>CANTUV010000037.1:54695000-55295000 GCA_947685225.1 Garcia nutans | reverse complement strand
TTAATTTTGTTTAAAGTGAAATTAATATTAAGCGATATTAGTTAAAAGCTGACATTGAAGGAGGCATGACATCGTTTTCATAGAAACACAAATCCTTTTAAAATAATCCAGGTTAAAAAATCATATCGTTTTCATGGAAACGACATACGACGTTGGAAAATCCGCTGTTTAAGTTAGACAAACGGCAACTTCCCGTGAGAGCGAACGACCAAAAAAAATATACAGCTCGTCGTTTTGAGAGAAGGCAAATCGTTCAAATTAAAATGGTTTAGAACCTTTGTTGAATTCTTCCTTTTCCTCAACAAGGATTGAGAATTGTATTCCCTTTTCTGTCTGGGGAGTTTTGAAATTGAAGGTGAATTTATCCGTTTATTCTGACGCCAAAAAGAACCCAACGATAAGAAAACAAGGAAAGTGTTTGATGAAATGCCACAGAAATATTGTTTCTTGTGCTTCTATGATCAGCTGGCAAACTCTTTTGGGTTAATGCCCGAAAGAAATATTAATACTGACTCTGTAATGATTGTAAGTAATTAACATGGTTTATTTGCTAAAGTTTGATTTATGACATGCATGCATGCATGTAGAGTAGCATTAGCAAAATAAAAGAATAGCGAAATAATTAGTAGAAAGGAATTGCAGGTGTAAACTACCATTCACAAAGACTCGAGTCCACATGTCCTTCAAAATAAAAAGGAAATTCCACTATATAGCGTTGTTTTTAACTTTTTTTTTTTAAAATATCCCGCTTTTTTTTATATATTTTTAATATATTAAATATACTTTTACCTTTAAAAATAAAATATACATTTAATATATTAAATATATATCAAGAATATACCTCTGAAAAGAATATTTTTAAAACAGGAAAAAAAGTAGATATTTTTGAAAATAATTTTAATTTTAAATGTAGTTTTGAAAAAAAAATGCAAAAACATATTAGACGACAAGGAGCTTGTAAATGACCGTACAACGGTCTAATAACTGAATGTCAATTAGGATCTAAAACCCAGATTGAAGCCCAGCCCATTTAAGCTTTTAAGCCCAATTATAATTTTAAATGCAATCTTATATTTTTTAGAAAAAATATACTCTCCACCGCATTATTAAAAATTTTATTTTTTTATCAAGAGTAATTTAGTTATTTTATTATATACTCATAATAAACTCGTTACAAACTGTATAAAATTTATAAACTCATTATAAATTCATAATAAATTCATTATAAATTCTTTGTAAACTAATAAAAATATAATATTTTATAAATTTTGATATTTTAATATTATTTTTAATTATTTTTATTTTTTTTTTTTGTCAAAAATCCTATTTTCTCGTCTTAGTTGGGAATCCAACTTTATGAACTCTACGAAATGGGCCTAGGATTAACCTTCATACTCCTATGATAATAATCAATATAATGATAATTATTAACAAAAACCAGCAATTTCTGGCTTAATCAATGATCTTAATCTCCATTATTACATTAAATAAATAAATAAGAAGTGGTCAAATTCTTCATTATTACTTAGGGTTAGTTTGGAGATTTACCTCATGAAAGTAGTACCAGATCCAACATTTTCAAAGTTTTAAAGTTGAGTTTACATGATATCCATTTACCGACTTGAGTGAGGGAGTATTGAAATTTCTATCCAAATATAAATTAATTAATTTTAACATATTGAACATTTTTAGTATTTAGTAATATATATATAAATATATATAATATTAAAAAATTCCATATTTATATATTATAAAAATATTTATAATAAAATATGTTTAATGTCTTGAAAGCAAAATGAATATTAAATGATATTTTTTATAGAAAATAATATTATTTTCCAGAAAATTTTTTAAATAAATTATAAAGTAAATTCAAATTTAATTGTAAAATGAAATAAATATAGCACTATCTTATGAGTTTAACTTTTTTCCTTCAATAAATGAAAAAAAAATGATTCATTTTTATTTTCTTTATTTTTTTAAGACGGAATTACTTTTTATTCTATTTATGCAATGAGGAACATAAACTCTCATATAAAACATTCCAAGTTAATATTTCTTTTTTACTCTTCATTCTTTTTTTAAAGTTACAAAAAATAAAAATATCAAATAATCTAATTATTAATTAATTAATTATTTTTATGAATTATAGAAGCAAAAAAAACAATAATTTTGGATTGGTCATTTTCATACTATTTAATAACATAAATATATTACAAAGAAACTTAACATATAGATACACAAAATACATTAGTTCATTTGTGGAGTGTTTAAAAATATTATCAAAAAAATACAAATTTAAAAATAAGTTAAATAGATGAAAAATAGAAATTATATAAATGATTATAATTATGAAATATAATTTTCTAAAAAATATTTATACAATTCATTATATTAATTTATTTGTATTTATTTAAAATTAGTATTTTATAATCATATTTTATTTAAAATAATTTCTTAATTTTTTTACAATAATTTTTTAGATCAATTCATTAAAAACAAAAAATAAGAGAGTGGTGAGTGCTCACCTTTATAATTTTTTTTTCCTTATGATGAAGTGGGCAAACATTACTGCTATTATGTAATTGGAAGTGCTTCTATATGTACACATATACAACAAGTAGTGTAAAACCCTTGATTTTTAAGGAAATTGGAGTCTAGGGGTAAAATGGTAATTTTACCTTCAATTCATATTCAAGTGCATTTTATAATGTTTGGTGCTTGTTTTCATAAAGTGGGTGTTGAGATATTTGTTTTGAGTTTAATGTTGTATTTTTGGCTTCGGGGGTATTTTGGTCATTTTGGCGGTCGGAAAATTTTCGGGTTTCGTTTTATTATTTTTGATGTCATTTTGATGACCGTGATGCCATTACGATTATTTTAAGTATAATTTTGCTAGGAGTTGTGTTTCAAAAATTTTTCGGGTATTTATTAATTTTTAATTAAAATGGTTGTGTTTCGGGAATTTTTCGAAAATTTATTAATTTTTAATTAAAATAAATTAAAATAAATAAATTAATTAATTAATTAATTAATTAAAATAATTCTAAAAATAATTGAATTTGGGTTAGTTGTGAATTTTTTATAAATTAGTTGGGTGTTTTTTTTTGAATTTTTAAAGAGTTTTAGGGTATTTTAAAATTAAATAAATTAATTTAGGGGTATTTTGGTAATTTGCCACCTAAAAACACTATAAATAGGGGTGTTAGGGCACCCAATTGTGTGTCTAAATGCTTGTGCCGTCGGAGAGAGAAAAAAAGAAGGAAAATTAAATTTTTTGGGCCAAAACAGAGTCTTGTCGTTTCGTCAGTGCGCGCGCGGTAGTGCCCATGTCGTTTGGTGTGTGACCATGTCGTTCGGCGTGGAGCTGCGGGCTGGAGGCGATGTCGTTCGGCGAGTGGAGCTTGTCGTTCGGCGGGTCAGCGCGAAATTGCAGATTGTCGTTTCGGGCTTCCCAGTTTTGGCAGATTTGATTTTTTTTGAGGTTTCTTCTATTTTTCTTCAATTTCTTCCAAACTCATGGCATGATTTGTGTTGTTGGATGTTTGTATGATGTTTAGGGTGTTATAAAATAATATTTTTGATTTATTTCGATTTTTAATTAATTAAAAATAATTAAAAAGTTATAGGATGATTTTGGAGATTATTGATGTTTAATATTTGATTTGGGAGTTTTAGTTAATGATCTAGTATTTTTGGCAATTGTAATCTGTTCTAGGGGTGTTAAGCTTGATCTAGAAATTTATTTTTAAAATTTTCATGTTGATTTATATTTTTAATTCTTTATTAAAGTGAAAAATTATTTCTGCTTGTGATTACTGATATTTCAGTAACTTTGTTGAATTTTTAAAAATTATTGGTAAATGATCTAGGTCTGAATTTTTGATATATTTTAGGATATGATGTTAGGTGTTTATAAAAAAATATTTTGAGGTCTGATTCAAATGTTTGTGTTTCGAAATAAATTTATTTCTCAACTGCTGCCAGTATGGTAACTGGTTGTATGAATCCAATTTAAAAAAATTAAATTGAGGGACTTAGAGGTTTCTAAAAATTATGAAATTTTGATATGTTGTTTATTAGGATGTTGTGAATCTGAGAAAAATAATTTGGAGTCTGGTTCTATTGTTTAGGTTCCAAAATAAATTAAGTATTGGCACTGCTGTTGGTTAAGAATTTTCTGATGATGTCTGATTTGGAAATTAATTTGAAGGTCTTAGATGTCTTGAAAAATTATGAAATTTTTATATGTTATCCATCCTGATGTCTAGTATATGAGAAAATTATTTGGATAATTTGGTGGTAACGAAATGTGAAGGATTTATGATGATTTTTGCCGTACTGATTTTTAGTGATTCAAACAGAACCAGAATATTGTAAAATACTTTTGGGGTATCAAATAAATTTGGATTAGTCTGAAATTTTGTACACACATTATTTTGATGTTGGAGAAGCTACTGGAATGTTTCCAGAATTTTTTTTAATGATGGAATTATTTTCTGGAAATTTTTGAATTATAGAGACTACTTAAGAATTTTTATCGGTTTTGGGTGTTGGTAGGAATTATGATTTTTGCATAGGGACTGATGTAATATTATTTGATAAATGAGTTATAGAAATTGATTTGAGGTTCTGGTTCTAATGAATTTTAGGTAATTAATTGATTTTTTATTTTTGAGGTGCGATCGGTTTAACCATTGGATTGTACCATGATTTTGAGTTGAGTCGGGTTGGTTTTTAATTTTAGATTATCCTGGTTAATTGTTGGTTAAGTATTGGTCTTTTTGCATTCATGGCATGCATTGCATCCCTCATGATAGATGAGATAGTGGGATTGATTGTTGGTCTATGTAATTATCTTTCCATAAGCAATAATCCGGCTGAAGCTCGATGTCAGTAGGTTGTGAGGATTGGGCTAAGCTTTCTTTGGATACCAGGTAAGTTCAAGGGTGTATGTGTATTATTTGTGATGTGCTATTTGCTAATTAAGCTATTATATATATAAGCCTTCGTATATATTATTCATCCTAATTTCGCTATATTATCCTTTCTTGTCCTAGCCTTGCATGTGAATAGGAGACAGAGAAACTTGTATGCTATTTGCTAAATGCCTTGATATGATATTGAATATTCTTGTGATGTGCGATGGTGTATCTAATGGGGACGGAGGATATGGATTGTGATTATGGAGATTATCTTGTATATCGATATCGATCTTGTTCTTGGGGCTTATGCCTACTTGCTCTTGGGGCCACGTGCCTACTTGTTATTAGATATGATTGGAAGAGGAGGATGTTACATTTTGTAGACCCCGATACACCATCATGTATGTGATTTATTGTGGATGTGTACTTGATATATATATTACTTTTGATATATATTGTATTAGTGTTTCTCTGCCTCTCATGAACTTACTGAGCGTCTATATATAACGCTCACACTCTTATAGATTGACTTGCAGGTGCAGTTATATTCCTTAGTGAGCTCGGTCATTCTCCTTGTGGGTTCTTATAATTTGATTGTGGATTTTGGTTCACTCCATAGAGAATTCTGGATATTTTTTTGGCGGATCGTGTCTGAACCCTTTTTCTTGTAATAAGGAGTAGATTGTTTCTTTGCATCTGATTTTAGTTTTAATTATTGAACTTGATTTTGGATAATATCATTTTCTATTGATGAATTGATTTTGGAGTAAATTTATTGAACTTAGTAATTTTGCACTATAATAATAATTTTAAATTAGACTTGTAAGGTTGTACTTAGGTATAGCTTTACGCCGTTCACGGCTTTCCAGTTTGGGTCGTGACAAGTAGAAACCCATAATAAGCACAGAGATAAAATGAAAAATAAAAAACAATATATTATTTTGATTAAATTAGAATTTCAGAATTTCACGGTTATAAAAAATATAACCGTGTGACAATTTTAGTATATACTCATCAAAATTTCAAATTACAACAATTAATTAATGATCTCTTAAATGCCACCTTTTACTTATTATTATTATTATGTGCCGCACCTTTATTAATTTTTTCTTATAATAAAATGGGAAAGTATTATTATTTCTTTATACGACAGTTTTAATATATATTTTTTTTTCTAATAAAGATATACTCATTTATTTTTAATCATCCTAAATTATAAGCTACTTACTATTTTAATAAATTAATTATAATATAAATTCTTTATAATACTCATATTTAATATTATTTATTAAATATATTTTATATCAAAATAGAGATATAATAGAAAAAATAAATGTAAATTTATATTTTTAATAAAAATTATTAATATTTTTTAATTCTTGTGAAATAAAAAGGAAGTATATTTTTATGAGATGGAGGGAGTATAATTTTTTAATATATATTTTTATAATAAATTTTTTTGAAAAAAAAATCAGTTCATTAAAAATAGAAGATAAAAGAACAGTGATCAAAATTTCAAATTACAACAACTAATTATTATTATTATTATTATTTTCTTATAATAAAATGGGAAAGCATTATTGTTCTTTTAATATATATATATATGTATAATTTTCTCAATATGTATTTTTTACAACATTTTTTAAATAAAAAAATCAGTTAATTAAAAATAGAAGATAAAAGAATAGTGATCAAAATTTCAAATTACAACAACTAATTAATAATCTCTTATCTGCAAAAAAAAAGTTAATAATCTCTTAAATCGACCTTTTACTAATTATTACTACCATACCGCACCTTCATTAAATTTTTTTTTTCTTATAATAAAATGAGACAGCATTATTGTTCCTTTATGTGACGGTTTTAGTCTTGTTGTAAATGCTTCTAAATATACACTTATGAAGCAAGTAGAACTTCGTCAAAAGTAGAGGTACAATGAAAAATCGAAAAAAAAAAGTCTCATTAAATTGGAATTCCACTGTCATAAAAGATAGTAAGTCGTGGTAATTTTAGTATATACATGTATATAATATAGAGATATTATATTTGGATATTATAGTAGTAATTATTAAGATATTGTCCGTTATATAAAATCAGTATTGAATAGGTATATAAATATTATATTCGTCCTGTTAAAATTTTCTCCTTCAACCCATATATATTTATTAAAAAACTATTAAATTTTTTAGATATTATATAAAACTATCTTAAATGAACAAAAACATTATCTATTAATTCATTAATAATATACTCTCACTCTATTAATTAAATTATTAATAATAAAAATATAATTAAAAAATTAATTAATTTTTTATTGTATAAAATAATAATTTAAAATAAATAATTTTTTTATAAAAATAATATATTCAGCAGGATAGAGAGAGTATAATTTTTCTTTTATTTTTGAACGAAAATTTGTTCAAGAAATTAATAAAAAAAAAATTCTTTTGATGGTGAAACTGCGCTTTCTATGTCAGATGATGAATGGGGAGATTATTCTTCCTCTTGTATTGGCTTATGAATGTAAGTAATTCTGATTTATAATAAATAAAAAAATTATTTAAAAAAAGGAATAATTCCCAAATTGATGCAATTGAGTTTTAAAAAAATCATAATTTCTATAAATAAGGATAGTTCCACAAATAGATTTATAAGTTTCCAATTCTCAAACGCATTTTTATTTTTTAATGTACTAGTTATTTTCATGAACATAGTACAATTAAATGTGAAATTAAATACAAACTTATATAATTAGTGTTGTCAAAGGAACTAATTTCTTACATTATTTTATTTTGAAATACATGAGATCACAAGCAAGCCATAAATGACCTTCTAAGGTAAAAAAATATTCAGAATTTGAGTTGTGCATAGAAAGAAATTGCTAAATTTAGTTTTCTAATTGTGACGTTCTATTTGACTATTTGATTTGGAGGAAGAGGAAAGAGATGGTAAATTTTTTCCATTTCTAATTCCAGTTTAATTTTGAAATTCATGTAAATCAAACCCACTGTGTATTCTACTTCATTATATGGCCTAATTGCATATGTCATTGCATTTTGAACAATCAAAATGGACCATTAGCGAGTTATTTCAGGTAATACAAAAAATATATTCTTGAAATCTAATTTCCATTACATTTCAATTTTTTTTATTAAGGAAGAAGAGTCTGTTAAAATCTTCAACTATATATTATTATGGAAATTAGATTATTTTTTATCAATAATATATAATGTATGAATAATTATACTAATAGTTATACTAAAAAAATTATAAAAAAAATAAATTATAATGTAGACGCTTAAATATTAAATTTTTTTTAATTAAATTTTTTTAGATATATAAATAATAGCACATATATCTCCACAGCTATAACTTATTATAATTATTAAATAAATAATAAAAAAATATTATAATTTAACGAGGTATATTATACATCAACGAGGTAGAAAATATTTTTTTCCAACAAAAGCAAGATTTTCATAAAACAAACCAATGGTCCAAACTACTGAACATTTTAGACCATTCTCATAAGCTTTTTGTTTGTCTTTTGGTTAAGAAATGGCCAAAGGCCAACACATGGCGGCATTGTCACACGTCAAAGTCTTAAGCCGAAATCATTTTATATTAACAATTTGATTAATTCGAAGCTTCTAAAAACAGTTGTTTTTAGTTTTTTTTAAGTTAAAATTATTGCTTAAATGCTAATTCTAATTAATTTGATAATCCCAACATAAATCATCTTCCAAGAACCAAGATTGATGTACATTAGTCTAATTAAATGCTTTATTTTATTGCATAAAATCTAAGAAATTCAAACATTGGTATTTTTAAAAGGAAATTATGAAAATTATAAAATGAAAAAGACGGAAGGAAAGGAAGATATTTCTTTAGTTAAAAAACCATTTTGACTTATTTTGCCGCTATGCCTTTTATTATTATTATTATTATTATTATTATTATTATTATTATTATTATTATTATTATTATTATTATTATTATTATTTAATTTTTAATCCAATATAGTCAAAGAGTTAGATAAGAAAATGAAATTTGGTCATGTGGGAAATGGTTGTAACATATGTTAAACCATTCAAAGGATCAAAAAACACGTGATACATTTTTTTTAAAATATGAAAATCTTAAAGATGGAAGTTTATAACATATTTTTATTATTATTATTTTTACCATCTTGAAGTTTCTTTCAAGTTACATATGTGATGTGTTAACATTACATAATTTTTATTTTAATACCTTCTTAATTTATAAAAAAAAATTCTAACAACATTGATGGATGAAAAACAATAACATGAAATTAATGCTTGCTTTTTCATCTTATTGAAGAATTATGAAAAAAAAAGTATTAATAAAAAAATATAATATCTCTTTTTTCAATTATTGAAGTCTATGGACTTAAAAATATATATTTATAAATAAATAAATATTAAAATATACTCGCATAAAATGAATTGATCTATATTAAATCTAACAATGATCAATCATCAATAGATCTTTTAATTATTATGTATATATATTTTATATTAACTATTTAGTTATAAGAAGAAAAACATTATAGTATTAGTTACTTATTAGATAGATTAATTAGAACATCTTTTGCTATATATCTAAAATGAAGGTTAAAAATAATTTAATCATAAATTATTCATTTAATGATATAATATAAATAGCACTCTACATTTTTATATATAATTAATTAATTGATATTGTTCACCCAACTTTGGAACAAATATCATATCATCTCTCTCTATATATATTTGAGAAGTCGAAAATTCATGATTATTAATATATTTTAAGTTATCGTTCTAAGAAACTAATGTTCATCTAATAATGTTGAATTTGTGCACTTGAAATGCACATCTTCTTTTGAGAGGAATTGTTTATTTATTTATTGTGCTAGATGAAAATGAAATTATTTATATATAAATTTTTTTTTTGAACAATAGAAGATAACTTTCATTAAACAAGAAAAATATTACAGAGTCCCAAACAGGGAGAAATACAAAATCTAAAACAACCTACCCAAAAGTTAAATAAACTACCAGTTAAAAGAACAAACATAACTGTTAACATTAGGGAAGCACAAACATGATTAACAGTAGACAATAGCCAATCTAGACAATAACTTTCATTAAACAAAGAAATTATATATATATGGTGTGTACGAATGTGAGAATTTTGATCTTTGAATTTTTAATCGTAAAAAATGACGGAGGAAGAAAATTTTTGAGGAAAAAAAATCAGAATCGAATAAAATCGAATGTATATAAATATAGTAATTGAGATTGAAATGTATTAATTTTTTGTACGAAAATTAAATCCATCTGAGTAAATTTCAATCAGAATTGAATATTTGATATATCATGTCCATATATTATAATTATAAATTTATATATGTTTATGTAATTATAAATATATAATATATAATACATAAACTATTACTTTTACTTGTACTCACATTTATACAGTTATAAATTTATAATATAGTATATATACTTTTGCTTATTATTTTAGCAGCGATTTAATACATATTTTTAAAAATAATGAAAGGGGTGGCTATAGTATTACCCTCTATTAATATTACCAACTCCCCACCACCATTGAAATTTAATTAAAACAAAGCCAGCACTGAACAATTTTACAGGAAAAAAATTGACTTCTCATAAGTAAAAGATTGACCATGTAACTTTCTCCATTAATTTTCCATGTTCAAACCCTTGTTAGCCGAACTAAATGTTCTGAAAAAAAAAAGGAAAATAAATAAATGAATATATAAATTATTATTCCATTATATAGTCAACTAATCTTTATTTTTTTTTTCTAAATTTCTGTGTTCATATTGAAGCTTATAATATAAATTAAGGACAGAGAAGAAGCCTTTATAAGCTATCTATAAGCAAGCAATAGCCTTTGAATAAGAATCAAAGATTTTTTGAATAAAAAAGATATGGAAAAACAAATCTTCACTTTGTTTATTTTCTTTTCTCTTCTCTATCAAACTCTTCCAGCATCATCTCGAGAAGTCGGTAAGGCTTAATTTTATATGTAATTTCTTTGTATTATTAATTAATTTTCTCGCATTATTAGAAATGGGTATTAATTATATTTTATGATAATTAATGTAATATAATTATTTTTTAATTATGTATATTTTGTAAGCAAAGATATTTTGTAAGCAGAGGATGAGAAAGAATTTGATTACCATGACAATGATGGAAAGGGGCCATCTAAATGGGGAGAGCTTCATCAAGAATGGAGTGCTTGTAGCAATGGATCAATGCAATCTCCTATTGATTTGAAGAATGAAAGAGTTGAAGTTGTTTCTCATTTAGGGAGACTTGAAAGAAATTACAAATCTTCTAATGTCACTCTTAAGAATAGAGGCCATGATATGATGGTGAGAAAAATAATTAATTATTAACATGAGGAAAGATTAAATTAGAGGTCTTAATTTCCAGTTATGGATATGCAGTTGTGTTAAAATTCAATGGGAAAAGTTTTACCTTTTTTTTTTATCATACTCGGCTCAACTCTAAATAGGATGATTTACATCAAAAAAAAAATCTCATTAATTATGTTTTATTGAAATAATATTAATTTCCCATTTCTTGATAATTATATATATTAATATCTCCTAAATTTTTTTTTTGTTGATTTTTTTTTCTTTGGTGTGGATGCAGATGGAATGGGGAACTGCTGCATGAACCGTTGAAATAAATGGAACTGAATATACTCTCAAACAGTGTCATTGGCATTCTCCTTCGGAGCACACAGCCAATGGCAAAAGGTTTGTTTATTAATTAATTATGATTAATCTCTTCTCTAATCCCACTTCAAAAAAAATTTTAATAAAAAGATAACATTTACATGCATAAAATACAATTTCACACTTTTGTTTAATAATATTAAAGTCATTTTTAGTGTTGTAAAATTACTTACATTGTTTGCAGATTTGCTCTAGAGATGTACATGGTTCATGAAAGCCTAGGTGGAAAGATTGCTGTTTTTGGGATTATGTACACAATAGGAAGACCTGACTCTTTCTTGTCATCTGTAAGTATATTATATAAAAGAAATCACCTGCTGACCGGCCATCAAACCTCATCCATCGAGGGACTAAACCGTTTTCTCTCGAGTTTTAGTAGTGTTTGATACTCAGAATTCAAACTATTGAGAAAAAGTGGATTCATCCCATCTCTTACTTTGAAGGGGTTCTTTCTAATATAAATATATATAATCATATGTTAATGATTAATATTAAACTCCGACTAAAAATAAAAATATTATGTTTTGAACAGATAGAGAAACAGTTAAAGTCCGTCGCCGGCACTAGAGAAGAACAAATAGTAGTGGGTATGGTTAATCCAAAGAACATAAAACTAGGTAGTAGAAAGTATTACAGATATAAAGGATCTCTCACAGATCCTCCTTGCACTGAAAATATCAACTGGACTATTCTTAGAAAGGTAATTTTCTCTAATTTATTTATAATAACACCAAAATTAAAATCTCTTTTTTTTTTTGCAAATTAATGTAAAAATATTATGAAACCTTTTGATAAATTAATTTCAGGTTAGGACTGTATCAAGACAACAGGTGAGGTTGCTTCGTGTAGCTGTGCATGATGTGAGTTAATTAAGTAATGTATGGTTTTATTATATGCAGATTATTTTACAATATAAAATACTTTGAAAAATAATAGAAAATATATATTTAACTAAATTAATATTTGTCAATTGCAGGCATCAGATTCCAATGCAAGACCAATCCAAGGGATAAATGGACGATCAGTTCTACTTTATAGACCAGAAACAAATAATGATTAATTATATAAACTAATTACTTATTGGATGTCAAAAAATTACTTATTGATTCATATCTTTTCCATGTAATTTTTGAGTTAGAACTAAATCTTTCCATAATCGAGTTTAAATTTAAAAAAATTAAATTTTTTAAAAATTTAAAAATTTATACTTTTCTTATTAATTGAGACTTATATGTAGGTTCCTCTGTAGAAATTACACAGTCTCTGCAAGTGTTGGGCCAAATATACAGTGACCATATAAATGGGTTTGGAACCTCATCTCAATACAAAACCAATTGGCTTTTATTAACGCCCAATCTACACCACCTTATATGTCATTGTATTTTTATTATACTTTTCAAATGTGAGATTCATTTATATTCTCCAACACTCTCCCTCAAGTGCAACTGGGCCTTAGCCCAATTGTCACTTGCCAATTATGGATGGCAATCTACTTTTTTTTTAGATCCATCACAAATTGCCTAGGCCTATTTTCACTGAGGCCCTAGGTTAACAACGGAGTCCAGAATCATCTGGCGATTAGTCCATTACCTGGTTAGCTCTGATACCATGTAGAAATTACACAGTCTCTGCGAGTGTTGGACCAAATATACAGTGACCATATAAATGGGTTTGGAACCTCATCTCAACACAAAACCAATTGGCTTTTGTTAAGATCCAATCTACACCACCTTATATGTCATTGTATTTTTATTATACTTTTCAAATGTGAGATTCATTTATATTCTCCAACATCCTCTTCGTATATTGTGGATTCTTTTAATTATTGTATTTACTGTTTTTCATATATGGAAAGGACTTAAATATCAATGTTGCAACCTATTATTATTATTTTTTTTTTAGTATTACAATTTTAAATTATTTGTATATCAGGGAATTATTAATAATTCAACGAGTAATGTTATTGGGGAGATATTTGATTGTTCTCACGCCAACTCTAATGTTTCATATCAGATCTCATTAGGCATTGGCTTATTTTTCTAATTTTTTTATTTAAATTTTTTAGTGGATTCGAATTTATAACTTCATAAATTTAAAATATTAAGTTCTCTAGGCTCTATAGCTTGATGGCCTTTGATAAACCAGCATTGAATGAGACACCAATAACACCAAATAAACCATCAGAAATAAGAGTATACAAAATTAAATAATTTATCAGATTTATTAATGAGAGTGTATATAATTTATTAGATTTATTAATAAGTGTGTATATAAAAATAAATTTATATTCAAAAATTCTTTTTTTTTTTAAAAATCAACTGATAAATAATAAAATTTAAATTTGGTTAATATAATTAGTAATGGCAGATATTGCAAATTCTAACGCTTTTTACAAAATTGTCAAAAAAATAAAAAAAAATATAAATATATTAGATTTTTTAAATATTTTTAAATTTATAATTAATTTATAAATTGATCAAATTTATATAATTTTTTATAAACATATTATACACATGATAACTTTTATAAACTTATTATATATTTATTATATATTTTTATAAACTAAAAAAATTATATATTTTTATAAAAAGAAAAAAATATATTACTAGCATCTAAACTTTTTTTATTATTTTTACTATTTTAGTGTGTACACTTTTTTTATTAGTTTAGTGTCTAAACTTTAAGTCACTGAAATATCTATTTAGTATAAAATATATAAATATAAGAGACAAAGTGACTACTATTAATTAATATAAGTGTATATTAATAAAAAATAGACAAGTATAGAGGGTAAAATGATTAAAATAAAAGTTCATGAGATAAAATGACTAAGCGTGATATATTCATAGGGCTATATATATATATATATATATATATATATATTTGGCATTTAGATTTTCCAATTTTGAATTATGGTTTCCTATTTTAATTCAAAAAAGAAATTCAAAGAAGAAGAAGAAGAAAAAGGAATTTACAAAAATAGGATTTGCAAAAGTGGGATTTGCAGAAATGGTAATTTTCTTCATCTATTTCCTTCATCCATCTTCTTCTAAGAAAAGCATATAAGAATTTTGCAGAAATTTAAAGAAATATGCAAAAGAAGAACAGAGGAAATGAATCAAATAAAAGTAATTTGCAAAAAGAGAAAAAAAAAAAAAAAGAAGAAGAAGAAGATGATGGGTGAAGGAAAAGGATTTACAAAAATGGGATTTGTAAAAGTGGGATTTGCAGAAATGGAATTGCATTTTTGTTAAAATTAATCCTAAGTGTGGGCTAAATATATTTAAATATTAAATGTGTATTACAGTCAAATTAAAGTTTTGATCAAATTAGGATTATTGACTATTGAGGTGTCCTACTCGTAATAGGATTATAAGTGTAGAGACCGTTAAGAATTTATATTTTGTTGAAGGACCAAAATAGAAATTAATCAATTTATTCAGTTATAAATAAGGGGTCGTGGTCTCCGGGGGAACATAACAATTTTTGAGAGAACATTACGTTCCTTCAGTAGTGCTTCCGCTAAACTTAAAATGTGTATCCCCTGGAAGGCGACAAACTCAAAAATCGTCTTCAGCTTCAACATACGATGATGTTAGGTATGAAATTCAGTTCTTTGTAATTTAATTTGAATAATCTAGTGATCTATGCATATTTTATGTTTTAGGGGAATCAGGTTTTCTCCTCCTTTCAATTGGTATCAGAGCCCTATGCTAGGTTGCTAGATTTTCCGATTAAATTACGGTATTAATTATTGTTTTAATTCTAAAAAATTAATTCGGTGATTGTAATTTTCGAGAATTAATTTGGAATCGAATTTAGTAATCTGAAATCAATTTTGGTTTGATTTGTTTTTGGATTAAATTACTGTGATTATTTAATTGATTCTGGAAAAATCAAATTTCTGGACTTGAATTTGTGTTTGTGATTTTTTCTAGAATTAATTAATTTTCGGTTGATTAATTATGTAAATTAATTAATTAAAGATTAAAAAAATATTCTGTTTTGAAACTGTTCTTCGAAGAACAGTTTCGTGAAATTGAGCTATAGACATAAAGTAGGAAATAAAACACAGAGGAGTCACAGGACGAAAATAAAATATATTTTTAAATATTGCAAACAGGTTCTCCAACTTCTAATAATTCGATTTTGACCTAGAAAGTTTTATAATTTCTGTTTTCATCCACAAAACTTTAATTTATTTAATTTTTAGCCCAAAATTTTCTGTTTATTTATTTTTGGCTCAAAAAAATTTTTTTTAATTAAAGTTTATTTTTATTTTTTATTGCAATATTTGATTGAGTTTAAATTTAATTAATATAAATATTGCAATCCATTTATTATAATTTAAGAATTTTATTGAGTTTAAATTTTGGTATTTTAGTCCTGAATGTGTCTAATATTTTTAATAATAAATTAATTGAAGCAAAAAGTTACCAAAGTGACCTCTATTGTGTAAATTAATTTATTTGGGATATTAGACATGTGTATTAAAATTAATTGCGGATAGTATACCGGCCCAAAGGAAGGTTGTTATCTGGCTGAATTGAGAATACACTGCGGTAATAAATATGTGATAATTATTATGTGTTCATCCATGTGGATAATAAATCGGCCCAAAGGAAGGTTTATTATTTGACATGACTGAATTGTCAATATTTGATTACTGCGTTGAGATACCAATTACAGTTAATATTTCATGTCCAAAGATGAGAATATTAATGTTGTATCCGGTATCTTGTTTCCAATATTTGAACTCTACTCCTGTGATTTGTTTCAATTTTTTGTAGATTGTGAGCTTATGTCATTTATTTATTATTTATTTTCTCTGAATTCAGCTAGCATGCCGTGTAATCCCAACTTTGTCCCTATGAATGAAAATACTGATAATAAGACTGCTGATAAGGGAAAATATTTGGTTTTAGTCTGTTCTGAAGTTAATTTAACTTCGGTACCTAGAAACACTTGGTGGATAGATTCTGGTGCTACTAGTCACATAAGTGTTTCAATGCAGGGTTGCCTAAGTTACCGAAAGCCAACTGACAGTGAAAGATACGTTTATATAGGAACTGGCGAACCGGTAGAAGTAGAGGCGATAGGACATTTTAGATTGCGTTCAAGAACTGGAAATTTATTGGATCTAGTAGATACTTTTGTTATTCCGTCTTTTAGGCGGAATTTAATTTCTTTTTCCTATTTGGATAAATCTGGTTTTACTTGTTCATTTGGAAACAATAAAGTTACTTTATCTATGGATTAAAAAATTTTAGGTACTAGTTTTTTGTATGCACTTCATAATCTATATATGTTAGATATCGATGCCTCTTATAATGAGACCCTGCAAGTTAGTACTATAGGTACCAAAAGGAAGCTGAATATGGATAACTCAGCTGCTCTATGGCACAGACGTTTGGGTCACATATCCAAATCTAGAATAGAGCGTCTTGTGTCAGATGGTATCATAAATACACTTGATTTCAGAAATTTGGACTCCTGTGTTGAGTGTATTAAAGGTAAACAGACTAAACAAAAGAGATTAGGTGTCAATAGGTCATCAAATGTCTTAGAGTTGATACATACGGACATCTGTGACCCATTTTCTACAGCAACTAGGAATGGTCAAAGATACTTTATCTCATTCATAGACGATTACTCACGTTATGGGTACCTATATCTTATTCATGAGAAATCTGAGTCTCTGGACTTTTTCAAATCTTATAAGGCCGAAGTTGAAAATCAACTCGAAAAAAAGATTAAATCTGTTATATCTGACCGTAGAGGTGAGTACTATGGCAGATATGATGGTTTAGGTGAACAACGTCCAGAGCCATTTGTTATTTTCCTGCAGGACTGTGGTATAGTCCCTCAATACACAATGCCTGGTACACCCAGCATGAATGGTGTATCTGAGAGACGTAACAGGACTCTTATGGATATGGTTAGAAGTATGATTAGTCATTCTTCTTTACCTGAGTCTCTGTGGAGAGAAGCATTAAAGACAACAGTCTATCTTCTTAACAGAGTACCAACTAAAGCAGCTGTAAAGACACCTTATGAGCTTTGGACTGGACGCAAGCCCAGTTTAAAGCACCTTCATGTTTGGGGATGTCCTGCTGAGGCTAAGCCTTATAGGCCTAATGAAATAAAATTGGACTCCAAAACTGTTAGTAGCTACTTTGTTGATTATTCTGAGCTATCTCGGGGTTTTAAGTTCTATAATCCTACTTTCAGATCTATTTTTGAGACGGGAATTGCAACATTCTTTGAGGATGTTGAGTTTGGGGGGAGAAATAAGGTTAGAAACATTGTCTTTGAGGAGGGATCGAGTCAGGAACACTCAGTGTCGATTCCTATCTTTGCTCCTGGGACTGTTCAGGTTCCTAGAATTGTTAATATCCCAGAAGCAATTTCGGATCCAATACAAGACAATGTTGATCAACTTCCCCATCAGGATGAAGAAATTGTTCTTCCTCAAGTACAAGCTCAACAACCTAAAGAATTTGAGCCAGAACCAGTGCCTTTAAGAATGTCCACTAGAGAGAAAAGAAATGCTATTCCGGATGACTATATAGTATATCTTCAGGAACATGAGGACACTGTAGACATGGTAGAAGATGATCCTATCAGCTTTCATCATGCCATGCAGGATTCCAACTCTCAGAAGTGGATTGAGGCAATGGGTGAAGAATTTAAGTCAATGCAAGACAATCAAGTTTGGGATCTTGTTCCATTACCTGAAGGAAAGAAACCCATTGGTTGCAAATGGATATTTAAAACCAAGAGGGATTCTAAAGGTAATGTGGAAAGATATAAGGCACGTCTTGTAGCTAAAGGCTTCACTCAGAAAGAAGGGATTGACTATAAAGAGACCTTCTCTCCAGTATCATCGAAGAACTCTTTTAGGATAATCATGGCTCTAGTTACTCATTTTGATCTTGAGCTTCATCAAATGGAAGTGAAGACTGCGTTTCTCAATGGAGACATTGATAAAACCATCTATATGGTGCAGCCAGAAAACTTTGTGTCTGGAGACCTAAAGCTACTGGTATGCACATTAAAGAAATCCATTTATGGACTCAAGCAAGCTTCTCGTCAATGGTACTTCAAGTTCCATGAAGTAGTTGTCTCTTTCGGTTTTGAGACAAATGTTGTGGAAGATTGTGTGTATCACAAGTTCAGTGGAAGTAGGTTTATCTTTTTGATCTTATATGTGGATGACATATTGCTTGCTACTAACTGTAAAGACTTGCTGCACGAGACCAAAGTCTTTCTCTCAAAACACTTTGAGATGAAAGATTTAGGTGAAGCTTCTTTTGTATTAGGGATTCAAATACATCGAGACCGTATTCGAGGTATTCTTGGATTATCACAAAAGGGTTATATTGAGAAAGTACTCAAGAGATTTAGTATGCACAACAGTAGACTAATTGATACCCCAGTTGCTAAAGGAGATAAATTCAGTCTTGATTAGTGTCCAAAGGGTGAACTTGAGGTTCAGGAGATGCAGAAGATTCCTTATGCGTCTGCAGTTGGGAGTCTGATATATGCTCAAGTTTACACTCGTCCAGATATTTCATTCATAGTTAGCATGTTAGGGTGATATCTCAGCAATCCAGGAATGGATCATTGGAAAGCAACCAAAAGAGTCTTGAGATATCTTCAGAGAACAAAGGAACATATGCTCACATACAGGAGATCAGATCACCTTGAGATCATTGGGTATACTTGTAATATCCTAAAATATACCCTAAAAGTGTTGGGATTATTGTTGTATTTGGATTCAATGTGTGTATTGAAGGGTAAGAGAAAAGAAGTGAAGAGAAGATATGGGAATTATAAAATGTAACATATATATGAGGTATAAAATGGTGTAGGAAAAGTGAGTTGTATATATATATATTTGTATGATTAGTTAATAATAATAATAATGATAATAAGGACAAAAAGGAAAATAAAGAGGAAAGCAAAAAGAAGTTTGTGTGGAGGAGATTTAATTGCATTATTATTATTATTATTATTATTATTATTATTATTATTATTATTATTATTATTATTATTATTATTATTATATATATATATGATAAGGATGAAGGAAAGAACAAGAACGTTCTTTCTTCTTCTCCTTCGTCTCCTTCTTCTTAGTAAACGAGAGAGAGAGAGAGAGAGAGAGAGAGAAGCTAGAGAGAGAAAGGGGATTTTACTTCTAATTACACCAGAGATTAAGGTTATCAAGAGGCTTGCAAATGGATATTGAAGATTTGGCAAGCTATTCAAGTAAGTACTTCTCTCTTGAGTTGATTTTATTGATTATGTATATATATGTTTTTTATCTTCTTGTTTTGGGTTTCTTTGGATTGAGGTATGGTTGGTGTTTAAGATGATGGAAATGAAAGATTGAAGTATGTAATTGTGTTGAATTGGTATTTAAGTGTTGATAATTTGGGGTATTTGTGATGATGATGATGAATTGTTGAGTTAGGATTTGATATGAATGAAATGGTATTTTGAGTAATTGATTATAGTGATGTATATATATTGATTGTTATGGTGATTTAATGAAGTTATATAAATGTTAAAGTGATATGGAATTGATAAATATGAACAAAGATGATGATTAAAAGGGTTGTGGTATGAATTTTGGAAATGGTTTGGTCTTTGAGTTCTTGAAGGACACGGCCAAATTATGAGAGACACGGCCAAGTTAGGGCAACTTGGCCGTGTTGGATGGATTTTGGAGAGACACGGCCACAAGCTTGGCCGTGTCCCTTGAATGTGTTTGCTACTGCCTGACTTTTGTTGAGAGACACGGCCGTGTCCTCTGCCCGTGTCTGAGTCTGTTTGAAATTGTGATGAGAGACACGGCCACAAGCTTGGCCGTGTCCCATGCCCGTGTTCGCTACTGCCAAAATTGTGTTGAGAGACACGGCCACAAGCTTGGCCGTGTCCCTCAAGTGTGCTGCCCGTGTCCCTCAAATGTGTTAAGTAATGTTTTATTCTTTGTCCTTCTTACATTGTTATATATTCTTCTTATATTGTTGGATCTTTAAAAGGGTCTTTTGGTACCTAAACATACTTAAAACAATAATGATCCAACCAAAAGTATATAGAAGATTATAAATCCATGAATAATGTAAAGTGTGATGTATCTAACAATGATGGTATAGGAAATGTGGAAGATATAATGATCATGTATACTTGAGTGATGAATTGATCAATATGATTTGATGATACTATATGAATAATGTTATGTTCTATGCTTTGTAAATTGTAATGTGTTATATGAATGATGTGATGTCGTGATGAAGCATGAAATATAAAATATGTGATATTGTGATGACAGATGAAATGTGAGTTGAAATCAAATGAGATGTGAGCCATTGTTATTGGCTATGGTGATTTTAATGTGATGTGATGAAGCCATTGTGATTGGCTATGATGATTCAAATAAAATGTGAACCATTGTTATTGGTTATGATAATTCAATTGAGAATAAAATTGATAAATGAGTTGTGTGACTAATGTGTTATTCCATTTTCAGAGTTTGTTGTTGGTGGCATGCCTAAGAAGTGTAACAATCTCTTGAAGTTAGGTTGGATTAAATCCTTGAAGCCTAATTGAGATGTTACCACCCTTGAAGCTAGGTTGGATTGGTTCTTGAAGCCAAGTTGGGTTGAAGCTTAGCATGCTTTGCTCCCCTTGAAGCTTGGTTGAACCTAATCCTTGAAGCCTAGTTGGGTCTATGATAATGATAAATGTGATAATTAAACCAAAGCATTACTCTGAAAATTGAATGGCATATTAGTATGTTGTTTGGGCCCAAGTCTGTCTTTGTTGTCAATGTGATTCATGCTTGATGAATTGTGAATAAAATGATGTTATGAAGTATGATTTTGTAATATGTGCATTGATGTATTGAAGAGAAATGTGTTTTGAGGGACTTTGTTGAGATATGGGCTTATGAACATGTTGTATGATGTGTAAAATGTATATGAAGGTGGAATTTGTGAGAATTGCTATTATGAAAATTTGGATAGATCATTGAATGGTGTTTTGTTAAAATGATGTATGTTATATATATATATATGAAATAGAAAGGGCAAGAATTGTGTTATGAATGTTCCATGTAATTATATATCAAATTTGCAAAGATAGTGAGAACTTCTGAAGAATGCATTGAGAAAGGAATACGTGGTAAGAAAACAATAAAACTAAATGCTAAAAATTTAAGGTATGATTCTTTTGGCAAAGTTTATTTTATTATTGTTTTATTTAGTACTACTAAGCTCTCGGGCTTAGCGCGGATGTTTAATCGCGCAGGTATTTATGAGGTTAATTTGGAAGTTTAGCTGTGGTGCCACGAGAAGAGTAAGGGTGTCTCGAGACCAACTAGAAGGTGATGCATACATATATGATTTTAATTATGTTGCATTTTTAATAAGAGCAATGATTTTATAAATGTGTTTCAAAGTAATGTAAAATTTTATGAATTCGGTTAAAGGTAAATAAACTGAAAATTTACGTGACATTCTGATACTACATATATGTATTGTATGTATACTAGGTATATGTATGGTACTTATATGGAGTATCAGGGTGTTACAATTATTTTGGTATCAGAGCTTAGGTTTGAAATTCTCGGCCTAAGTGAAATTAAAAAGAAAATTTTTGAAAAATTTAAATGAGAATCAAAAAGAAGAGTTTTGAAATGCAATTGGTAATATATGCATATGCATTCACATCTAGGTTGGTCTCAAACGTGGCATTATGTGAATTGTGATGTATTTGGATTACATGAGATAAATGATAGTATGTAAATGAGGTTTCATATGAAAGTAAAATTTTAAAATGTTGATAATTGAAAAGTGATTGTGATGTAAAGAAATGATATGGAATTTATAAGTAAAAGTGTAATTGTTGACATGTGTATGACATATAAGGAAATGGCTAAAAGAATAAAGTTGGAAATGAGTTAAAAACAGAATTTAGATTAAAGTATGTAATCTTTCCTCTATTATTTGAACCTCTTTCTAATAAACTTATGTTTAGATTTCTAGAAAGAGGAAATATTGCTGGATGAGTAATATGGAAAGATATATGGTTTAAATGAAAAGATTACAGTGGATTATTGAATGAGTTGATTGGTATAGATTAAGTATGATAATTTAAGGTATGGACATGAAAAACTAAGGTTTGCTTAAGAGGAAAAAGAGATGATGTTGGTTAAATATAAAGAGATATTGGTGTTGATTGTATTGTTAATTTAGTGCAAACATGGTGATTTCAATGTTAGAAATGTGATATGTTTGAATATTGTAAAAGCTCTTGTAAATGGTGATAATATATGATACTTAAATTTTTGGAATGAGCTTGGTAATGGTGAAACATATATGTTTGATGTTGCTTAGTAGTATATATATACAAGATGTTTTAAGATTGATATTAAGAGAATGAGATGAATAAATGGAAGTTTAAGTAAACTAATAAGTTGAGAACTTATGGTTATAATGGAATGTAGATAAAGATTATTTAGATATTGATAGTTTAATGTATTCAATACATGAGATATATGAAATGAATAGTAGTGCACATGAAAGTATTATGAATTGGGGAATGAGATTGATAATAGGAAAATTTGATTAGAAAAAAAAAAGGATTGAGTAAATGGAAATGAGTTACTTTAAGTAATTTGATTGGAAAGGAAGAAAATGGGTAGGAAAGATATGTTAAAGGTATTTAAAAACAAATGTGAGAAAGATATCACATTGGACATGTGATTAAGATCTTTGTAAATAATATTATAAGTAGAGCGTATATATTTATTGAAGTTAAGGAATAATTTAAGTTATGTTAAAAGTATGAGAATGATAATAGTCCAAGGAAAGTGATAAATATTAAATTTGTCTAAACTATATGCAAAAGAGAAATTTAATAAATTGCATAATTATGTGTATATATATAAAGGATATGTAAGAGGAATTTTCGACATGAATATATATAAGAAAGGTGGGAAGTGAGTCACATTATGAATGTGACTTATGAATGCATATATGATATGTTTATTATTTTATACCATTGTATGTTTAATGGTATTAGAAATGAGATTGCATATAGTAGTGGATTTAATAAAGATTAAATTTTCGTAGAATAGATTATGTGATGAAATAGAAAATGAGAAAGAATTTGGGTAATATGGGGCTATGATATTGTTATGATAATAACTAAATTAGGTTATCATAAGATGTTTTGGGAACTTAAAGTATTTGTGTGTGGAAATATTTTATGTATAAGTGTAATAGGAAATTGTAAGGAAAGAATAATGTATTTAAAAAAAAAAATTTTAAAGGAGATGGATTGAAAATGGAGTAATGAATGATATATGTGCAAGATTTGTATTTGATTGAAGGTTGAGTGTAGAAAATGTTAAAGATTATATTATGGAACATGAGTTAGGTTATGATGATCAAATAATTAAAAGTAAACTGGTTGAGATGAAACTAAAAAGGTGTTAACTCTTGGTGTAATAAAAGTTTAAAGTATATATATAAATTGTTGTGATACAATCTAGCTTTATAATTGTGATGGCTGGAAATCGAATAATAGAAGAACAATATTGATTTACAAATCCTAGGTGTGATTGTTAATATATCATGGTCATATGAGTTGGTTAGTGTGATTAATTGGTTGGTTTTATTATCTTCAGAGTTAGAGCTGAGATAATATAATTGTAGTATAGTTTTGGTGAGATGGATAAATATGTTCCTATAAACATGGTTAAAAGATATGATTTAAGCTTGTCTAGATAATATGATTGAATAATGAGATGTTCAATATAGTTAATGATATATGTGTATACTACTTTGATATGATGAAAAACTATGATTATTGACAAGGATGTTGGAAATGAATTATAAATGAGGTAAAATGCTTAATTGATTATGAGAAATAAATGGTGAAAAGATAAGGAACGGATTGGTCTACCTCCTGTGGAACCAAGCGGGCCCATTGTGTTGGGCAACCGAACTTGGACTACCGACCTGGTCGAAGGAAAGTTTGTTTATGAAGCTATAGTTGTTGATTATATTGATATACTTTGCATGAGTATGAGAGATGATGATATACTTATAGTAATAATGAAAAGTATATTTATAAGTATGATTTCTATTGATTGAGTATATGAATCTGAAAAAAATAAGAATTTGAATATAAGTTTGATCTAATGAGATTAGGTTATATATATGTATATATTGTAAAATCCAATGATAAATGTGGATAAGATAATTGTTGGATTGAATCAAATAAGGTTGAGATATTAGTATATTGTGTGTAATAGATCGATTGATCTAGATTTCGCTAAAGTTGCAAGTCAGTATTGAGATTTAATACGTACAGTTGTATTGGGAGTGTAGAATCTAAATGGTAATGTGTATGATATAATATTCTGGCATATGAATGAATATAAATAAATTGAATTATATCAATTGTGTTTGATGAGGAAAAGAGAAATGTTGTTTATCTGTTAAGTAAGTTTAAAAGTTTGGTATTAATATTTATATTAAGTGAAAAGTAAGTTAAAGGAATTAAAAATATTGTTATCCATTGAGATTTGGTAAATGTTATTTTGAAAGTGATAGTAAGAATGGAATAATCAATGTTAAGATATTGATATTTGAAGTTAAAGTTAAGAATATCTATAAAGAGATAATGTGATAATTTGACTTTAATACAAAGATAAAATTCATTGGTAATGTAATGAGTTATCTTAATTGCTTTGTTGAGAAAGTAATAAGATATAAAGGTATATATATCTATACATTGATGAATTGTGAAAATTCAGAGAAGATGATTATTTCTAAGGGGGAGAGTAGAAGTTATATGAGTTGATAAAATTATAATGTACGATACGATTATCTTCATATGGAAGTTAAGATGGTGATTTGTTCTAAATGGGTTGTTAGTATGCTGGATAATTTCGAGGACGAAATTATTTAAGGGGGAGAGAATTGTAATATCCTAAAATATACCCTAAAAGTGTTGGGATTATTGTTGTATTTGGATTCAATGTGTGTATTGAAGGGTAAGAGAAAAGAAGTGAAGAGAAGATATGGGAATTATAAAATGTAACATATATATGAGGTATAAAATGGTGTAGGAAAAGTGAGTTGTATATATATATATTTGTATGATTAGTTAATAATAATAATAATGATAATAAGGACAAAAAGGAAAATAAAGAGGAAAGCAAAAAGAAGTTTGTGTGGAGGAGATTTAATTGCATTATTATTATTATTATTATTATTATTATTATTATTATATATATATGATAAGGATGAAGGAAAGAACGAGAACGTTCTTTCTTCTTCTCCTTCGTCTCCTTCTTCTTAGTAAACGAGAGAGAGAGAGAGAGAGAGAGAGAGAAGCTAGAGAGAGAAAGGGGATTTTACTTCTAATTACACCAAAGATTAAGGTTATCAAGAGGCTTGCAAATGAATATTGAAGATTTGGCAAGCTATTCAAGTAAGTACTTCTCTCTTGAGTTGATTTTATTGATTATGTATATATATGTTTTTTATCTTCTTGTTTTGGGTTTCTTTGGATTGAGGTATGGTTGGTGTTTAAGATGATGGAAATGAAAGATTGAAGTATGTAATTGTGTTGAATTGGTATTTAAGTGTTGATAATTTGGGGTATTTGTGATGATGATGATGAATTGTTGAGTTAGGATTTGATATGAATGAAATGGTATTTTGAGTAATTGATTATAGTGATGTATATATATTGATTGTTATGGTGATATAATGAAGTTATATAAATGTTAAAGTGATATGGAATTGATAAATATGAACAAAGATGATGATTAAAAGGGTTGTGGTATGAATTTTGGAAATGGTTTGGTCTTTGAGTTCTTGAAGGACACGGCCAAATTATGAGAGACACGGCCAAGTTAGGGCAACTTGGCCGTGTTGGATGGATTTTGGAGAGACACGGCCACAAGCTTGGCCGTGTCCCTTGAATGTGTTTGCTACTGCCTGACTTTTGTTGAGAGACACGGCCGTGTCCTCTGCCCGTGTCTGAGTCTGTTTGAAATTGTGATGAGAGACACGGCCACAAGCTTGGCCGTGTCCCATGCCCGTGTTCGCTACTGCCAAAATTGTGTTGAGAGACACGGCCACAAGCTTGGCCGTGTCCCTCAAGTGTGCTGCCCGTGTCCCTCAAATGTGTTAAGTAATGTTTTATTCTTTGTCCTTCTTACATTGTTATATATTCTTCTTATATTGTTGGATCTTTAAAAGGGTCTTTTGGTACCTAAACATACTTAAAACAATAATGATCCAACCAAAAGTATATAGAAGATTATAAATCCATGAATAATGTAAAGTGTGATGTATCTAACAATGATGGTATAGGAAATGTGGAAGATATAATGATCATGTATACTTGAGTGATGAATTGATCAATATGATTTGATGATACTATATGAATAATGTTATGTTCTATGCTTTGTAAATTGTAATGTGTTATATGAATGATGTGATGTCGTGATGAAGCATGAAATATAAAATATGTGATATTGTGATGACAGATGAAATGTGAGTTGAAATCAAATGAGATGTGAGCCATTGTTATTGGCTATGGTGATTTTAATGTGATGTGATGAAGCCATTGTGATTGGCTATGATGATTCAAATAAAATGTGAACCATTGTTATTGGTTATGATAATTCAATTGAGAATAAAATTGATAAATGAGTTGTGTGACTAATGTGTTATTCCATTTTCAGAGTTTGTTGTTGGTGGCATGCCTAAGAAGTGTAACAATCTCTTGAAGTTAGGTTGGATTAAATCCTTGAAGCCTAATTGAGATGTTACCACCCTTGAAGCTAGGTTGGATTGGTTCTTGAAGCCAAGTTGGGTTGAAGCTTAGCATGCTTTGCTCCCCTTGAAGCTTGGTTGAACCTAATCCTTGAAGCCTAGTTGGGTCTATGATAATGATAAATGTGATAATTAAACCAAAGCATTACTCTGAAAATTGAATGGCATATTAGTATGTTGTTTGGGCCCAAGTCTGTCTTTGTTGTCAATGTGATTCATGCTTGATGAATTGTGAATAAAATGATGTTATGAAGTATGATTTTGTAATATGTGCATTGATGTATTGAAGAGAAATGTGTTTTGAGGGACTTTGTTGAGATATGGGCTTATGAACATGTTGTATGATGTGTAAAATGTATATGAAGGTGGAATTTGTGAGAATTGCTATTATGAAAATTTGGATAGATCATTGAATGGTGTTTTGTTAAAATGATGTATGTTATATATATATATATGAAATAGAAAGGGCAAGAATTGTGTTATGAATGTTCCATGTAATTATATATCAAATTTGCAAAGATAGTGAGAACTTCTGAAGAATGCATTGAGAAAGGAATACGTGGTAAGAAAACAATAAAACTAAATGCTAAAAATTTAAGGTATGATTCTTTTGGCAAAGTTTATTTTATTATTGTTTTATTTAGTACTACTAAGCTCTCGGGCTTAGCGCGGATGTTTAATCGCGCAGGTATTTATGAGGTTAATTTGGAAGTTTAGCTGTGGTGCCACGAGAAGAGTAAGGGTGTCTCGAGACCAACTAGAAGGTGATGCATACATATATGATTTTAATTATGTTGCATTTTTAATAAGAGCAATGATTTTATAAATGTGTTTCAAAGTAATGTAAAATTTTATGAATTCGGTTAAAGGTAAATAAACTGAAAATTTACGTGACATTCTGATACTACATATATGTATTGTATGTATACTAGGTATATGTATGGTACTTATATGGAGTATCAGGGTGTTACAATACTGATTCTGATTTCGCGGGATGCAAAGACAGTCAAAAAACTACTTCAGGCTACTTATATCTCTTGGCTGGTGGTGCTATTTCTTGGAAGAGTGTGAAACAAACAGTAGTAGCTACCTCCACCATAAAACCAGAATTTGTAGCAAGCTATGAGGCATCCAATCAGGCAATCTGGCTGAGGAACTTTGTCACAGGGCTGCGCATTGTGAATGGCATTGAAAGGCCATTAAAGTTATACTGTGATAATAACTCAGTAGTTTTATTCTCCAACAACAACAGAAGCTCTTCTCGATCGAGACATATTGGGATAAAGTTTCAGGCTGTGAGGGAGAGAGTACAGAGTGGACAGATATCCATAGAGCATATTGGAACGAACTTCATGATTGCGAATCCGCTCACTAAGGCAGTGATACCGAAGGTTTTTCATGAGCACACTACTCATATGGGTGTCACATTATTTGAGACTATTTAGTTTCAGTGGGAGTTTGTTCATTAAGTTTGCATTAAGTTTTATGTATGCTCTCTTTGACATTGGATATATTTTATAAGTACATTCAGTTTCTGCAGAAAAATGAGTTTTTCTTTCATTTTATTATGTATTTTACACTCTGTATTATATTTATGTTTGATCTCACTTAAGATTGACCAGTTGGAAACAGGCATGATTAGATCACATTACATGTAGTTTCCATGCTACACTCCTATTATTGATCTATGTCATTTGAGAGTATTGATAATGTGATTGATGGTGGTTTGAGTCACGATGAATGTGGCGACTGGCCTTTCAGTCCTTTATCGATATAATCAATGGACGAGATTGTTTAAGGCACCTTCAGTATGACTGCTTTTATGAGCTCATTAAGGTATATACATTTACATTTAATATATGTTAGCCCAAGTGGGAGATTGTTAGAATTAATTTTATTGTTAAAATTAATCCTAAGTGTGGGCTAAATATATTTAAATATTAAATGTGTATTGCAGTCAAATTAAGATAGTCAAATTAAAGTTTTGATCAAATTAGGATTGTTGACTATTGAGGTGTCCTACTCGTAATAGGATTATAAGTGTAGAGACCGTTAAGAATTTTTATTTTGTTGAAGGACCAAAATAGAAATTAATCAATTTATTCAGATATAAATAAGGGGTCGTGGTCTCCGGGGGAACATAACAATTTTTTAGAGAACATTACGTTCCTTCAGTAGTGCTTCCGCTAAACTTAAAGTGTGTATCCCCTGGAAGGCGACAAACTCCAAAATCGTCTTCAGCTTCAACATACGATGATGTCAGGTATGCAATTCAGCCCTTTGTAATTTAATTTGAATAATCTAGTGATCTATGCATATTTTATGTTTTAGGGGAATCAGGTTTTCTCCCCCTTTCAATTTTCCTTCATATATTTCCTTCGTTCATGTTCTTTTAAGAAAAGCAGATGAAGGAATTTGCAGAAATTTAAAGAAATTTGCAAAAGAAGAACAAAGGAAATTAATGAAAGAAAAGAAATTTGCAGAAAAGATAAAAGAGGAGGGAGAAGAAGAAGAAGTTTGCAAAAGAAGAATAAAGTTTGCAAAAGAAGAACAAAGGAAATTAATGAAAGAAAAGGAATTTGCATAGGAGAAGAAGAAGAAGAAGAATTTGCAGAAATTGGATAATTCCAATTAGAATTGTAAAAATTAAAATTGCAGAAACGAAATCACAAAAATAAGTTGATTACAATTGCAATTGTAAAAATAAAATTTGCATAAACGGTAATTTTTTTTCATAATTTCTTTTATCCATATTCTTCTTCTTAAAATTTCTTGTTCTTTGTTCTCTTGTTCTGGTTCTAGTTCTTCTTCAAATTTCTTTTTTGATTTAAAATTAGAAACTCTAATTCACAAAATTTTTAAGCTAATTATTTAAAATCCGAATTGAAAAAATAAATAATCAAGGGTATTTTGGTAAGTTAATTATTTATAATATGATGCGGCAAAATTTTTAACTGAAATTGGTCATAGCAACTAAATTAAAGCTAAAGAAATACTAATTACAGTCACTTAAGAGGGTAATTATTCAACAATCTCTTTTCTATTAATTAAAAAATACTTATTATATATTTATTTATTAGAAAAGATGCTATATAAAATATTTTTAAATCAATAAAAAAAATTATTAAACAGTCACTGTCTAAACTGAACCTAATTAACATTTCTCTTAGAACTATTGATTAGAGTAAATATATCAAAGTGACAAAAAAAAAAGTTAATACTAAAATAGTAAATAAAAAAATTTAGATACTAACGATAAATTTTTTTTCTTTATAAAATAATGAAAAACTTCCTAAAAAAATATGTAAAATTATTAAAAAATATATTGAGGAACGTAATATTGCCCATTTTAACTAATTTTAACTCATTTATTTAAATAGGATTTATAATTTATTTAAATTAATATATAATTTGAAATTAAAGATCAATCCAAAATAATCTGATTTTGATGGCCTGAAGTTGCAGGTCATCAAATTGCGCATATACAAAAATATCCTGAAGCATTGCAGTAATTTAGTATCTAATTTTCTAATAGACATAACTAGAAATTCAAAACTTAAAACAATAAATTCGTTAAAAATAAATTATATGTGTAAAAAATGCCTTCAAGTAAATAAGAAAAAAAATATTATTCTATCATTAGAAATTGACTTGATTAGTAAAATAATTTTTTAAAAGAATAATTAAAAGGTTTCATAATTTTTTTCATTAATTATATAAGGGGAAAGAGAATATTTAGAACTCAAATTTAAAATCTAAATAAAAATAATATATATTTTTTATCATCAAACTATATCTTAGTGATTACAATCTCTTAATTTTAATTCATTTACTCATTAATTATTGCCTAAGAAAGAAATATCAAATTAAGAAGAAAAAAAAAAGATAATTCCATCCAAAAAACAAAAATTTTATGTTAAATTAGGACATAAAAAGATTAATTCATCTTTATTTACCTTTTTTTTTTGTCTCAACTCTAAAAATTAAGATAAAAAAAAACTTCAGAAAGAAAGAAAAATTCTTGATAAAGAATGATATTCATTTATTTAATTATACAAATCAAATTAAATTATGAGAATATTCTAAATAATTTTTTTATTAAAATAAAATTCAAAACACAAATTGAATTTGTCTCAATTGACATATAAATTAATCCAAATATATATTTGACCATTTAAATAAAAAATAAAATCCAAGCACGAATAAAAATTTTGAGCTCAAAATTACGCTTCAATCATGGTTGAAATTATATAGTAAGTATAATAGTAATTTCACTGAGTATTTTAATTGAAATGATAAATTAATTATATAATAACACGTGATGGTTTTTTTAAAAAATATATTTTAAAATTTATTTAAATGAATCTTTTAATTAATTTTTTAATAATAAAATATAAAAAATATACATTATTCAATTAATAATTTGTTATTTTAAATAGAAAATATTTAATTAAAATTACTGCTATGATATATAATTTCTCCCAAAAAAAAAATAAAAACAAATCAAAATTGATCGAGCTGGCCAGCCAAGTTTACATTCTATATTGGTGGCTCAATCCACAACCATCAAATATAAAATAGACTAATAGGCCATCATTCAGCCAATTTCTGAGCAATTTACTTATTTGTATAAAATGATTAATAATGATAATTAAATTTGTTAATCAGCAACTTATTATTAGTCAAATTAATTCCACAATCATAAGAGAAATGTCATTTTCTGGGTCTCGAGTTTGAAGATGACTACCATTGAAATTTTTAAATCTGATTCACATTTTTATTTGCTATAGTTTAATTAATTAAAACATTAGTAGAAGCTGACGATAAAAAAATAATGATTAATTTCCTAGACCTTTCATTAATAAATTAAATTAGCCACTTTTTTTTAATTTGTTATATAATTAAAATTTTTATAGTGACACATTTGATTTCATCTGTTTATAAACAAAAATAATTAAATTAAAAAAAAAAGACTTTGAAAGGTCTTATGTTAGTTGCTAAAATCGTCATTACGTGCCATGACGTCTAACTTGTCAATTCTTCTGATCATTTTTATAATCTAATGACATGAGCTTTAGACCGTACATATTGAAAGAGTTATTTATTTAATTATTTGATTTAAATTCAATATATAAATTTATATATAAAAATTTTATGTCTGAGAATAAAATATTTTACTTTAAGTTAAAAAATTAAGGAGTTGGATCAAATAATCTTCTTTCTGAATTTCTACTAACCCAAAGTCAGAATTTACATCTCATTATGATTAATTTTCATCCTTCAATAACACCAATTTTCAAAATAATCTTCACAATATAATGGTTTTTGATCTCATTGACATTGTCACAATATCAAAATTATTTTTTAAATTTTAGGAGTTTAGGTAAAATTAAGATATATTAAATTTATAATAAATTGGCCTTCACAATATAAAATAATCTAAGTTATTTTAATTTAACCTTTTTTTTATAAATTTTTTATATTTTTGTTATTATAAAATATAAGATTTATTACCACACATATTTATATTATATTTTATAAAATTTAACAGACAACAATCTTTTCTGCCTACATCATAACCCATTAATTGGTATTCTAGATATTTCCCAAGTCCAAAAAGTAAAATATTGCTGTTGCTTGGAGATACTAAAATAATAATTCAAGATTTTCATGATTTGAAAATCCTTTTTCAAAATAGTTAGTTGGAAAATGAAATTTCATCATGTGAACAAATTAACAAGTTATATGTATTGTTCAAAGGATCAATATTTTTTTATTGATTATAAATTTATAATTATATATGTATACATATCAAACTTTATAATAAGGAAATGAATTTCAATTCTTTAACTTCTCAATCGATCCGAAGTTTCAATTCTTTAACTTCTTAATCTATCCGAAGTTTCTTTCAAGTTTACATGCACATTTGAATGCCTATTTTTAATGGAGCAACACATTTGAATGCTTCCTTTAAGGGAAATTAAAAAGAAGAAAAGAAAAGTTAATTAAATTAGTGGATTAATTAATTAGTTTTTTAACTAAATGTATTATATGATTAAGTTCAAAATAAGTGGTTGAACGTATTATGAATAAGCAAACAGCCGAATCAATTTGATTTGATCACCGTTGTGACTAATTTAACCGACTATATCAATTTATATCAATTAGATTGATCGACTTCAGTTTAAAATTCTATAAATATATCTTATCAATATAGTTTCGACTTATATATATATATTACAAAGTACAATTGGCTGAAATAGATCGAATTCGATAAATGATGATCGATTTTGAAATTTTTTAAGTAATTGATTTTGAAGAATAAATTCTTCAAATTAACTTATGATACACGATTTAATACATTTTTAAAAGCCAACCAAACCTAATATCATTAAAATATATATTTTAAAATACCTCTTTAAGTTTCAAAAGATTTAGTCGGTGATAGAGATATTTTTTTCGCGTCGAATATAATTTTAAATTTAAATCTCCCTTTCATCTCATGTAAAAAAGAAGGGTCTTAAATGTAAAAACAAAATTCTTAATGTCTTTAGATTATAAAAATTCTGACAACCTTTTTTCAAATAATTTATTTGAATAAGATTCGTAAGTTTTTTTTTTTAAATGATATGATGATGTATATTATTTATTAATTAATTTTGCAAAGAATTACTGTTGCAATTATTTTAATCAATCCAACCACCAAGCGCACTACATTGCTGTTCATGAACTTAGACATAGAATAATAAAATGTTATAAATTAATTTAACCTGCAATACAAGGAGAGGTAGGTCAAAAATAAAGAAAATTATAATAGAAATTAAGGACAAATGGTGTTTAATTTTATGAAAAACAGGCTGCTGTGCCTTCATCATCACCTAAACCACACCAACCCTAATATATGTAATCATCGAGATTATCAACATAATTAAGAGTTCTAGAATTAGATTATATGTATTTGTATAATTGTATATATAATTGGAAAAAAAAAGTAATTAATCTGTCTTTTATCGTAAAACCTACATTATTTTTAGATGGTTTCACTTTTATTTTTAGTTTAAAATTTAAAATATTTAATGAATATTTAATTTTTTTTGGTATTTATATATGGAGAGTGAGAATTGATTCTGAATTTATTGATTATAAAAATATGCATTTATTGCTAATTTGTATCTCGATATACATAAATTTTTAATTTAATAATATTAAAATTATTTTTAGTTATATAAAATTATGAATTTTAATTTTAATTCGAGTTAAATTAATTGAAAAAAAAACATGAAATTCATCTTATTAAGAGTCCATTTTGACGAGCTATATGATGAGTGCATTAATTAATTAAGATCAGAAAGAATTTGAATTCATAATACCAGTGTTGTTAAAACTGGACCGGACCGGCCGGTCGGACCAAAGAAATCGGGAACCGGCTGCTTGTCCGGTCCGATTTGTAAATTAACCCGGATATAGGATGAAAATCGGGTTGGACCGTGAAACCGGATAAAACTGGTGAACCGGACCGGACTGGTTTGAATTTTTATTTTAAAATTAATTAGGTTTGTTTTAAATTTTTAATACCCAGAGAAGACTCATCTGCTTCCCAAAACAGTTTGTCTTCTAATTCTTTTCTACTGCCGTCAATCTCAATCCCGAAACTTTTAAATTTCTAGTCTTCTTCGTTAACCTTCACCGATTTGGTGTTCATACCGACGGCAATCCTTCGACCTTCATGGCGTCACCGGAGGAAGATGAGATTCCATGTAGTTGAATGCTTTCAGCCTTTTGTTTATATTTTGTATTCTGTTACTCTTCTTATTCATGAATTTGCCATGATAATTCATTAAAGTTATTACTTATTATCCTAAATTTTGTCATAAATTCATGAATCATGATTAATAATGGTTAAATTAAAAATCCATAAAATGCACTCCTAATTTGCATACAGACAGAAGTAAGAAAAGAAAACAAAGTATGAGAGTACAAACAGATAATATTAATCAGTTTGAAATAAAATTTTGGAAAAGTTATGCTGTTTGCTGGGCATCTGTTCTCAAAGTTATGCTGTGCAAAAGTTTGAAACAAAATTTTATCCCTTTAGAAAGTAATATTCATCTGGTGGTACTGTACCATAATTACTAATTACAATAGAGAAGAAACTAGTTGAGAACAGATGAAATTAAAAAATATAATATAATATAACAGAGAAGATATAAGTTGGGCCATGCCCAGCTCTATGGCCATTGGCCATGCATTTTAAATAATATAGAAGTACAAGAAATAATATATAATAATATATACAGGGTCATGCATAATATATAAGAAATAATATATAATGTATAATGTATACAGGCCATGCATGTTTAATTGTTTTTTTCTTTTTTTTTAGGAAACCACGCATGTTTAATTGTTAATATAATATTGCTTGTTTTTTTTTTGAAGAGAAAATATTGCTTGTTTTATTTGTTCATTATGATTGCCAAACTTTTTTACCAAATTTGTTTATATATGGTCATGAATGTTAAGGTTGTACTATTTAATATATAATATTGTACACTATTATTTACATATGGTCATGCATGTTTTTTAATATTTATATTTTATATTGCATTTGCAAGATCGTTCGATTCGACAAAAAAAGGACATAACATGGAAGTACATCATAGATGCAAGAAATGATGAAGGGAAAAGAAAATTGATATGCAGTTTTTGCCAAAAAACAATACAAGGTGGAGGGATTAACCGAATGAAACAATATTTAGCTGTGATTAAAGGCAATATTGATTCATGCAAAAAAGTACCTGCAGATGTCCATTGCCAAGTGAAAGAATCTATGGATGAGATTGCTAGAAAAAGCAAAGAAAATAAAATTTTAATTGATGAGTCAGAAGGTGATGAAATTCAAGAAGTTTTACCTCAAGTGCAAATGCTTGCAAAGGGAAAGAGAAAAGCTAGTGGTGTGATCGATTCATTCTTCAAAAGAGGTGTAAGTGATCTATCTCAACCTAGTATTAAAGCATCTATGCAAAGCAAAGAAAGATGGCATGATACTGACATGGCACTTGCACTATGGTTTTATGATGCTTGTATTCCATTTAATGTTGTGAACTCGCCATATTTTGATGTTGCTATTAGTAAAGTAGCTAGTATGGGTCATGGGTACAAGGGTCCTTCATATCATGCATTGAGGGTTAATCATTTGAATGATGCTAAGTTACATGTTAAACTTATCATTGACTCATTTCGAAGTACTTGGATTGATTGTGGCTGCACTATAATGGGCGATGGTTGGACTGACACTAGACAAAGATCATTGATAAACTTTCTCGTCTATTGTCCAAAAGGAATCACATTTGTTAAATCAGTAGATGCCTCTGATATTGTGACAAATGCGGAATCGTTGTGCAATCTTTTTAGTGAAATAGTTGAGTTTGTTGGGCCAAAAAATGTCATTCATTTAGTGACAGATAATGCAGCCAATTACAAAGCTGCAGGAGCTAGACTTGTTGCAAGATATTCTCATATAAGTTGGTCACCATGTGCTACTCATTGTGTGAATTTAATAATGAAAGATATAGGAGCTATTAAGTTAGTAGATGATGTCACACTTTTAGCATCTAAAGTGACTGTTTTTGTTTATAATCATAAAGCTGCTTTGAATTGGTTGAGAAAAAGACCTAAATGGCAAGAAATTATTCGTCCAGGAGCTACTCGATTTGCAACTGTATTTATTTCACTACAAAGTTTATATGCTCATAAAGATCATTTGCAAGCTTTAGTAGTAAGTGATGAATTTAAAAAATTTGTGAAGTTGCAAAAAGGTAGAGAAGTGAAACAAATTGTGTTGGATGAGATTTTTTGGAACAATTGCTTGATTATTGTGAAAATTATGACTCATTTAATTCGGTTATTATGTATTTGTGATACGGATGAGAAACCAGCTTTGGGATATGTTTATGAGGGCATGCATAGGGCTCGTTTGGGGATAAAAAAATTGTTCAAATATAAGAAAAAATATTACAAGCCCTACACTACTATTATCAAAAACAGGTGGGACACCATGCTGAAGAAAGATCTTCACGCAACTGCTTATTATTTGAATCCATCTTTTCAATATGATCAAGAAAACTTTTGCCAAAAGCGTGAGATCAAGGATGGTATTTTGAATATGATTGACAAGTATACAGATGATTATTTGTTGAGAAGAAAAATGGTGGATGAGACTAGAATTTTTCGAGAGCGTGAGTTGAGTTTCTCCCGGGCTACTGCACTTTCCTGTAGCAAAACCACATCACCTGGTAATATTTAATCAATTTATTTCAAATTTTAATTTATGCATTTATATTAACCTTTACATGTTTTGTATGATTTATATGTAAAAGTTGATTGGTGGAAGACATTTGGTTATGATGTTCCGAATTTGCAAACTATGGCGGTGAAGATTCTAAGTCAGACAGCTTCTGCTTCAGGATGTGAGCGTAATTGGAGTGTGTTTGAAAGAATACATACTAAGAAAAGAAATAGACTAGAGCATCAAAGACTAAATGATCTAGTTTTTGTTCTTTATAACTTGCGATTAACAAAATCGGAGAGATTTTATTTCATATCTCTTTTCATTTCAATATAGATTGCATTCTAATATTATATTTGCTCAAAATTTGAAGGTTTTTCAAGTCAAAGAGGGAATATGATCCAATTGATTATGAATCAATTGACAAGACCGAATTTTGGGTGGTGGAAGATGATGAAGAAGTTAAACTTGATTATAATGAATTGGAAAATTTAATTCAAGAAGAGTATCCAAAGGATGGTGATGAACCTCTTAATGAAATCTCTCATGGTTTGTAGTTGTTGATTTTTTTATTATATTTAAATTAGTGCAATCAATTAAATAATGCATACTAATATATGTTTTACACAAATTAATTTTTAGATCAAGAGGAGAATCCAATTCAAATTGGAGAAGAAGATGATGATGACATTGAGCAAAATGAAAATCTCGGTGTTAATTTTGATGATATTGATCTTAATATTAATGTTTAAGACGTTAAGTATTTAGTTTCTTTACTTAATTATATAATTTATATGTTATCATGACATAGTTTTATAATATAATTTATTTCATCCTTAATTTTATATTATATAAATTGATCTCCCTTTTAGAATTTTTAATATTTTTATGCGTAATAGTGCCGGTTTTAAAAAAGTCAAAAACCCGATTGAACCTGTTCAATCAATAAAATCAGTGACCCAGTCGGGGTGCCGGTCCAATCTTCGGTCCGGTTATGAAAACATTGCATAATACAACATGCCTATCTATCAACTAAAATGAATCTTCTTATATAGAATTCCTTTGTAAATAAATTTCATAAAATATAACAGCTCAAAATTCATTTTCATAATATTGCTAATTTGGAATTCGTCTGTTAAATTTTTCAAAAACTTATATATATATTCCAAACATATTAAGTATGAAATCTTTATATAATTTATTTATATATCACAAAAAAATTTGTCTTTTCATATTATTAAAAAAAAAAAAGTTAAAAAATGGTACATAGACCACCTGAAATTTTCTCCAAATTAGCATCATTACACACGACAATTAACAAGCCAAAGGTTGACTGTATTTTAATTTTCCCATTGCCTGCTTCAAATGTTCAAACTTTTTAGCAGCAAACGGACACTTGTTAATCAAGTAAAATATATATAAGAAAGAAACAAAAATTTATTCTATGGTCAACTAGTCCTAATTTTCCTTTCCTTTTTTTTCTTTTTTGTAATAATTAATTACGTTTTCATACTATAAATTAATGCTATATATATAATTAAGCAGACAATCCCTCCCCCATTCTTAGATATTGCCATCGATATATACAATAATCACAAGCTTTTTCAGCATATTACTCTTCATTCTATAATTAAGGGGTTCAATCTAATTAATATATTTGTGCCAATAGATTATGGGAAAGCTAGCAATACAATTGCTATGTTTCTCTTTCTTCATTTCTCTTCTCTTGCATACCCTCCCAGTATCATCTGAAGAAATTGGTAAGGCTTAATTATGTTATAAACATTTAACCTTTTTTTTTTCTTTTTTTAAGTATTCGTATGTAAAATGAGAGTTGAATTTAAATTTATTATTTAGAAAAATATATATTTTTCGCTTGCTAGATAGACTATATATTAATGTGATAAAAGAGTTTTATTTTATTTTTTTAATATTACATGCATTGAAGAGGTGAATCAATCCTGAATTCATTATTCTAAAGAGATACACTTATCATTGAACTATACTTAGTCATGCATAAATGGATTTTACTTAAATTTTAATTTTTAATTTTTTATTTTATCTAAGTATTAAGTTTCTAAATGCAAACTTTGAATTCATAATTTTATTATTCTAAAAATGAGTTTTGTGATTTGAATTTCAGATGATGAAAGAGAATTTAGTTACGAAAGTTATGGTGAAAATGGGCCAAATAAATGGGGAGAGCTTCACCCAGAATGGAGTGATTGTAGCAATGGATCAATGCAATCTCCAATTGATTTGTTGAATAAGAGAGTTGAAGTAGTTGGCCATTTAGGGAAACTTAAAAGAAATTACAAGCCCTCTAATGCCACTCTTAAGAATAGAGGCCATGACATTAAGGTAAAGAAATATTAACATTTTTTTTATTGATTATGCTTTTAAAAAATAATATACAAAAATATAAGCATACAAAGAACTGTGACTGTACACATCTTAAATAAGCTTATAGCAATTTAAATTTAAATTTATGATTTTATAGTTATGATTTTATATTTAAAATATATATATATATATTAAATGCCTATTAGTCCTACACACATTAATTATTTTTTGATATTTTTGAAGAAATCCTATATTAGAGAAAATTATACTGTACATAATTTTTTAAAAAAATATTTTATTATTTTAATATATTTTTTATATATTAAATATTTACCTTTAAAAATAGAATATACATTTTATATACTAAAAATATAATACTAGATATATATTTTTAAAGGAGGTATTTTTAAAATTGAAATTTGATATATAAATGAATATTTTAAAAGAAACGAATATTTTTGAAAATAATTTTATTTTTCATGATTTTTTTTGAAGAAATCCCTATATATTGTACCATAAAATATAGTTATATTCATTGATATAACAATGGATTTGGGACTTCTTGGCCCTACAAATCCTATTTAATATATATAGTTATTATAAATCCAAATCCACAAAATATAATTGTAGCTTACTTACCTCAAACCATAGAAAAATATTTTCATTAAAGTGATAAATTGCTTAAAAACTTAAATTATCTAAATATTTAATTAATTGGCTTCATACTTCAAAGTGTTGTGTTCGGTGAGATGTGTTAAGTAGACCTAATTAAAGCAAGTACAAATTAAACAATGACTAAATGAGAAAGGTCACATAATTCATAATTAATTAATTCTATATTAAAACAATCTTATTTTATTTTATTTTATTTTATCTTATCTTATCTTATTTTATTTTTCTTATATAATATTTTAACTCTAATTTCATATTTTTTGTATATTTTTTGTGGATGTAGTTGGAATGGGAAAATGGGGCAGGAACTATTGAAATAAATGGAACTGAATACGTTCTCAAGCAATGCCATTGGCACTCACCTACTGAACACACCATCAATGGAAGAAGGTCTGCTATAGCTTAATTATTTAATTATTATTATTATTATTATTATTTTGAAAACAGCTTAATTAATTAATTAATTAATTCAACTTTACCTCCAAATTCCATATTAGAAATTAAAATTTTTTACAGTAATTAACATAATAAATAATGGGCTAATTATTGCATATTATTATTGATTATAATTTGCAGTTTTGCTCTAGAACTACACATGGTCCATGAAAGCCAAGATGGAAAGGTTGCTGTAATTGGGATTATGTACATAATAGGAAGGCCTGACTCTTTCTTGTCTTCTGTAAGTATAAAAATCATTATCAAATTTTCACCCTGCATTGAAAATAATATGACATCTCTCTGAAAATATAGAGGGTGTTTCTCAAAACTGGAGCTTTTCAGCTTATTGTGAATAAGTGATTTTTAGATTATAATCAGATTAAAAATAAGCAGTTAAGTATTTCTGTAAACTAGTTAATAATCAGCTGATAATCAGTTTATAATCAGTTAAGTGTTTCTGTAAAATCAGCTTATAATCAATTTTTAATTGCAGAAACTGTCAAAATAACCAAACTGTCCCTGAATTTATTTATTGCATAAAAATAATTTTTTAAATGTCAATTCAAAATTTATTTTGCAATAATAATAATAATAAATTTTATTTAAGAAGAAATGTAAAAGAATTTTGATGGGAACTAAAGTGTATAAGGTGGGCAAATTTGGAATATTGAAGATTAGGTAGGGATAATATTGTCTTTTACTTGGTCAAAACTGTTTAAAAAATAAGTGCTTAAAAAAAGTAGCAAAATCCAACTTTTAAAAAACTGATTAAAATCAGATTATAATCTACTATTTAAGTTTTCAGAAACACTTAAATAAACAACTTATAATCTAAAAACTGCTTATAATCAGTTTTGACCAGCTTTTAAGTTTTGAGAAACACCCCCATAATGCATAGTTATATCCGAGTAAAAAAAGAAATTCCGATTAAAAAAAATTATATAGCCGATTTCAATTAATTTGAAATTAAAACTTTATTTAGCTGAGTTGCGTTGAGTATTCTGGTATTGAAAATAAAATGTGAAATTTTTTATATGAAACTTTAATATATAATTTATTTAAGTGGTTTTTGCTTAATTTTGTATCAGTTGACAGAGCATTTGAGAACAGTCGCTGGCAAAGAAGATGAAGAGACAGTGGTGGGAATAGTTAATCCAAAGAACATCAAATTTGGCAGCAGAAAGTATTATAGATATTTAGGATCTCTTACTGTTCCTCCTTGCACTGAAAATGTTCGCTGGACCATTCTTAAAAAGGTTTGGCCCCTTGCTAACTAACTAACTGATGACTTAATTTGGCAGTAAATTTTTAATTTTTTTTTTTCTAAAACTAAACTATAATTTTATTTTTTATTTTATATTTTTTAAAAACTTATTTTATGTTTTCAAAAATTATATCATAATTATTAAATTTTAATTATTAAAAATAAATGAAATTAAAATTAAAAAACAAACGTTAATTAATTTCAGGTCAGAACTGTTACTAGAGAACAAGTGAGATTGCTTCGAGTAGCTGTTCATGATGTGAGTATTTATGATTATTATTTCATTTAATTTGTATCCAACATAAACATACACTATATATTTTTAATTAATTAGAATTCTATTGAAATTCGAATATATAAATAAATAAATATCTATTTATTAATTAGCAGGAATCGAATACAAATGCAAGACCAATACAACCAACAAATGGACGTCCAGTACAACTTTATAGACCGAATGAATATAAAGATGATTAATTAATACACAGATATATAATTTATTCGCAGGCCATTATTTATTATGCATGAGAGCTTAATTAATAATTAATTAGGATATAAACAAGCACATCATTTTTTATTCTTTTTTAAATAATAATAGAATAAAGGAGAATTGATTCTGAGTTCATTGTTGTACACTTAACATTAAACTTTATTTTGATTTGTATTTTTTTTTATTTTTGCCTTCTTTGTATGCATGCAAAATAATTAATAATATATGCAAAATAATTATAGAACTATAGTTGAATGTGATGCTTTAATGTAGCAGAGTTCTTAAAAAAAAATGAAAGCAAAAGAAAAATCAAAAATTAATTTTATTTTTATAAATTTATCCTACTAGATAGAACTAAAAATGGCTGTAAATTGCTTTGGATAATATATCTCTGCAAATCATACTAATCTAACAAGGACTTTCAGTATATCATCCATGGAAGGTCTATGTAAAGGGTCATATTCTACACAAGCCTTTGCTAAAACAGCTAAACACAAAGCTTCGGCAAGAGGATAATCCTCCTTTAAACATGGATCCATCAAGTTTCTCAGTTGTTCAAAACAACCTCCTTCGCTAGCAGCTCCTCCTCCTATAAATCCAATGCAATCTTTGACTGATTTTCCATCAATATTTAATTTCATAAATTTAATTTCATAAAATTTGACCTTAATTTATACTTTTCTTATTAATTGAGACTTATATGTAGGTTCCTCTTCATATATTGTGGATTCTTTTTATTATTGTATTTACTGTTTTTCATACATGGAAAGGACTTAAATATCAACGTTGCAACCTATTATTTAATTTTTTTTTTAGTATTAAAATTATTTGTATATCAGGGAACTATTAATAATTCAACGAGTAATGTTATAATTTAAAAATTATAAACAATTTCAACTTTGTTTTAGATATTACTTCTTATTTAATTATGAATTTTTTAAATTATTTTTTCTTAATCTCTGACTTGATTAGCAGAAAACAGAACATTTATCTGAACCCGCATTCATTGCTATGCATAAACTATTTATACAGAGGTTTTTTTTTTCCAACATTTGTAGGCAGGAAAAACAAAAAGAAAAAAATAAATGCATACAAATTCTGCTATTACAGTACTAACAGCAACAATCAAATTACAGAATTTTTTACATTTTTGAAGGGACAACAAAACAAAACTAAGTTTTGCTAAAAAAATGAAGCTTTTCTTAATGGATTGGCAGAGGCTTGCCATCCCAATCCTTAAGACATTCAAGAAGAGGATCAATGATCTTTCCTTCACAAATTGCTGTAAACAACTTGTCAAATTCCTCACCAGGTGACTTAAGCTTTTCTCCTGATAGAAGTTCAGTTCCCAAATCTTCTCTAACAAACTTGTAAAGTGGATAAGACCTGCACTCCTTGATTCTGTTAGGAATTTCAGGATTTCCACTCTCAAATGCTTTTCTTGCAGCCTCAATTTCTCTTGGCAAAACATTCTTCATTTCATCTTCAAAAGCACCAATACTGAAGAAAATTGAACAACTTGTATTGCTCATATGACCATTGCTATTCATGCTAAGCAAAGCATGGTCCACAATGACTTGCCTCAGCTTTTGCATTAGAGGGTAAGTTAAACTACAAGGATCATCAATATAGGCAAAGACATGTTCATGATCGACTACTCGAAGCAAATCTTTCTCACAGAATCTTGAAGATTCAAGTTCACCGTTAACTCCAATTGTTAGAATCTTCCTAGAAACTTGACTAACTGTGTTCTTAACTGTGATTTTCAAATTCTCTTCCAAATGCCTTAAATCAATAGCCTGACAAAGTGCAATCAAGTAAGTAGAGGACATGAGTTTTAAAATATCAACAGCTTCAGCTGTTTTTCTTGCAGAAATCAGCCCTAAAGAGTTAACATCTTGATTGTGCTGCTCAGCACTTTGAACATGGTTAGTAACAGGATTGGCTAAATATTGAAGCTCAGAGCAGTAGGCAGCCATGGCTATCTCAGCACCTTTAAAACCATAATCCAAGCTAGGATTCTGTCCTCCTGTCAGATTCGAAGGCAACCCATTATTGTAAAAATCATTAACCAACTCAGAGAATTGAGCAAACATTAGTTTCCCAATTGAAGCCAATGATAATCTTGTGTTATCCATTGAAACACCAATTGGTGTGCCCTGAAAATTCCCTCCATGTAAGGCTTTGTTCCTTGGCACATCAATCAGTGGATTATCGTTCACTGAGTTTATCTCTCTCTCTATACACTTAGTCGATGATCGAATCACTTCGATTTGAGGACCTAACCACTGTGGTGAAGTTCGAAGAGCATATCTGTCCTGCTTAGGCTTTTGTAAAGAATTAATCTCATGTAAATTCTTTGCAGCCTTAGTATATGAACTTCCATCCAAAATATGTTCCATAATAGCTGCAGCCTCAATCTGCCCAGGATGATGCTTCAGTTTATGTGTCAAATGATCAGTAAACTCAGGTTTTCCTTGCATAACTTCAGCAAAAATAGCAGATAGAACTTCTGATAACAGAGTCAATATATTTGCATCAAAAAGTACTATCGCTGCTAAGCCAGCACCAACACCTGTGCCATTCACAAGAGCAAGACCTTCCTTAGGCTGAAGCTCAAAAAACCCGCCATCAATACCTGCCAGGCGAAAGACTTGTTTGGCATCAAGGGGTTCTCCATTAGACCCCACAGCAGTGGAATTCGGTCTGCCTGTCAGGAGTCCAGCAATGTATGAAAAGGGGACTAAATCACCTGAGGCAGTAATCGAACCGCGCAGAGGCAGACAAGGAGTAATGTTGTGATTAATTAGCTTCGTAATTGCTTCTAGGATTTCAAATCTGATGCCTGAGTAGCCTTGAAGGAGGGTATTGACCCTTACAAGCATAGCAGCCCTTGTTGCTGAATATGGCAATTTGTGGCCTGATTCTGCTTGACTGCCAAATATTCCAGCATTCAAGAACCTGAAGCAATGAAATTCCAAGATTATATGAAAGATTAGTATTATAAAGTTACATATATAAATGTTTGAGACAAATTGTCACAATATAATTCATTAAAATTTATATAAGATCGTTAATTAGTTAAAAATATGTATTCAGGAAAAATATTAATATACGATTAAGGAATTTTGCCTAAGTAATTACTTAATTATTTGCCACAAAAAGAAATTAATTAATTATAGTTGCCATTTAGAGGTCTGCCTAATTTTAGTAATTAATTGAATTAACAAACTAATGCTAAAGTCAATAGTAATTCCAGAGAAATTTTTATTTAGACCGAGTATATGTCTCCATCCATGCACTAGCTAATTATAATTTATAAAGTGAATTATAATATTAAAAAATTAATTTTATTAATTTTTATTTTAAAATTATATATTATGATTAGTTGGATATACTAATGAAGTCATGAAACTGGTCTAAATTAAAATTTTCCGTAATTCGGACTAAGTCAGTTGTTAGCATATTAATAACCCAAAAAATATCTGTGCTTTCCTAACATATACGACATGTAAAGACTTTTGGAATGGAAGGACGTTATAAATTTTATAACAAGATAGTAATAAGATATTTCTTTTATTTTTATAAATATCTTTATAAAAATTTAATATAACTTGTAAAAATTAATTTGCAATATTTTATTATTAAAAAGTTCATTTATTATTTTCAATTTCTATTATATCTCAAAATTTGAAAAATAAAAATGGCGCATCAAATAAAAAAAATGGTATATAATTAAATTTATAATATAACAAGATAGTGAAGAGACATTTTTTATTATTATGTTTATTTAATTTTTAAAAGTAACTGATTTTTTTTTCAATTAATAAAAATAAATTTTATACGGCGAAAAAAATTAAATTGTGATATTTGTTTTTTGAAAAACAAAAAATAAGTCACTACAGAAACATCATTTTCAAATATATTCATAAAAATTAACTTGTGAAATTCACTTATTAGAAAAAAAAAAAGAATCTCTAATTTTACCACTACTCTCAAACAATATTGGAGCTAGAAAATATTTTTAAGTAAAATCTTTTATATCATAATTTATATTAAAATTCTATGTATAATTAAAAAAAATTGTATACATTTTTCACTCAAAACAAGAAGATAAATTTTAAAAAAGTAATAAGAATACCAATTTATAGTGTGATTATATAAAAGTTAATGTAGTTCCATTTATACAAAAGTAATTAACTAAATTTATTTAAATTTATGAAAAAATGAATTTTCTATTTACATGAATGATAATGTATTATATTAAATATATGAAATAATTTATCGAATTTTTATCTGAAAAAAAAAAGTTATATTCAAATGAATATTATTAAAAATAGATATGAAAAAAAATATAAAAATAGTAATAATTAAAAAAGAAAAAAACTGACCTAATAAGTTCTTTTTGTAGGGCTGCCCCATTGTTAGTTCTTCTATGAGAAGTTGCACCAAAGCCAGTAGTGACACCATAACTATCTGTCCCATCATTCATGCTTTCAATTACCCAATCACTACTTGCCTTCACACCGGCTTTAACTGTCTCACGCAGCTCCACCGCCACTCCATTGCCGCCACGTCGTAAGGCCACCGCCACCACTTGTCCGATGGTTAGGCTTTCCCCACCCAAAAAAACCACCGGTTTCCTAAACTCGGCCACCATCTTTTTAACCTCATTTAAATGGCTACCCTTTAATTCCTCACCAAACAATCCCCAATTCAATGGGTCATTGCTATTATTATTATTATGTTTATTTTGACGTAACCCATTTCGGTAAATAATCCCATCTCTCTTTTCCATCGAATAATTTCTACAAATGTAAAGAAAAAAAATAAAAGCCCAAAACACTACAAATTAAAAGAAAAAAAAATCAAAACCCAAAACACTGTAAAATGCAGAGAAGCTAAAGAAAAAACCTGTTTGGTTCCTGAGAAAATTTACGTCACCTGTTTATTGAAGTGTTTAAATAGAGAGTTTATGTGAGAGGCCCGATAGGGAATGGGATATGCATTAGTTGGAAGTACTTTAACTCTACCTGTAATCTAACGGTTGTGATTTTGACACGTATCATTATTTTTTCTCTTCATATATTGTGGATTCTCTTAATTATTGTATTTACTGTTTTCCATACATGGAAAGGACTTAAATATCAACGCTGCTGTTAGAGTTTATGCTTTTGTTCTGCCATATTTTTATTTATTCTATTTCATCTAATCTTTACCTAGTCAAATAATCTACTATTATCTAGGGATTTATTATCTTATTGTTAGTAGTTAACGATTTGATAGGATTATTAGGAGAATTAGACTCCTTTATCTATCTTTTACTACTATAAATGTAAGGGTTATCATTGAAATAATATATATGGTATTCTTTGTTATTCTCTCCATCTGTTCATCTTCAAATTCTTATTTTTCTTTTTTCATAAAAAGCTAACAGTGGTATCAGAGCTTTAATGGTCTTAAAGGACCTGTGAGTATTCTAGGTTTTTAATCATTGTAAAGGACCTAAGCATGTCCATAAACTGCAGGAAAAATTTTTATAGACTCTTGTTTATAAAATTTAAAAGACCAAATCAAGTCTTTAAACTGACATTCGATGAAGTTTTACAAAGACCATGGAGTCTTAAAATCAAAAATTTAAGAGACCATCAAGTCTATAAACTGAAAAATATTGTTTTTGAGACCTAAGCAAGTCTAAAACTGCAAAATTAGATGAAAATATGAAAGATATTTGGTCTTGCTTGTTTGTTTTGTGTTTGGTTGTAGCGATCTCGACTGGAGAGGGTGACAAGAAGGATTCATCCTCACAAAGATTGTTCCAGAATATGAGAGCTTACATCCATATTGACAAGTTATGACCTTTAAATTATGATGGCCAAATGCTGCCAATGAAGGGGTCAACAAAGACCTTAAAATTAAATATCATGTCAAAAGATTCCCAGCTCTCCAAATTGTAGGGGTTGAAAGGAATTCAATTCAAGAATATAAAGGTTCTCATGAAGCAGATGGAATTGTTGAGTATTTGAAATGCACAAAATCTGAATTTGCAGCTCCAAAAGCAAGGAGGACTGTTAGAGTTTATGCTTTTGTTCTGCCATATTTTTATTTATTCTATTTCATCTAATCTTTACCTAGTCAAATAATCTACTATTATCTAGGGATTTATTATCTTATTGTTAGTAGTTAACGATTTGATAGGATTATTAGGAGAATTAGACTCCTTTATCTATCTTTTACTACTATAAATGTAAGGGTTATCATTGAAATAATATATATGGTATTCTTTGTTATTCTCTCCATCTGTTCATCTTCAAATTCTTATTTTTCTTTTTTTCATAAAAAGCTAACAGCTGCAACCTATTATTTAATTTTTTTTTTGAGTATTACAATTTTAAATTATTTGTATATCAGGGAATTATTAATAATTCAACGAATAATGTTATTGGGGAGATATCTGATTGTTCTCGCGCCAACTCTAATGTTTCATATCAGATCTCATTAGGCATTGGATTATTTTTCTATTTTTTTTATTTAAATTTTTTAGTGAATTAGATTTTATAACTTCATAAATTTAAAAAATTAAGTTCTCTAGGCTCTATAGCTTGATGGCCTTCGATAAACCAGTATTGAATGAGACACCAATAATACCAAATAAACCATCAGAAATAAGAGTATACAAAATTAAATAATTTATCACATTTATTAATGAGAGTGTATATAATTTATTAGATTTATTAATAAGTGTGTATATAAAAATAAATTTATATTCAAATATTCTTTTTTTAAAAAAATCAACTGATAAATAATAAAATATAAATTTGGTTAATATAATTAGTAACGGCAGAGATTGTAAATTCTGATGCTTTTTACAAAATTGTCAAAAAAATAAAAAAAATTATAAATATATTAGATTTTTTAAATAATTTTAAATTTATTAGAATTTATGATTAATTTATAAATTTATTTAATTTATTTAATTTTTAATGAACATATTATACATATGATAACTTTTATAAACTTATTATAAATTTATTATATATATTTATAAACTGAAAAAAAATTATATATTTTTATAAAAAAGAAAAAATATATTACTAGTATCTAATCTTCTTTTTTTTTTTACTATTTTAGTGTGTATACTTTTTTTTACTAGTTTAGTGTCTAAACTTTAATTATTAGTATTAATTTAGTTATTCTGTTTGATTTTATTTTAAGTGCCGTGTTATAATGGCATATATGAGCCCCCATTTTAGTTAAAAAATTTGTCCCATTAGATGAGAAATAGTTTTTTAACCAAAATAACCTTATTTGCTTTTACAATTGAAATTGTAAACCATTTAGATTTAGCTAAAGATATTTGTAGCCTCTTAAATTTATTGTATTTGGCCATTTTGCTCTTTAAATTTTTAATTTAACCATATAGTCCCTGAATTCATATTTTTTTAATTTATAAATATAAATTTGCTGTGTTATACTGAGTATTACCAAGTCACTTAAGTATCTATTTAGTATAAAATATATAAATACAAAGATAAAGTGATCACTATTAATTAATATAAGTGTATATTAATAAAAAAAAATAGATAAGTATAGAAGATAAAATGGTTAAAATAAAAGTTCATGAGATAAAATCACTAAACGTGATACGTTTATGGGGGCTATATGTGTATTTGGCATTTAGATTTTACAATTTTGAATTATGGTTTCCTATTTTAAATCAAAAAAGAAATTCAAAGAAGAAGAAGAAGAAAAAGGAATTTACAAAAGTGGGATTTGCAGAAACGGTAATTTTCTTCATCTATTTCCTTCATCCATCTTCTTCTAAGAAAAGCATAAAAGAAATTTGCAGAAATTTAAAGAAATATGCAAAAGAATAACAGAGGAAATGAATCAAATAAAAGTAATTTGCAAAAAGAGAAAAAAAAAGAAGAAGAAGATGGGTGAAGGAAAAGGATTTACAAAAATGGGATTTCTAAAAGTGGGATTTGCAGAAATGGAATTGCAAAAATGGTATTTTCCTTCATATATTTCCTTCGTTCATGTTCTTTTAAGAAAGCAGATGGAGGGATTTGCAGAAATTTAAAGAAATTTGCAAAAGAAGAACAAAGAAAAGAAATTTGAAGAAAAGAGAAAAGAGGAGGGAGAAGAAGAAGAGTTTGCAAAAGAAGAACAAAGGAAATTAATGAAAGAAAAGGAATTTGCATAGGAGAAGAAGAAGAAAAAGAAGAATTTGCAGAAATTGGATAATTGCAATTAGAATTGTAAAAATTAAAATTGCAGAAACGAAATCACAAAAATAAGTTGATTACAATTGCAATTGTAAAAATAAAATTTGCATAAACTGTAATTTTTTTTTTCATAATTTCTTTTATCCATATTCATATTCGTCTTCTTAAAATTTCTTGTTCTTTGTTCTCTTGTTCTGGTTCTAGTTCTTCTTCAAATTTCTTTTTTGATTTAAAATTAGAAACTCTAATTCACAAAATTTTAAAGCTAATTATTTAAATTCCAATTTGGAAAAATAAATAATCAAGGGTATTTTGATAAGTTAATTACTTATAATACGATGTGGCAAAATTTTTAACTGAAATTAGTCAGAGCAACTAAATTAAAGGTAAAAAAATATTAATTATAGTAACTTAAGAGAGTGATTATTGAACAATTTTTTTTCTATTAGTTAAAAAATACTTATTATGTATTTATTTATTAAGAGAGATGCTGTATAAAATATTTTTAAACTAATAAAAAAGATATTATTAAATAGTCACCATGTAAAGTGAACGTAATTAATATTTTTCTTAAAATTATTGACTAAAATAAAGATATCAAAGTGATAAAAAAAAAGTTAATACTGAAATAGTAAAAATAAAAAAGTTTAGACACTAACGATATTTTTTTTTCTTTATAAAATAATGAAAAATTTTCTAAAAAAATATGTAAAAATTTTAAAAAATATATTGAGGAACGTAATATTGCCGATTTTATCTAATTTTAACTCATTTATTTAAATAGGATTTAATTTATTTAAATTAATATATAATTTGAAATTAAAGAACAATCCAAAATAATCTGATTTTGATAGCTGACGTTGCAGGTCATCAAATTGAGCTTATACAAAAATATCCTGAAGCATTGCAGTAATTTAGTATCTAATTTTCTAATAGACATAGCTAGAAATTCAAAACTTAAACAATAAATTCGTTAAAAATAAATTATATGTGTAAAAAATGCCTTCAAGTAAATAAGAAAAAAAATATTATTCTATCATTAGAAATTGACTTGATCAGTAAAATAATTTTTTAAAAGAATAATTAAAAAGTTTCATAATTTTTTTCATTAATTATATAAGAGAAAAGAGAATATATAGAACTCGAATTTAAAATTTAAATAAAAATAATACATATTTTTTTATCATCAAACTACATCTTAGTGATTACAATCTCTTAATTTCAATTCATTTACTAATTAATTATTGCCTAAGAAAGAAATATCAAATTAAGAAGAAAAAAAAAGATAATTTCATCCAAAAAACAAAAATTTTATGTTAAATTAGGACATAAAAAGATTAATTTATCTTTATTTACCTTTTTTTCTATCTCAACTCTAAAAATTAAGATAAAAAAAACTTCAGAAAGAAAGAAAAATTCTTGATAAAGAATGATATTCATTTACTTAATTGTACAAATCGAATTAAATTATGAGAATATTCTAAATAATTTTTTTATTAAAATAAAATTCAAAACACAAATTGAATTTGTCTCAATTGATATATAAATTAATCCAAATATATATTTGACCATTTAAATAAAAAATAAAATCCAAGCTCGAATAAAAATTTTGAGCTCAAAATTACGCTTCAATCATGGTAGCAATTATATAGTATGTATAATAGTGATTTCAACTAAGTATTTTAATTGAAATGATAAACTAATTATATAATAGCACATGATGGTACCGTTTTAAAAATATATTTTAAAATTTATCTAAATGAATCTTTTAATTAATTTTTTAATAATAAAATATAAAAAATATGCATTTGTCACGACCCAAACTGGGAAGCCATGACCGGCGTAAGGTTATACCTAAGTACAACCTTACAAACCTAATTTAAATTTATTATGATCGTGCAAAGTTCAATAAATTTACTCCAAAATTAAGTTCAACAATTAAAACTAAAACCAGATACAAGAAACAGTCTACTCCATTATTACAAGAAAAAGGGTTCGGACTCGGTCCGCCCAAAAATATCCAGAATTCTCTATGGAGTAAATCAATATCCACAATCAAACTATAAGAAATAACCGGAAATCTCTAAGCAGAAGGACCAATAACACAAACGGAAAACCTGATCGACTTCGCCAAGAAGAGAAAGAAGATAGACAAAGGCAATCACTGTAAACCTGCAAGACAATCTATATGGGTGTGAGCGTTATATATAGACGCTCAGTAAGTTCATGAGAGGCAGAGAAACTTTTCTATAACAATAAACAATATATATATATATAACAAGAACTTCAATCACAATCAATTCATACAAGATGGTGTGTCGGGGTCTACCAATATCATAATACCTCCTCCTTCAATCAATATCAATGTACAATCGGGCTTATAGCCCCAATGAGCAATCAGGCTTATAGCCTCAATGAACAATCAATAGCAATAGTCAATGAACAATCTCAATCAATAACCTCCGTCCCCATATGACACACCATCACACAACACAAAGAATTTCAAGTTCATTTAATACAATTAATAAATCAAGCACATACGTTTCTCTGTCTTTTATTCACATGCAAAGCTTGGGTAGAAAGAATAGTCTAGCAAATTAGAAAAGAATAATTATATATTGAGAAGGGCTGTAATATATATATAGTATTTGGTTAGCAAGTAGCACATCACAAGTAATTACATACACCCATTTAACTTACCTGGTATCCAAAGAAAGCTTTTGTCACGACCCAAACTGGGAAGCCGTGACCGGCGTAAGGTTATACCTAAGTACAACCTTACAAACCTAATTTAAATTTATTATGATCGTGCAAAGTTCAATAAATTTACTCCAAAATTAAGTTCAACAATTAAAACTAAAACCAGATACAAGAAACAGTCTACTCCATTATTACAAGAAAAAGGGTTCGGACTCGGTCCGCCCAAAAATATCCAGAATTCTCTATGGAGTAAATCAATATCCACAATCAAACTATAAGAAATAACTGGAAATCTCTAAGCAGAAAGACCAATAACACAAACGGAAAACCTGATCGACTTCGCCAAGAAGAGAAAGAAGATAGACAAAGGCAATCACTGTAAACCTGCAAGACAATCTATATGGGTGTGAGCGTTATATATAGACGCTCAGTAAGTTCATGAGAGGCAGAGAAACTTTTCTATAACAATAAACAATATATATATATATAACAAGAACTTCAATCACAATCAATTCATACAAGATGGTGTGTCGGGGTCTACCAATATCATAATACCTCCTCCTTCAATCAATATCAATGTACAATCGGGCTTATAGCCCCAATGAGCAATCAGGCTTATAGCCTCAATGAACAATCAATAGCAATAGTCAATGAACAATCTCAATCAATAACCTCCGTCCCCATATGACACACCATCACACAACACAAAGAATTTCAAGTTTATTTAATACAATTAATAAATCAAGCACATACGTTTCTCTGTCTTTTATTCACATGCAAAGCTTGGGTAGAAAGAATAGTCTAGCAAATTAGAAAAGAATAATTATATATTGAGAAGGGCTGTAATATATATATAGTATTTGGTTAGCAAGTAGCACATCACAAGTAATTACATACACCCATTTAACTTACCTGGTATCCAAAGAAAGCTTAGCCCAATCCTCACAACCTACTGACCTCGAGCTTCAGCCGGATTATTGCCTAAGGAAAGATAATTACACAGTCCAACAATCAATCCCGCTATCTCATCTATCATGAGGGATGCAATGCATGCTATGAATGCAGAAATACCAATACTTAACCAACAATTAACCAAGATAAATCCAAAATTAAAAACTAATCCGACTCAACTCAAAATCATGGTTCAACCCAATGGTTAAACCGATTGCACCTCAAAAATACAAAATCAATTAATTACCTAAAATTTATTAGAATCAGAACCTCAACTCAATTTCTATAACTCAATTATCAAATAATATCACATCAGTCCCTATGCAAAAATCATAAATCATACCAACACCCAAAACCGATAAAAATTCTTAAGTAGTCTCTATAACTCAAAAATTTTTCAGAAAATAATTCCATCATTCAAAAATTCTGGAAACATTCCAGTAGCTTCTCCAACATCAAAATAACGTGTGTACAAAATTTCAGATTAATCCAAATTTATTTGATCTCCCAAAAATATTTTACAACCTTCTGATTCTGTTTGAACCACTAAAAATCAGTACAGCAATAATCATCTTAAATCCTTCACATTTCGTTACCATCAAATTATCCAAATAATTTTCTCATATAATAGACATCAGGATGGACAACCTATAAAAAATTTCATAATTTTACAAGACATCTAAGACCTTCAAATTAATTTCCAAATCAGACATCATCAGAAAATCCTTAACCAACAGCAGTGCCAATACTTAATTTATTTTAGAACCTAAACATTAGAACCAGACTCCAAATTATTTTTCTCAGATTCACAACATCCTAATAAACAACATATCAAAATTTCATAATTTTTAGAAACTTCTAAGTCCCTCAATTTAATTTTTAAATCGGATTCATACAACCAGTTACCATACTGGCAGCAGTAGAAAGATCAAATTATTTCACCAATATAACAAACAGAAACATAGCCCAACATATTTTTCTTGTAAACTAGACTTCCAGAACTTCAACATATATGAAAATCAAATCTAAAACATTTTTACACATATTGGTATGAATTTTGAAATTTACAGATGATGCAATCGCATCTACAGTACAGTTCTTCAGACAACAGTAGCAAACTTTAATTTTCCAGAAATATATGATGCTCCAAAATCCCAAAAATTATTTTTCTCATAAACTAGACTCAATTTCGAGCCACATATCCAAATTTCAGATTTTTCTCACGCTCCAATATTTAATTAAAAATCGAGCAACTTACAGAACTAAAAACAAACTTCAGCAGAAAATTAAATCATCCAAAAACTCAAAGAAATTAATTAATCCGAAAACCTTAACACCCAAATCAATTTAATCAAACCCTAAGTCAATACCTTCATCAAATTTCAGAACCCAACACTAGCCCAAATCAATTAATTCAACATCAAAATCCATCAAAACAATAAAAATCCCAAAACTTAACCTAATTTGTCAAAACTCAATTAATTAAATAATAATTCGAATTTAACCGAATTAATTAAGAAAAATACCAACTCAATATGATATGAACATGAACTAATCAAATGGAAGTCGAAATAATGCAAAAGGAATCAAGAAAAACCTTAAAACACCAAAAAAACTCGAAACTGTGGCTGCTGGAACACTGGCCAAACGACATCGGCGAGCCAGCCCGCAGCACGCCGAACGACAGACAGCAGCACGCCGAACGACAACGCTCTTGGCTCGCGCTTCTCCGCCGAACGACACTGGCACACACCGAACGACACTGGCTATGGCGCGCGCACAGTGATGAAACGACAGGCCCTCTGAATTTGCTCCCAAAACCAATTTTCTCCCTCTTTTTCCAAAACACCCGAAAATAGAAGACTAAAAACATACCCCCATCTGATTTTTAGGCCTATTTATAGGAAAACAACTCTTCAAAATTATATTTTTACCCCAAACTAATTTATTTTAATTCAAAAACACCCCAAAATTATTTATTTTCATAAAAATTACCCAAAACCATAAAATTCACAAAATCAACTCAAATTTATTTTTAACTTCAAACTTTAACCCAAAATAATTTATAAATATGTTTTACGCATAATAATTCCTGAAAATACCGAAAACGACAAAAAATCCAAAAGTGACGAAAATACCCTCGGCACCAAAAAAATACAATATTATACTCAAAACGATCGTCTCGTCGTCCCGAGTATCAAAAAGACATTCAAACCATCAAATTATGTTCAAACGACATATGAGGGTACAAAATGACTATTTTGCCCCTAGACTCCAATTCTCCAAAAATCAAGGGTTTTACAATCTAACCCCCTTAAACAAATTTCGTCCTCGAAATTTTACCCAATAACATACTAATCATCAAAATACTTTTATATTTCCTGAACTCCAATTTCTCCAAAAATCAAGGGTCGAAATTTTACCTAATAACATACTCATCATCAAAAACACTTTTATATTTTAAGATATACACAAATCCGGAAAGCATAGCTCACTTAGCCCATGTTGTTATGGTTGATCAGGCCATAACCCCACAATACTAAGCGCTACAGACTGTTCCAGTTTTGCTCCAGGTTATGCTTATTATAAAATCAAACATAAGCATTTTCTTTTCAACTTCCACTCATCAACAATCATCACAAAAAGTCAAAACTCAAGTGTTCAAGTCAAACCCAAATCAACCAAAACCATTACTAATATAACACTTATCCATATGATACTCATCATTCTACCAATAACCCAAACTTATTCAAGAATAACATCCGATATCAACAAACCAAGATATCTCAACAAACCAAGATACCAAGATTATTCAAAATCCTCTTCCAATAACCAATATAATAGCAAACTATCATAAATAATACCAGACAAAACACATATACATATAATGATATAATAATGAAGTAATGATATGCATGCATATGGTGCTATATCAAGACTATTAATAGACTACACTCTAACCCCCTTAAAATGATTTCGCCCACGAAATCAATAACGCAGCTGAGGACTCAAACAAATGAGAGTATTTTGCTAGCAGAGGAAAAGATTGATTAACGCAGAAAGGAAGTAATACTTTTAGAAAAATAATCCTAATGATTTCTGGATAGTATATAAACAAAATTGAAACCTAGTGCTCTGATACCACTTTTGTCACGACCCAAACTGGGAAGCCGTGACCGGCGTAAGGTTATACCTAAGTACAACCTTACAAGCCTAATTTAAATTTATTATGATCGTGCAAAGTTCAATAAATTTACTCCAAAATTAAGTTCAACAATTAAAACTAAAACCAGATACAAGAAACAGTCTACTCCATTATTACAAGAAAAAGGGTTCGGACTCGGTCCGCCCAAAAATATCCAGAATTCTCTATGGAGTAAATCAATATCCACAATCAAACTATAAGAAATAACCGGAAATCTCTAAGCAGAAGGACCAATAACACAAACGGAAAACCTGATCGACTTCGCCAAGAAGAGAAAGAAGATAGACAAAGGCAATCACTGTAAACCTGCAAGACAATCTATATGGGTGTGAGCGTTATATATAGACGCTCAGTAAGTTCATGAGAGGCAGAGAAACTTTTCTATAACAATAAACAATATATATATATATAACAAGAACTTCAATCACAATCAATTCATACAAGATGGTGTGTCGGGGTCTACCAATATCATAATACCTCCTCCTTCAATCAATATCAATGTACAATCGGGCTTATAGCCCCAATGAGCAATCAGGCTTATAGCCTCAATGAACAATCAATAGCAATAGTCAATGAACAATCTCAATCAATAACCTCCGTCCCCATATGACACACCATCACACAACACAAAGAATTTCAAGTTTATTTAATACAATTAATAAATCAAGCACATACGTTTTTCTGTCTTTTATTCACATGCAAAGCTTGGGTAGAAAGAATAGTCTAGCAAATTAGAAAAGAATAATTATATATTGAGAAGGGCTGTAATATATATATAGTATTTGGTTAGCAAGTAGCACATCACAAGTAATTACATACACCCATTTAACTTACCTGGTATCCAAAGAAAGCTTAGCCCAATCCTCACAACCTACTGACCTCGAGCTTCAGCCGGATTATTGCCTAAGGAAAGATAATTACACAGTCCAACAATCAATCCCGCTATCTCATCTATCATGAGGGATGCAATGCATGCTATGAATGCAGAAATACCAATACTTAACCAACAATTAACCAAGATAAATCCAAAATTAAAAACTAATCCGACTCAACTCAAAATCATGGTTCAACCCAATGGTTAAACCGATTGCACCTCAAAAATACAAAATCAATTAATTACCTAAAATTTATTAGAATCAGAACCTCAACTCAATTTCTATAACTCAATTATCAAATAATATCACATCAGTCCCTATGCAAAAATCATAAATCATACCAACACCCAAAACCGATAAAAATTCTTAAGTAGTCTCTATAACTCAAAAATTTTTCAGAAAATAATTCCATCATTCAAAAATTCTGGAAACATTCCAGTAGCTTCTCCAACATCAAAATAACGTGTGTACAAAATTTCAGATTAATCCAAATTTATTTGATCTCCCAAAAATATTTTACAACCTTCTGATTCTGTTTGAACCACTAAAAATCAGTACAGCAATAATCATCTTAAATCCTTCACATTTCGTTACCATCAAATTATCCAAATAATTTTCTCATATAATAGACATCAGGATGGACAACCTATAAAAAATTTCATAATTTTACAAGACATCTAAGACCTTCAAATTAATTTCCAAATCAGACATCATCAGAAAATCCTTAACCAACAGCAGTGCCAATACTTAATTTATTTTAGAACCTAAACATTAGAACCAGACTCCAAATTATTTTTCTCAGATTCACAACATCCTAATAAACAACATATCAAAATTTCATAATTTTTAGAAACTTCTAAGTCCCTCAATTTAATTTTTAAATCGGATTCATACAACCAGTTACCATACTGGCAGCAGTAGAAAGATCAAATTATTTCACCAATATAACAAACAGAAACATAGCCCAACATATTTTTCTTGTAAACTAGACTTCCAGAACTTCAACATATATGAAAATCAAATCTAAAACATTTTTACACATATTGGTATGAATTTTGAAAGTTACAGATGATGCAATCGCATCTACAGTACAGTTCTTCAGACAACAGTAGCAAACTTTAATTTTCCAGAAATATATGATGCTCCAAAATCCCAAAAATTATTTTTCTCATAAACTAGACTCAATTTCGAGCCACATATCCAAATTTCAGATTTTTCTCACGCTCCAATATTTAATTAAAAATCGAGCAACTTACAGAACTAAAATCAAACTTCAGCAGAAAATTAAATCATCCAAAAACTCAAAGAAATTAATTAATCCGAAAACCTTAACACCCAAATCAATTTAATCAAACCCTAAGTCAATACCTTCATCAAATTTCAGAACCCAACACTAGCCCAAATCAATTAATTCAACATCAAAATCTATCAAAACAATAAAAATCCCAAAACTTAACCTAATTTGTCAAAACTCAATTAATTAAATAATAATTCGAATTTAACCGAATTAATTAAGAAAAATACCAACCCAATATGATATGAACATGAACTAATCAAATGGAAGTCGAAATAATGCAAAAGGAATCAAGAAAAACCTTAAAACACCAAAAAAACTCGAAACTGTGGCTGCTGGAACACTGGCCAAACGACATCGGCGAGCCAGCCCGCAGCACGCCGAACGACAACGCTCTTGGCTCGCGCTTCTCCGTCGAACGACACTGGCACACACCGAACGACACTGACTATGGCGCGCGCACAGTGATGAAACGACAGGCCCTCTGAATTTGCTCCCAAAACCAATTTTCTCCCTCTTTTTTCAAAACACCCGAAAATAGAAGACTAAAAACATACCCCCATCTGATTTTTAGGCCTATTTATAGGAAAACAACTCTTCAAAATTATATTTTTACCCCAAACTAATTTATTTTAATTCAAAAACACCCCAAAATTATTTATTTTCATAAAAATTACCCAAAACCATAAAATTCACAAAATCAACTCAAATTTATTTTTAACTTCAAACTTTAACCCAAAATAATTTATAAATATGTTTTACGCATAATAATTCCTGAAAATACCGAAAACGACAAAAAATCCAAAAGTGACGAAAATACCCTCGGCACCAAAAAATACAATATTATACTCAAAACGACCGTCTCGTCGTCCCGAGTATCAAAAAGACATTCAAACCATCAAATTATATTCAAACGACATATGAGGGTACAAAATGACTATTTTGCCCCTAGACTCCAATTCTCCAAAAATCAAGGGTTTTACAGCATTATTCAATTAATAATTTATTATTTTAAATAGAAAATATTTAATTAAAACTATCCTTATGATATATAATTTCTCCCAAAAAAAATATTAAACAGACCATCATTAACCCAATTTCTGGGCAATTTACTTATTTGATGATTAATAATGATAATTAAATTTGTTAATCAGCAACTTATTATTAGTATGTAATTCTTGCGTAATTAATACGTGATCTTAATCTCAATCCATGAAAATCATGCTATAAAATTAGTCAAATTAATTCTACAATTATAAGAGAAATGTCATTTTCTGGGTCTCGAGTTTCAAGATGACTACCATTGAAATTTTTAAATCTGATTCACATTTTTATTTGCTATAATTTAATTAATTAAAACATTAGTAGAAGCTGACAATAAAAAAAACCTAAATTAATAATGATTAATTTCCTAGACCTTTCTTCAATTAATTAAATTAGCCACTTTTTTTAATTTGTTATATAATTAAAATTTTTATAGGGACACATTTGATTTAATTTGTTTATAAACAAAAATAATTAAATTAAAAAAAAAAGACTTCGAAAGCTCTTATGTTCTTTTGCATTACAGTTCCTAAAATGGTCATTACGTGCTATGACGGTCTCATTTGTCAACTCTTCTGATCATTTTTATAATCTAATGACGTGTGCTTTGGGCCATACATATTGAAAGAGTTATTTATTTAATTATTTGATTTTGATGGTGAAGAAATCAGATAAATTTCTTTTCACTTGAATAAATATATAAGGAGTGACTAAGTAAAATTAAATAAATAAATAAATAATAATCTATCTCAAAATACACAAAAATTATTAGCACATAAATATAAAAAATTTTAACGTAGAAAATATTTTTAATGTAAAAGATAAAAATCACAGAACCTCTCTTGATCTAGGTAAAAGAGCTCCACTACCAAAATTAATATTTACAATAACTACAAGATACTGCAACAATCTTTAAATAAAGTAGCAACATCAAATCATTCAAACATCAAGAAATAAAAAAGAGAATAGAGAAAAATCACCCAAAATAACTACTGTTCAGCCAATGGATGAGCTTCGGTTGTTCAAATCTAAGCTTCACCATCCAGACTAAAGAACAATCAATTATAAACGTACTCACTAAAATTCAACTTAATCCGACCACAAATGACCATCAGATCGTCGGAGAAAGGCAAACTGGTCGTTGTTACAAAACTGCACGTAAACAGTATACTTCGAGCCACAAATGCCAAAAATTCAACCGTCAAAAACAGATCTTCACCATTCAGAATGAAGAACGATGAGTTCTCTAACTGCTATCCAAATTTCAACATGATCGGAGCACGGATGGCTATCGATCGTAAAAAAATGAAACTGCTCTGTTGAGAATTTTCAGTATAAATTTTTCTCTTTCTTTTCTCTCCCTTTTCTCTCTCTCTCTCTCTTTTCTCTTTTGGTGGCCGATAAAAATAACACTTACACACTAATAACTTAGGGTAATATTAATATATAAATATGCTAAATATTAATAGTCTAAATGGCTAAAATAAGTGGGCTTAAGATATGAATTTTTTTAAATGGGAGAAAACCAAAAAATCTGACAGATTTAAATCCAATATATAAATTTATATATAAAAATTTTATGTCTGAGAATAAAATATTTTACTTTAAGTTAAAAAATTTAGGAGTTGGATCAAATAATCTTCTTTCTGATTTTCTACTAACCCAAAGTCAGAATTTACATCTCATTATGATCAATTTTCTTCCTTCAATAACACCAATTTTCAAAATAATCTTCACAATATAATGGTTTTTGATCTGATTGACATTGTCCCAATATCAAAATTATTTTTAAAATTTTAGGAGTTTAGGTAAAATTAAGATATATTGAATTTATAATAAATTGGCCTTCACAATATAAAATAATCTAAGTTATTTTAATTGAATTTTTTTTATAAATTTTTTATATTTTTGTTATTATAAAATATAAGATTTATTGCCACACATATTTATATTATATTTTATAAAATTTAACAGACAACAATCTTTTCTGCCTACATCATAACCCATTAATTGGTATTCTAGATATTTCCCAAGTCCAAAAAGTAAAATATTGCTGTTGCTTGGAGATACTAAAATAATAATTCAAGATTTTCACGATTTGAAAATCCTTTTTCAAAAGAGTTAGTTGGAAAATGAAATTTCATCATGTGAACAAATTAATAAGTTATATGTATTGTTCAAAGGATCAATATTTTTTTTAAGCTACACAAGGAGAGGTAGGTCAAAAATAAAGAAAATTATAATATAAATTAAGGACAAATGGTGTTTAATTTCATGAAAAACAGATTAATCATCGAGATTATCAACATAATTAAGAGTTCTAGAATTAGATTATATGTATTTGTATAATTGTATATATAATTGGAAAAAAAAAGTAATTACTCTGTCTTTTATCGTAAAACCTACATTATTTTTAGATGGTTTCACTTTTATTTTTAGTTTAAAATTTAAAATATTTAATGAATATTTAATTTTTTTAGTATTTATATATGGAGAGTGAGAATTGATTCTGAATTTATTGATTATAAAAATATGCATTTATTGTTAATTTATATCTCGATATACGTAAAATTTTAATTTAATAATATTAAAATTATTTTTAGTTATATAAAATTATGAATTTTAATTTGAGTTAAATTAATTAGAAAAAAAACATGAAATTCATCTTATTAAGAGTCCATTTTGACGAGCAATATGATGAGTGCATTAATTAATTAAGATCAAAAGGAATTTGAATTCATAATACAACATGCCTATCTATCAACTAAAATGAATCTTCTTATATAGAATTCCTTTGTAAATAAATTTCATAAAATATAACAGCTCAAAATTCATTTTCATAATATTGCTAATTTGGAATTCGTCTGTTAAAGTTTTCAAAAACTTATATATATATATATATATATTCCAAACATATTAAGTATGAAATCTTTAAATAATTTATTTATATATCACAAAAAATTTGTCTTTTTATATTATTCAAAAAAAAAGAAAGTTAAAAAATGGTAGATAGACCACCTGAAATTTTCTCCAAATTAGCATCATTATACACGACAATTAACAAGCCAAAGGTTGACTGTATTTTAATTTTCTCATTGCCTGCTTCAAATGTTCAAACTTTTTAGCAGCAAACGGAGTTAATCAAGTAAAATATATATAAGAAAGAAACAAAAATTTATTCTATGGTCAACTAGTCCTAATTTTCCTTTGCTTTTGTTTTCTTTTTTTGTAATAATTAATTACGTTTTCATACTATAAATTAATGCTATTTATATAATTTAGCAGACAATCCCTCCCCCATTCTTAGATATTGGAACAACCCAACTGAGAAGCCGTGACCGGCGTATAGCTGTATCTAAGCACAACAATACAAGCCTGAATACTTACTAATTAACACAATACATAATCCTTTTATAAGTTCAATACACTCAATGTCATGTTCCAAATGTTCTAGTTATAATACAAAATATCTAAATGTTCCACTCTTAAATGCAATCACAAACGAGATGAAATATTCCACTATTATTACAAGCAAAGGGTTCGGACTCGGTCCATCCATATTTTATTCCAGAAGTCTATATTTAGAAACGGAATAATGTCTAACCAAAATTGATGACAAGAAATTCAAAAAAACGATTGCGGAGAAATAACGACGTATGCTAGCAAACGCTCTGAACTTGAAAAATCAGTCTTTGGAGGTGTGAGCGTTATATAGACGCCCAGTAAGCTCATGAGAGGCAGAGAAACTTTTCTATAACAATAAACAATATATATATAACAAGAACTTCAATCACAATCAATTCACACAAGATGGTGTGTCGGGGTCTACCAATATCATAATACCTCCTCCTTCAATCAATATCAATATACAATCGGGCTTATAGCCCCAATGAGCAATCAGGCTTATAGCCTCAATGAACAATCAATAGCAATAGTCAATGAACAATCTCAATCAATAACCTACGTCCCCATATGACACACCATCACACAACATAAAGATTTTTAAATTCATTTAATACAATTAATAAATCAAACACATACGTTTCTCTGTCTTCTATTCACATGCAAAGCTTGGGTAGAAAGAATTGTCACGACCCAAACTGGGGAGCCGGGACCGGCGTAAGGCTATACCTAAGTACAACCTTACAAGCCTAATTCAAATTTATTATTTTAGTGCAAGATTATTAAGTTCAATAAATTTATTCCATAATCAAGTCATCAATAGAAATGATACTATTCAAAATCAAGTTCAATATCTAAAACTCAAACCAGATGCAAAGAAACAGTCTACTCCTTATTAAAAGAAAAAGGGTTCGGACACGGTCCGCCCAAAAATATCCAAAAATCTCTATGGAGTAAAGTAAATATGCGGACGAACCAAAATCCAACACCAAACTAGAAGATCCACAAAAAAGATCGACCGAGCTCGCTAAGGAATATAACTTCAATCTGCAAGTCAATCTATAAGGGTGTGAGCGATATAAATACGCTCAGTAAGCTCATGAGAGGCAGAGAAACACTAATACAGTTTAACAAGTAATATATATCAAGTAAACATCCGCAATAATCACATACATGATGGTGTATCGGGGTCTACAAAATATAACATCCTCCTCCTTCAACCATATCCAAGAGCAAGTAGGCACGTGGCCCCAAGAGCAAGTAGGCATAAGCCCCAAGAACAAGATCGATATCGATATCGATATATAAATAATCTCCATAATCACAATCCATATCCTCCGTCCCCATTAGATACACCATCGCACATCACAAGAATATTCAATATCATATCAAGGCATTTAGCAAATAGCATACAAGTTTCTCTATCTCTTATTCACATGCGAGGCTAGGGCAAAAAAGGATAATATATCGAAATTAGAAAGAATAATATATGCGAAGGGCTTATATATATAATAGCTTAGTTAGCAAATAGCACATCACAAACAATACGCATACACCCATGAACTTACTTGGTATCCAAAGAAAGCTTAGCCAAATCTTCACAACCTACTGACCTTGAGCTTCAGCTGGATTATTGCCTAAATAAAGATAATTACATAATCCAACAATCAAACCCACTATCTCATCTATCATGAGGGATGCAATGCATGCTATGAATGCAAAAAGATCAATACTTAACCAACAATTAACCAAGATAATCAAAAATTAAAAACAACCCGACTCAACTCAAAATTATAGTTCAACCCAATGGTTAAACCGATCGCACCTCAAAAATACAAAATCAATTAATTAATTAAAATTTATTAGAACCAGAACCTCAAATCAATTTTTATAACTCATTTATAAAATAATATCACATCAGTCCCTATGCAAAAATCATAATTCATACCAACACCCAAAACCGATAAAAATTCTTAAGTAGCCCCTATAATTCAAAATTTCCAGAAAGTAATTCCATCATTCAAAAATTTTGGAAAAATTTCAGTAGCTTCTACAACATCTAAATAACGTGTGTAAAAAATTTCAGATTAATCCAAATTTATTTGATCCCCCAAAAATATTTTACAACATTCTGGTTCTGTTTGAACCACTAAAAATCAGTACAGAAAAAATCATCATAAATCCTTCACATTTCGTTACCACAAAATTATCCAAATAATTTTCTCATATTATAGACATCAGGATGGACAACATATAAAAATTTCATAATTTTTCAAGACATCTAAGACCTTCAAAATAATTTTCAAAACAGACATCATCAGAAAACCCTTAACCAACAGCAATGTCAATTCTTAATTTATTTCGGAACCTAAAAATTAGAACCAGACTCCAAATTATTTTTCAAAGATTAAAAACATCCTAATAAACAACATATCAAAATTTCATAATTTTTAGGAACCTCTAAGTCCCTCAATTAAATTTTTAAATCGGATTCCTATACCAGTTACCATACTGGCAGCAGTTGAAAAATAAATTTATTTCGAAACACAAACATTTGACCCAGACCTCAAAATATTTTTTATAAACACCTAACATCATATCCTAAAACAATCAAAAATTCAGACCTAGATCATTTACCAATAATTTTTAAAAATTTGACAAAGTTATTGAAATATTAGTAATCACAAGCAGAAATAATTTTTCACTTTATTAATGAATTAAAAATATAAATCAAACATGAAAACTCCAAAATAAATTTCTAGATCAAGTTTAACATCCCTAGAACAGATTACAATTGCCAAAAATACCAGATCATTAACTTAAACTCCCAAATCAAATATTAAACATCAAGAACCTCCAAAATCATCCTACAACTTTTTAATTATTTTTAATTAATTAAAAAATCGAAATAAATCAAAAATATCATTTTCTAACACCCTAAACATCATACAAACATTCAACAACACAAATAATGCCATGAAGTTGGAAGAAATTGAAAAAAAAATTGAAGAAACCTCAAATTTTCGAATCTGCCAGAAATTGGAAGCCAAAAACGACAATCTGCGATTTCCCGCTGCCACGCCGAACGACACGATCCGCTCGCCGAAGGACAACGCCTCCAGCCCGCAGCTCCTCGCCGAACGACACGGTCACACGCCAAACGACACTGGCTAATCCGCGCGCGCACTGCTAAACGACAGGACTCTGATTTTTGAAGAAAATTTTATTTTTTCTACCCCTTTTCTCTCTCCGGCAACACAAAAAATTAGACACTCAATTGAGTGCCCTAACACCCCTATTTATACAATTTTTAGTTGGTAAATTACCAATATACCCCTAAATTAATTTATTTAATTTAAAAATACCCTAAAACTCTTTAAAAATTCAAAAAAAATACTCAACTAACTTATAAAAATTCACAACTAGCCTCAAATTTAATTATTTTCAGAATTATTTAAATTAGTTCATTAATTATTTAATTTATTTATTTATTTTAATTTATTTTAATTAAAAATTAATAAATACCCGAAAAATTCCCGAAACACAACCCCTAGAAAAATTATACTTATAATAACCGTAATGACACCACGGTTACCAAAATGACATCAAAAATAGCAAAACGAAACCCGAAAATTTTCCGACCGCCAAAATGACCAAAATACCCCCCGAAGCCAAAAACACAATATTATACTCAAAATAACCGTTTCGTCAACCCCAATAAAAAAATAAGTACCAAACAACTTAAAATGCACCCGAATATGAATTGGAGGTAAAATTACCATTTTGCCCCTAAACTCCAATTTTTCCAAAAATCAAGGGTTTTACAATCTAACCCCCTTAAACAAATTTCGTCCTTGAAATTTTACCCAATAACATACTCATCATAAAAACACTTTTATATTTTAAGTTATACACAAATCCGGAAAGCATAGCTCACTTAGCACATGTTGTTATGGGTGATCAGGCCATAAACCCACAATACTAAGCGCTACAGACTGTTCCAGTTTTGCTCCAGGTTATGTTTGATTATAAAATCAAACAGAAGCATTTTCTTTTCAACTTCCACTCATCCACAATCATCACAAAAAGCCAAAACTCAAGTGTTCAAGTCAAACCCAAATCAACCAAAACCATTACTAATATAACACTTATCCATATGATACTCATCATTCTACCAACAACCCAGACTTATTCAAGAATAAAATCTGATATCAACAAATCAAGATTATTCAAAAACGTCTTCCAATGACCAATTTAATAGCAACTATCATAAATAATACCAGACAAAACACATATACATTTATGATGTACAAAAGATATTATGATGTAATAATGATGTGATGATATGCATGCATATGGTGCTATATCAAGGCTATTAATAAACTACACTCTAACCCCCTTAAAATGATTTCTCCCACGAAATCAATAACGCACCTGAAGACTCAAACAAATGAGGGTATTTTGCTAGCATGAGTTCCTCTGCTTCCCAGGTGCATTCCTCAACAGAATGGTTACGCCAAAGAACCTTTACTGAAGCCAAATCCTTTGAACGTAATCGCTTGACCTGACAATCCAAAATAGCTACAGGCTGCTCCTCATAAGTGCAATCATCAGTAATCTCAATGGTCTTTGAAGCCAGAACATGATTGGGGTTCGATACATATTTCCTCAACATCGAAACATGAAAAGTCGGATGCACAGCTGCTAACTCAGGTGACAAATCTAGTCTGTAAGCAACATCACCGACACGTTCTATGACCTCATAAGGACCGATAAACCTGGGAGCCAATTTTCCTTTCTTACCAAACCGCATAACACCTTTAAAAGGTGAAACTTTCAGAAACACCCTATCACCAACTGCAAACTCAAAATGCCTTCGCTTAAGATCAGCATAATTCTTCTGTCTACTAAAAGCAGTACGGATCCAATCCTGAATTACCGGTACAACTTGGGCATTATACTGCAAAAGATCGGGACCCTCAATACGACGCTCACCGACCTCCTCCCAATACAATGGGGTTCTGCATCCTCTACCATACAATGCTTCAAAAGGAGCCATACCAATACTAGCTTGATAACTATTATTATAGGCAAACTCTACCAACGAAAGATGATCTGCCCAACTTCCCTTAAAATCCAAAACACACAATCGTAGCATATCCTCCAAAGTCTGAATGGTTCTCTCCAACTGTTCATCTGTTTGAGGATGAAAAGCCATGCTATAATGAAGATCGGTACCTAACCCTTTCTGAAGTTTCTGCCAAAACATGGATGTAAATTGAGCACCTCTATCAGATACAATGGAAACCGGTACCCCATGCAGACTCACAATCCGATTAATATACAACTTTGCATACTGAGACACTGTGTACTTGGTATTAACTGGAAGAAAATGCGCTGACTTGGTCAATCGGTCTACAATCACCCAGATCGAATCATAGCTACCAGGAGTCTTTGGCAACCCGATAACAAAATCCATAGTGATTCTCTCCCACTTCCACTCGGGTAATGGTAACTCTCTCAGTAAACCGGCTGGCTTGTGATGCTCATACTTAACTTGCTGGCAAGGTAAACATTGAGAAACAAACTCTGCAACATCATTCTTCATTCCTTTCCACCAATACATCTGCTTTAAATCTTGATACATCATAGTAGAACCAGGATGTATAGTGTACTTGGAAGAGTGAGCTTCTTTCAAAATCTTTTTCTTTAAATCATCCACTGAAGGCACACACAACCTTGAACCGAACCGCAAAACTCCTTTTTCATCAACTGAGAATTATGTGGATTCACCTGTCAAGACTTTCTGGCGGATCGTTGACAACTCCTCATCCGTATTCTGCGCTGAAACTATCTCACCACGGAAATCAGGTTTAACTGTCATTTTAGCCAACAACACACCTCTATCACCTTCAATTTCTTTACTAGACATATGAAAAGTTAAACCATCACCTAGCAGTTGATGTATCTCCTGTATCAACGGTCTTCTGGAAACTAAAATATGGGACAAACTACCCACAAACTTATGACTTAGAGCATCAGCCACAACATTCGCTTTACCCGGATGATACTGGATGCTATAGTCGTAGTCTTCAAGAAACTTTACCCATCTTCTCTGTCTCAAATTCAAGTCTTTTTGAGAGTATACATACTTAAGATTCTTATGATCAGTGAAGATCTCACAAGTAACTCCATAAAGATAATGTCTCCAGATCTTGAGTGCAAACACAACTGCAGCCATTTCTAAATCATGGGTAGGATAGTTTACCTCATGCTTCTTCAGCTGTCTATAAGCATAGGCGACTACTTTACCATGTTGCATCAACACACAACCCAGACCAACGCCTGATGCGTCACAATAAACAGAATACCCCTCAGTGCCTTCTGGCAACACAAGTATTGGTGCAGTAGTTAATCTTTCTTTAAGAGTAGCAAAACTCTCCTCGCAAGCATCATCCCAAATGAACTTAACACCCTTATGAGTGAGTTTTGTTAAAGGTGCGGCTATTCTGGAGAAATCTTTGACAAACCTTCTGTAATATCCTGCTAACCCTAGAAAACTCCGAATCTCAGTAACAGTCTTCGGTCTCTGCCAATCCATCACTGCCTCAATTTTCTGTGAATCAACCTGAATACCCTCTGCGGATATAACATGTCCCAGAAAGACAACCCTGTCCAACCAAAACTCACATTTGGAGAACTTAGCGTAAAGCTGATGTTCTTTTAAAGTCTGCAACACCAACTTCAATTGATGCTCATGCTCTTCCTTGGATTTCGAATATATCAGAATGTCATCAATGAATACGACAACAAACCGATCAAGATAAGGACTAAACACCCTGTTCATCATGTCCATAAAAGCAGCAGGAGCATTAGTAAGTCCAAAGGACATTACTAGAAATTCATAATGCCCATACCTCGTGCTAAAAGAATTCTTAGGTATGTCACTCTTCTTCACCCTCAACTGATGATAACCCGACCACAGATCAATCTTGGAGAAAAACTTTGCTCCCTGCAACTGATCAAACAAATCGTCAATCCTGGGTAATGGATATCTGTTCTTCACAGTCACCTTATTCAGCTGTCGATAATCGATACATAGCCTCATTGATCCATCTTTCTTTTTCACAAAAAGCACTGGAGCACCCCACGGTGAAGTACTAGGTCTGATATATCCCTTCTGCAACAAGTCATTCAATTGCTCTCTCAACTCCTTAAGTTATGCTGGAGCCATCTTATATGGAGGCATAGAAATAGGATTGGTTCCAGGTACAAGATCAATAGAGAATTCAATCTCTCATTCCGGTGGTAACCCCGGTAAATCATTTGGAAACACGTCCATGTAATCTCATACTATCGGGATATCTTCAAGTTTCGCTTCTTTCTTGTTCACATCACGAATAAAAATAAGGTAGGCATTACAACCCTTTCGCAATAATCTTCTAGCTCTCATAGCTGAAATTAGCTGACTGGTTCCATTGATTTTAGAACCATAAAATGTCACAGTCTTGCCGGCCTCATATGCAAACACCACTACCTTATCCTTACAGTTCAAATTAGCTCCATGCCGAGCTAACCAATCCATACCCAAGATGACATCAAATTCCATCACATCTAACGCCACTAGATCCGCAAGAAGTTCAACATTTTCAACTTTAACAATGCAATCCTTGTATACCTTTAAAGATTCTACCTCCTCTCCTAAAGGTGTATGAACAACTAATGGCATTTCCATAGGTTCAGATGTAATACTCAGCCTAGATGTAAAACTAGGTGATATGAATGAATGAGTAGCTCCAGGATCTATCAATATGTGTGCATCTAGAGAATAAATAGAAAGAGTACCTTGCACCACATTGTTGTCAACTTGAGCCTGCTGATGATTTAGGTTGAACAGCCGAGCATAATTCTGGTTTTGGCACTGATTCCGATTCTGATTTTTGTTCTGACCATTACCTTGTCCCACTGGTTGAACTGCTCTACCATTCTGTTGGTTTCCATTATTTGTAGCACCCTGGTATCCTCGACCCTGCTGATACTGCTGACCCTGATAGCCTTTATAACCGCGACCCTGCTGGCCCTAGTATCCTCGGCCCTGCTGGCCCTGATATCCTCGGCCCTGCTGGCCCTGATAGCCTCTGCCTCCATTATAACCTCGACCACCCTGATATCCATTACCGTTAAACTGTCCACGGCCACCATTACCTCTACCATAACCATTTCCATTCTGATAGTTATCCCTATATGCTTGATTGCCAAATGGTCTGAACTGAGTATGCTGACCTGCCTGAGTCTGATTGCATCTAGGAATTGGACAATCTTTGACTTGGTGATCCATTTGTCCACAGTTAAAACAAGCTCCAGTCTTCCTTCTGCACTCTCCCGTATGATGTAAGCCACAATACTCACAAGTAGGGGCTCTAGGACCCTGTTGCTGATAGCGCCCACAATTATCATTGCCTCTCTGACCAATATACTGCCCCTGATAACCTAGCTGATTCCCTAGCTTGTTCTTTTTTCTGCTTGATTCTCCAGCATCATCCTTCCTTTTTCTGTTTTCTAACCCCAGAACAGCATTAACAGCCAAATGTATTTCCTTGTAATTGTGACTGGCTATCAACTCATAATATTTATCATTCAAGCCATCCACAAATCTATCAGTCATAGATTCTTCATCCTGAGACACACGTGTAGCATAGTTCCTTAGCTCTTGAAACTGCTCCCAGTACTCAGCTATAGATTTGTTACCCTGAGTCAACATTTCAAACTCCCTTGCTTTCACTTTCATCACATTCCGAGGCATAAAGTTTTGCATAAACATTCTTCTGAAGTCTTCCCATACCTCAACCTGGGCTTGGATAGAGATCTTATACCATTCTTCAGCTGATCTTTGCATTTGATGCCCAGTTAACTCTATGGCTCTCTTCTCAGTACATTTCAAAGCATCACATATCTTCTTAACTTTATTAAGAAATGCTAGAGGGTCTTCTGTAGCAAGATTGGAGAATGTAGGTGGATCAACTCTAATAAATTTCCGCAAATCCAGGTCGTCAGTTAATCCATTTCCTCTAGCTGTAGCGTGAGCATTAGCATTCATATTGTTACCAATGCCTTGAACAACCCGAACTACTCCCTCAACGAGAGCTTCCATAGATCTATTCAATGTCTGCAAAGTAGCCAAATATGCATCTGCCGAGGTCTTCCACATCTACGTGGTTGAGGTGGCTCCTCAACATGAATCGCTGGCTGATGCTCAGCTTCGAATGATACCCCAGCGTTGATGGTCCCACCAATTAAAGGAAAACGAGTATTTTGTTGAGACATTGCACTTGCTAGCAGAGAAACAGGTTGGTTAACGCAGAAAGGAAGTAAAGGATTTGAAATGAAGTATCCTAATGATTTCTGGATAATGTTTAAACAAAATCGAAACCTAAGGCTCTGATACCACTTTTGGCACGACCCAAACTGGGGAGCCGGGACCGGCGTAAGGCTATACCTAAGTACAACCTTACAAGCCTAATTCAAATTTATTATTTTAGTGCAAGATTACTAAGTTCAATAAATTTATTCCATAATCAAGTCATCAATAGAAATGATACTATTCAAAATCAAGTTCAATATCTAAAACTCAAACCAGATGCAAAGAAACAGTCTACTCCTTATTAAAAGAAAATATTATTTTCTAACACCCTAAACATCATACAAACATTCAACAACACAAATAATGCCATGAAGTTGGAAGAAATTGAAAAAAAATTGAAGAAACCTCAAATTTTCGAATCTGCCAGAAATTGGAAGCCAAAAACGACAATTTGCGATTTCCCACTGCCACGCCGAACGACACGATCCGCTGGCCGAACGACAACGCCTCCAGCCCGCAGCTCCTCGCCGAACGATACGATCACATGCAAAACGACACTGGCTAATCCGCGCGCGCACTGCTAAACGACAGGACTCTGATTTTTGAAGAAAATTTTATTTTTTCTACCCCTTTTCTCTCTCCGGCGGCACAAAAAATTAGACACTCAATTGGATGCCCTAACGCCCCTATTTATACAATTTTTAGTTGGTAAATTACCAATATACCCCTAAATTAATTTATTTAATTTAAAAATACCTTAAAACTCTTTAAAAATTCAAAAAAATACCCAACTAACTTATAAAAATTCACAACTAACCCCAAATTTAATTATTTTCAGAATTATTTAAATTAGTTCATTAATTATTTAATTTATTTATTTATTTTAATTTATTTTAATTAAAAATTAATAAATACCCGAAAAATTTCTGAAACACAACCCTTTGCAAAATTATACTTCTAATAACCGTAATGTCACTACAGTTACCAAAATGACATCAAAAATAGCAAAATGAAATCCGAAATTTTTTCGACTGCCAAAATGACCAAAATACCCCCCCCGAAGCCAAAAACACATTATCATACTTAAAATGACCGTTTCGTCAACCCCAATATAAAAATAAGTACCAAACGACTTAAAATGCACCTGAATATGAATTGGAGATGAAATTACCATTTTGCTCCTAAACTCTAATTTTCCCAAAAATCAAGGGTTTTACAAGAATAGTCTAGCGAAATTGAAAAGAATAAATATATATTGAGAATGGCTATAATATATATATAGTATTTGGTTAGCAAGTAGCACATCACAAGTAATCACATACACCCATGAAACTTACCTGGTTTGCGGAGAAATTCAGACACCCTCACTGACCTATTGATTTTGAGCACCGGTTTGGTTATCGCCTAAGAAAATGTTTACATGGCCCAATAATCAATATCACTAATATGTCTAACATGATGAATGCCATGCATGCCGTGAATGCCGAAACATCAAACATATATTCAAATAATGAAAAATACCTCTAGTGCATATTTCTAAGTAATTTTATCTCAGTGATCATTAGAGCATCTAAATTAAATTAAAGATACAATCTGACCTATAATCCATCAATTTACAAAAATCAAATTTTATATTGAGCCAAATCGGCTCAAACCAAGACCATGGTTTAACTTGGCAATTAACCTATCCTAACTCAAATTTCAAAAGTCCATTAAATAAACCAAGATTATAACTTTCAGAATATCAAAATTTACTTATTTAATCCAAACATTAAACATTTTTGCATAAAACTCCTCTCGAAATCCTAAAATCACATTTTCAACTAAAAAATTTTTTTTTACTAACATAGTGATTGATTTCAAAAATTCACAGAAAATAATTTTAATGCTTAAAAATTTTGGAAACATTTCCGAAGGTCCTCCAATATACAAATGCATGTCGTGCAAAATTTCATAGCAATCGGAATTGGTTTAGTCCCTCAAAAATACTTTGTGATACACTGATTCCAGCTTGGAACCCAAACTGGCAGTGTTACAAAAACACACCAATTTCATCATCTTATAGTTGTAGTAAAAATCTCCAAATATTTTCCCCATATAATTAACTTCAGATTGAACAACATATAAAATTTTCAGATTTTTTAGAAATCTCTAAGTCCCTCAATTTAATTTTTAAATCGGATTTATACAACCAGTTACCATACTGGCAGCAGTTGAGAAATAAATTTATTTCGAAACACAAACATTTGAACCAGACCTCAAAATATTTTTTATAAATAGCTAACATCATATCCTAGAACATATCAAAAATTCAGACCTAAATCATTTACCAATAATTTTTAAAAATTCGACAAAACTACTGGAATATCAGCAATCACAAGCAGTAATAAATTTTTACTTTATTAATGAATTAAAAATATAAATCAAACATAAAAATTCCAAAATAAATTACTAGATCAAGTTTAACATCCCTAGAACAGATCCAAATCACATTTGGTTACAAATCATAAGCCTATTTTCATTAATCTTAAATCCAAACTCAATAACACCAATAACACCCTTAAATAATTTAACCTATTTAAATTCATTAAAAAAAGAAATCAACCTTAAAATTTTATTTTTAAACATCCTATATGTTATACTAACACCCAATAATAGAAATCATGCCATGAAGTTGGAAGAAATTGAAAGAAATTGAAGAAAACCTCAAAATATCAAAACTGGCAGAATTGAGAAGCCCAAACGACAGGCTTCAGATCACGCTGCCCCACTGAACAACACGCTCCGCATGCCGAACGACACACCCTCCAGCCCGCAGCTTCGCACCGAACGACATGCTCCGCACCTAGTGAACAAACAGAAAGAGTACCCTTGATTACCTAGTTTAAAAGAGTACCCTTGTTTTAATGGATCCTGGAGCCACTCATTCATTCATATCACCTAGTTTTGCATCTAGATTGGGTAAAACATCTGAAATTTTGGGTATGCCATTAATTGTTCACACGCCTTTAGGAGAAATGGTAGAGTCTGTAAAGGTGTATAAAGAATGTATAGTCAAACTTGAGAATGTTGAATTGCCTGTAAATTTAGTTGTGTTAGATGTGATAGAGTTTGATGTCATTTTGGGTATGGATTGGTTAGCTCGTCATGGAGCTAATGTGGACTGTAAAAATAAGACAGTTGTGTTCGCATATGAGAGTGACAAGGCAGTGACATTTTATGGTTCCAAAATCAATGGCACTAGTCATTTAATCTCTGCTTTGGGAGCTAGAAGATTGCTAAGAAAAGGCTGTAATGCTTACCTTATTTCCATACAAGATGTGACCAAGGAAGAAGAAAAACTTGAAGATGTTCCTGTGGTGCGAGATTATGTAGATGTGTTTCCAGATGATCTACCCGGATTGCCTCCTGAAAGAGAGATTGAATTTTCTATTGATCTTGTACCTGGAACCAATCCTATTTCTATGCCACCATACAGAATGGCGCCAGCAGAGCTTATGAAATTAAGAGAGCAGTTGAATGACCTATTACAGAAGGGGTATATCAGACCGAGTAGTTCACCCTGGGGTGCTCCAGTTCTCTTTGTGAAGAAGAAGGATGGATCAATGAGACTGTGTATTGACTATCGACAGCTGAACAAGGTGACAGTGAAGAATAGATATCCACTACCTAGGATTGATGATTTGTTCGATCAATTGTAGAGGGCAAAGTACTTCTCTAAAATTGATTTACATGCGGGTTATCATCAATTAAGGGTGAAGAAGAGTGACATACCTAAGACTGTTTTTCGCACGAGGTATGGTCATTATGAATTTCTTGTAATGTCCTTTGGACTTACTAATGCTCCTGCTGCTTTTATGGACTTGATGAATAGGGTGTTTAGTCCTTATCTTGACCGGTTTGTTGTCGTGTTTATCGATGACATTCTAGTCTATTCAAAATCCAGAGAGGAGCATGAGCAATATTTGAAGATGGTTTTGCAGACCTTAAGAGAACATCAGCTGTATGCTAAGTTCTCCAAATGTGAATTTTGGTTGGATCGAATTGTATTTCTGGGTCATGTTATATCAGCAGAAGGTGTTCAGGTTGATCCAAAGAAGATTGAAGCAGTCATGGATTGGCCAAGACTGAAGACTGTAATTGAAATACGGAGTTTCCTGGGATTAGCAGGATATTATAAAAGATTTGTCAAAGATTTTTCTAAATTGGCTGCTCCATTGACAAAGATTACTCGTAAGGGTGTTAAGTTTGTTTGGGATGCTGCTTGTGAGAAGAGTTTTGCCACTCTCAAAGAGAGATTGACCACTGCACCAGTACTTATTTTGCCAGAGGGCACTGAAGGGTATTCTGTTTATTGTGATGCATCCGGTGTTGGTTTGGGTTGTGTTCTAATGCAACATGGTAAGGTGGTTGCCTATGCCTCCAGACAACTGAAAAAGCATGAGGTAAACTACCCTACACATGATTTAGAAATGGTTGCAGTTGTGTTAGCACTCAAGATTTGGAGACACTATCTTTATGGTATCGCTTGCGAGATTTTTACCGACCATAAAAATCTCAAGTATGTGTATGCTCAGAAGGATCTAAACTTTAGACAAAGGAGATGGGTGGAGTTTCTTGAAGACTATGATTACAGCATTCAATATCATCCTGGTAAGGCAAATGTTGTGGCAGATGCTTTAAGTCGTAAGTCTGTGGGAAGTCTATCGCACATAACAGTAGCTAGAAGACCTTTGATTTGGGAGGTACATCAATTGCTTGGTGATGGGTTGACTCTTCACATGTCTGAAAAGGAGATTGTCGGAAATAGAGGAGTAATTCTCGCTAATCTAACAGTCAAACCTGACTTTTTAGATGAGATTGTCTCAGCCCAGAGCAAAGATGAGGAATTGGAAGCGATCCGTCAAAAAGTCTTAACAGGCGAATCCAAGGGTTTCTTGATAGATGAAAAAGGAGTTTTACGGTTTGGTTCGAGAATGTGTGTTCCTACAGTAGATGATTTAAAGACTCAAATTTTGAAAGAAGTTCACTCTTCCAAATACACCATACATCCTGGTTCTTCTAAGATGTATCGAGATTTAAAGCAGATGTACTGGTGGAAAGGGATGAAGAATGATGTTGCAGAGTTTGTGTCTCAATGCTTACCTTATCAACAGGTTAAATATGAACATCACAAACCAGCAGGTTTGCTCAGGGAATTGCCACTACCTGAATGGAAATGGGAAAGACTCACCATGGATTTTGTTGTTGGGTTGCCTAAAACACCTGGTGGCTATGATTCAATTTGGGTGATAGTTGATAGATTGACCAAATCAGCACACTTTCTCCCGGTTAATACTAAGTATACAGTCTCTCAGTATGCAAAGCTATATATTAATCGGATTGTGAGCTTACATGGAGTACCAGTCTCTACTGTGTCTGACAGGGGTGCCCAATTCACTTCGATATTTTGGCAGAAACTTCAGAAAGGATTAGGCACTGATCTTAATTACAGCACAGCTTTTCATCCACAGACGGATGGTCAGTCAGAAAGAACTATTCAGACTTTAGAAGACATGCTGCGGTTGTGTGTTTTGGATTTCAAAGGCAGTTAGGCAGATCATCTTCCATTAGTGGAGTTTGCCTACAATAACAGTTATCAAGCTAGCATTGGCATGGCTCCTTTTAAAGCATTGTATGGTAGAAGGTGTAGAACTCCATTGTACTGGGAGGAGGTCGGTGAGCGCCAAATTGAGGGTCCTGAAATTTTACAATATAATGCTCAGGTTGTGCCAGTCATTCAGGATCGGATTCGGACTGCTTTTAGTAGACAGAAGGGTTATGCTGATCTTAAAAGGAGGCATTTAGAGTTTGCTGTTGGTGATAAAGTATTCTTGAGAGTGTCACCTTTTAAAGGAATTATGAGGTTTGGCAAGAAGGGTAAACTAGCTTCGAAGTACATTGGTCCGTACGAGATCATTGAAAGGATTGGTGACATGGCTTATAAGTTAAATCTCCCACCTGAATTGGCAGTTGTTCATCCGACATTTCATGTATCTATGCTTCGGCGGTATGTTGCGAATCCAGAACATGTGTTAGCACCAGAAACCGTGGAAATCAGTGATGATTGTTCATATGAGGAACAACCAATGGCCATTCTGGATCGTCAGGTAAAGAGATTGCGTACAAAAGATGTCGCTTCAGTGAAAGTTCTTTGGCGTAATCACTCTATGGAGGAATGCACCTGGGAAGCAGAGGAACTCATGAAAGCAAAATATCCCCATTTGTTTGAGTCTTCAGGTACGTTATAGATTTCGTGGGCAAAATCATGTTAAGGGGGTTAGAGTGTAGTATTTTAGAATGGTGGAATACATACATTTTGGCATAACATCATATTCATGCATAACATTACATCTTTTATGCATCATAAATGAATAATATGTGTTTTGTTTGATTGAAATTGTGATAGTTTTGCTGATTGAGGGGATGGCATTGGATTAATTAATAGATATAGTTTCAAATTATGGATAGAATGACATTGGATAGACTGGTAAACATTGTATGATATTGGTATTTGTTAGATTGATTTTTGGATAAGTCATTTGAAGTATTAAAATTTTGTTATGATTGTTAAGATATATTTAGAATTTGAAATATTTTAAATTGTCTCATAATGAATATTAACAGGATCAAAACTGGAATAGTCATTAGTGCTTAGTATCGTGGTGTTATGGCCTGATCAACCATAACAACACATATTAAGTGAACTATGCTTTTTCGGATTTGTGTGTAACCAAAATAATAAATGTGTTTTGATAATAATTCTGTAATTGAGTAAATTTCGAGGGCAAAATTTGTTTAAGGGGGTTAGATTGTGAAACCTCTGATTTTTAGGAAATTTAGAGAACAGTGGTAAAATGGTAATTTTACACTCTTTATATATTCAAGGGAATTTTAAGTCGTTTGGTACTTATTTTTATATTGGGGTTGACAAGACGGTCGTTTTAAGTATAATATTGTATTTTTAGCTTTGGGGGGTATTTTGGTCATTTCGGAGGTCGAAAAATATTTTAGATCGATTTTGAAATTTATATTGCCATTTTCATGACCACGACGTCATTATGGTCGTTTTGACTATAATATTGCTTGGGTTTTATTTTAAGTATTTTTTCGAGTAATTAATAATTAATAAATTAAATTAAATAGAATAAATTAATTTAAGGGTATATTGGTAATTTATCAACCTAAATTACTATAAATATGGGTGTTAGGGCACCAAATTAGATGCCTAAGAGCCTTGTGCAGACAGAGAGAGAAAAGAGGGAGAAAAAAAATAAATTTGGGTCAAAATAGAGCAGCTGTCGTTTCGGTCAGTGGGCGCGCGGTAGGTGGTGTCGTTCGGCGTGCGGAGAGTGTCATTCGGCGCAGAGCTGCGGGCTGGAGGGCGTGTCGTTCGGCGTGCGGAGCTTGTCATTCGGCGGGGCAGCGTGATCTGAAGCATGTCGTTTGGGCTTCTCAATTCTGCCAGTTTTGATTTTTTGAAGTTTTCTTCAATTTCTTTCAATTTCTTCCAACTTCATTGCATGATTTCTATTATTTGGTGTTAGTATAACATATAGGATATTTAAAAATAAAATTTTAAGGTTGATTTCGATTTTTAATGAATTTAAATAGGTTGAATTGTTTAAGGGTGTTATTGGTGTTATTGAGTTTGGATTTAAGATTAATGAAAATAGGCTTATGATTTGTAACCAAATTTGATTTGGATCTGTTCTAGGGATATTAAACTTGATCTAGAAATTTTTTTTGGAATTTTCATGTTTGATTTATATTTTTAATTCATTAATAAAGTGAAAATTTATTACTGCTTGTGATTGCTGATATTCCAGTAGATTTGTCAAATTTTTAAAAATTATTGGTAAATGATCTAGGTCTGAATTTTTGCTATGTTCTAGGATATGATGTTAGGTGTTTATAAGAAATATTTTGAGGCCTGGTTCAAATGTTTGTATTTCGAAATAAATTTATTTCTCAACTGTTGCCAGTATGGTAACTGGTTGTAAAAATCCGATTTAAAAATTAAATTGAGGGACTTAGAGGTTTCTAAAAATTTTGAAAATTTTATATGTTGTTCAATCTAAAGTTAATTATATGGAGAAAATATTTAGAGATTTTTACTACAACTATAAGATGATGAAATTGGTGTGTATTTGTAACACTGCCAGTTTGGGTTCTAAGCTGGAATCAGTGTATCGCAAAGTATTTTTGACGTACTAAACCAATTCCGATTGCTATGAAATTTTGCACGGCATGCATTTGTATATTGGAGGACCTTCTGGAATTTTTCCAAAATTTTTAAGCAATAAAATTATTTTCTATGAATTTTTGAAATCAATCACTATGTTAGTAAAAAAAAATTTTAGTTGAAAATGTGATTTTAGGATTTCGAGAGGAGTTTTATGCAAAAATGTTTAATGTTTGGATTAAATAAGTAAATTTTGATATTCTGAAAGTTAGAACATTGGTTTATTTAATGGACTTTTGAAATTTGAGTTAGGATAGGTTTAATTGCCAAGTTAAACCATGGTCTTAGTTTGAGCCGATTTGGCTCAATATAAAATTTGATTTTTGTAAATTGATGGATTATAGGTCAGATTGTATCTTTAATTTAATTTAGATGCTCTAATGATCACTGAGATAAAATTACTTAGAAATATGTACTAGAGGTATTTTTCATTATTTGAATATATGTTTGATGTTTCGGCATTCACGGCATGCATGGCATTCATCATGTTAGACATATTAGTGATATTGATTATTGGGCCATGTAAACATTTTCTTAGGCGATAACCAAACCGGTGCTCAAAATCAATAGGTCAGTGAGGGTGTCTGAATTTCTCCGCAAACCAGGTAAGTTTCATGGGTGTATGTGATTACTTGTGATGTGCTACTTGCTAACCAAATACTATATATATATTATAGCCATTCTCAATATATATTTATTCCTTTCAATTTCGCTAGACTATTCTTTCTACCCAAGCTTTGCATGTGAATAGAAGACAGAGAAACGTATGTGTTTGATTTATTAATTATATTAAATGAACTTGAAAATCTTTGTGTTGTGTGATGGTGTGTCATATAGGGACGGAGGTTATTGATTGAGATTGTTCATTGACTATTGCTATTGATTGTTCATTGAGGCTATAAGCCTGATTGCTCATTGGGGCTATAAGCCTGATTGTACATTGATATTGATTGAAGGAGGATGTATTATGATATTGGTAGACCCCGACACACCATCTTGTGTGAATTAATTGTAATTGAAGTTCTTGTTATATATATATTGTTTATTGTTATATAAAAGTTTCTCTGCCTCTCATGAGTTTACTGGGCGTCTATATAACGCCCACACCCCTATAGACTGATTTTGCAGGTTCAGAGCGTTTGCTAGCATACGTCGTTATTTATCCGCAGTCGTTTCTTTAAATTTCTTGTCATCAATCTTAGTTAGACATTATTCTGTTTCTAAATAGAGGCTTCTGGAATAAAATATGGGCGGACCGAGTCCGAACCCTTTGCTTGTAATAAGAGTGGAATATTTCCTCTCGTTTGTGATTGCATTTAAGAGTGGAACATTTAGATATCTTGCATTATCACTAAAAAATTTGGAACATGACATTGAGTGTATTGAACTTATAAAAGGATTATGTATTGTGTTAATTAGTAAGTATTCAGGCTTGTATTGTTGTGCTTAGGTACAGCTATACGCCAATCACGGCTTTCCAGTTGGATCGTGACATTATATAAATTAAATTAGTTAAAAAATTAATATATTCACATATATAATATAATATATAAAAATTAAATTATATATATATTTAATTTAAAATATTAAACGAGTTAACATATAAGTTTAACTTATAAGCTTTTTAAATGAATCTGTTCGTGAATTAACGAGCTAAATATTTTTTAGTTTAAATTTAATTTATTTAATAAATAAATAATTTAAATTTAAATTTAAATAAATTTTTACTGAATCGAAATTTAAATTAAATTTAAATAGTCTAATTAAATAAAATAAATTTATTTATAACTCTAATTAAATAATTTAAATTATGTCATAGGTATGTTCAAATAAGTTGAGATTCTATTGAATTAAAAAGCTTCTGACAAAAGTACATACTTGTTGGAAGCTTGTTAGAAGCTTTCACCATTTCTATTGACTTTATAAATGAATGCTGTAGAGCAGAACATCTGCTTTCCAAATTCCATTTGTCCTAGTACTTTTTTTTTCTTGGAGAAGTCACAAACTCTTTTTATTTTTTAAAATTTTTATTATTTTAAAATATTTTAAATTTATTATATTTTTAATATACTAAAAATATAATTAAAAATACTTTTAAAAGAGATGCTTTCACAATCGAACGTTGAAAATTAAGTATTTAAAAAAAAAGTTTGTTAAAATATTTTTTTTGAAAATTTTTTGAAAAATCCCTTCTTTTATCTTTTATTTTCTTTTTTTAATAAAATCCCATACTTATTATATTAAAAACAATCATTTATTATTTATTAAATTCAATGACATTAATTTTTTTAAAAAATACGATTTAAATTTTGGTCAAATTAAATATAACAATATTAAATATCAATTCATATTCATCTACATGTATATGAAAAATTGTAAGAAAAAAATTATAAATTATGTGCATATTACTAGGGGCAGAATTAGGTGGGTCATGTAGAGATTGACGATCCCTTTAATCGATCATTGGACGTGTATTTTTAAAATGAGTTTTTGTCAGCCGAAGCAGCAGAGGTGGAGGCTCAGCCTCTCATATTTTTTTTACATGTATTGAAGAGAAATTTTACTCTTCTCTTTTTAAGCAGCTGATTTCGTCACTGCATATTATCAATATAGAATAAAAAAAAAAGTTAAAGTTTTTCTTTTATTTATTTATTTTTATCTTATAAATGACTTATTATTATGTAAAATATATCAAATTATATAAGAAAAAATTATTGTTGAGTTACTTAATGGGTAAATTAATTAATAAAAAATTATTTAAACTTAAATAGAAATTTTGAATTTAAATTTAAAATCTATAATTATATTAAAATTTAATAGTAAAAATTTTGATTATTTTTATAATTTTATTTGGCTCAATTACTAAAGAATAATTTATAATAATAATAATATTGTACAAATGATCCAATGCATGTCTAGGCGAAAAAGGACGACTCTGAAGTGCAATCAAGTCCGAAAAAACACAGATTACAAATTTTAAGTCTCTGCTTATTTATGGCTGTCTCACCTTATTAAGGTTCTTAAATATCTACATTGACAAGCAAATCTAAAAATATTTAATTTATTGCTTCTTTTAGTTTGATTTTATCCAAAAATTCAACTCAAAATTTCAACAGCCAACTTTGGTAACATTCATTAAAGCTCATTATTGATTACAATAATTTTTTTAAAATTAAGCTCAAAATGTTGCATTTTTTTAAAAGCATACTATAAAATTTCTATTTAATGATGAAGTGGACTCTTAAAAACTCTTAATTCGGATTTGAATTCTGTTGTTGGCTTTTCTATATGCAAGATAAGAGAAATGATTAAACTCTAGTGAAGAGATTTTGATATTTAAATTAATATTCAGAAGCGAACTAAAAAAATTAGAAAAAAAATCATTTACTTACAGGGAGTTCATTTTTATTTATAGTTGAATGATATGAGATGAGGTCTAAACGTTAGCGAATTTTCAAGAAGTATATGTATATATGATGGCTGTATCGAAGATCTGTACCAAAAGCTCAGTTAGATCTTGAATGTCTAATACCGAAGTCTACTCTTTTTCAAAAGCTCGGTTTTAGTGTTAAAAAAGTATCAAACATGATTTATGAGCCCAATAAGTAAGGAGCCAATACTACTATTCATATTTAAAAGAAATATATTATAATTAAAAAAGCTATTTAGCTAGAATATAGCCGGATAAAAAGGTATATCAGGGCATGTAATGTTATTCTCAAAATTAAAATTACTAAAATAGCTTTTTAATTTTGAAAGGGAAAAATGGACATATTTTAACTCAATTTACCCTCTTTATTTTCTCTATCATCTCTTAATTATGGTCAAAATTCTCTTGATAAATTTAGTCATCTTCAATTTCCACAAACATTCGCTTGATAAATTTCTTCACTTCATTCTTCAGATCATCTAGTTTCTCTCTAGTGTCAAAATATAGCAATTGCAAGCTGTTTGGTGATGGTGGTATAGTCCATTCCAGCTTCTTCTTTGCGGATTCAGGAGTTGCTTGTGACATGGTGTTTATTATTATTTTATGTGGATTAATCTTCTTTATGAGTAACAATGTAGTGAAAAAAATTCCTTTTTTATAATACACAAAAAAACCTGTCAAAAATTTTTAAGATATAATTGATGTTTTGGAAATAGTGTTTTGTACTTTATGTTAATATTACAATTCCAAAGAGCGATCAATATGCTTTAGGAACTATGCAATTTCTAGAATATGAATTCATCATGGCCATAAATTAAGAAATTAAGAAGGTGGCCATGATGTGAAGTCTTTGGGTTGTATATCATTATTCTGATACAGTTGTACGCAATGTGTTTATGTTTTTATGTAGTACCAAATCTTTATGGTATACAATTCAATCGTGGACATTTATTTGTTATTTAATAACAATTAAATTGATGATAATTTAAATTGATTTAGGGTTTAATAACTCAGTTACTAAATTTTGTATGTAGTAATACTAACCAATTGAATTTTTTCTAATTTTAATAATTCCTGAACCCTAAATTATACTATATAATTTGGTTCCTTAAACCATATATCATACACTTTTTTTCCAAAATTTATGTTCCATTTGTATATAATTCAAATTAATTATGTAATTAAATCAATTTGCCATAAGTAATTCTAACAATTTTTCCTAATATATAACGATTTCGCATTATGGTGACGACCTTCTTAATTCATTGTTATTGATTGGGTTTAGCAAGTTCATCATGTCTTTGAGAAAAGAGTTAAGATTGATTATTCTCCTTTAATTGAGCCAGGTAAAATGTGATGGGAAAATGAGAAAATAAAATAACAATTGAGAAATTAAAGAGAATAAAGACACAAAAATTTAACGTGGAAAACTCACAAATGGAGAAAAACCACGGCCGTTGCCTAACGATAACCAAGAAAAATATTTACTATGTGAAAAATTGTTACAACCACAAATACAAAATATTTTTCTACCCAACACCCCAAATATTTATACTCCAAGAGACTCCAAAAGCTCAACTCTAATCTCTAATATAAAACACTTGTTGTGTTTTGGTATATTTTGAAACTGAAACAATCAATTTCTTTATATAGAAAATTATGCACCTCTACTTGTTTATTTCCCCGATGTGGGAATAAGCTTCCAACATTTTTTTTTCTTCTTTTCAACAATTGCGGCTAACAATCTCCATTTTGAAAAAAATAAAAAACACAACATTGTCTGCTACCGACAATCATAATTCCTAACATCAAGAATTATCATACCACACCATAAAAGAGTATCATCACTTAGAATTACTTCACAAACTCCAAGAATTTTTTCGTCGGCCATATCGATCCCGCTAATAATTTATGGTACAACCCTCCTGTTGACTTTTCCGAGAGTTCATTAGTCATCGACATAATTTTTCCACCACACACTTTGCATTAACTGTCAACCAATACCGTGCGCATTTTCGTGGATCAGCTACCAATACTCTGTCCTCTTCCATGGCATCTCAACGGGTAGCAATCATGCCATTAGGACACACTTTCCTGCATTACAGAACAACCGTATCATCTCCTTCGCCACAGGAGATTATATTGACAGCAACAACGTTAGAGCTTCTAGCCGAATCAGCTCCACCGTTCGGGCAATCTTTCCTCACGTGTCCAGTTTGACCACAACCCCAGCAGATAATCTTTCTCTTTCCGGAGCCTTTTTTCCTGCTACTGACAGATAAAGCTGAATTCTCATATGATTTATTTTTCACTTCATTCAGTCTTCTCTCCTCAGTAATGAGCTTACTGACCACATCCGCATACACCATTACTTATTACCATATTTCAGAACAGGCTTCATGTGCTCGTATGTCGGAGGAAGTGACAGGGTAAGCCGGAGAGCTTTATCTTCATCTTCGGTTTGCACTCCAAGAGTTTCCAATTCAGAGACGATGCTGTTAAGAACACTCAGATGATCTGACAGCTTTGTACCTTCTGCCATTTTCAACGTGTGAAATTGCTCCTTCAAATATAACATGTTGGATATATTTTTCCCCTGATACAATTCTTCCAGTTTCTCCTACAGCTCCTTTGTCATGGACAATCCAAGCACATTAGCAAGAACATTTGTTGCTAGACACATGCGAATTTGACTTGCCGCCTTGATATCCAGCTCCTCCCATTCTTCGTCGCTAATCTTGGATTTTTCTGAGTCTCCACTACCATCGGCTTTTCCTGAATTCTTTTCGCTGACCGGTTTACCTTGCAAAACCTTATGCAGTCCATACTGGATCAACAAATCTTTGACTTGCACTTGCCACAGTGCAAAATTTATTCTCCCGTCAAATTTTTCAATATCAAATCTCATCGTCGACATGCTTATTTTGTGCTAATAAAGGACTAGAAATAAACAATTACACTAGGTAAGAGGAGGAGTCACAACGGTCTCACTTAAAATCCACTTGCCTTAGACTAAATTTTTGTCGTTTGACAGAATTTACCTAGACATATAATTATTTATCTCACCACCAATACTCAAGCACACCAAAGCAAAACGACTCCACCTTTTCCAAGGCTCCACCAGCTCCAAAGCTCCACCAGCTTAAAAACAAAATAATTTTTTTTAACAAAAATCTTTTTCTGATGTGGAAGATCAGACCAAGCTGCAACCACAGAGCATACTAAGATTTTTGACAAAAAAATTATAACACCTAAGCTCTGATACCACTTGATGGAAAAATCGCTATTTTTTCGCCCCTCGGACCGTCTTTAAGCAAGAATAAATGAGAAAATAAAATAACAATTGAGAAATTAAAGAGAATAAAGACACAAAGATTTAACGTGGAAAACTCCCAAATGGAAAAAACCACAGCCGTTGCCTAACGACAACCAAGAAAAATATTTACTATGTGAAAAATTGTTACAACCACAAATACAAAATATTTTTATACCCGACACCCAAAACACCCTAAATATTTATACTCCAAGAGACTCCAAAAGCTCAACTCTAATATCTAATATAAAACACTTGTTGTGTTTTGGTATATTTTGAAACTGAAACAATCAATTTCCTTATATAGAAAATTATGCACCTCTACTTGCTTATTTCCCCGATGTGGGAATAAGCTTCCAACATTTTTTTTTCTTTTCAACAATCGCAGCTAACAAAATGATGATTTATTTCGTATATAAATTTTATTATTTATGGTTTGATACTTAAGTAGGAGAAGTCTTATGTTTGACTTATATGATCATGATGCCATAGACGATAAAAAGAAAGAAGTAAAAACTTTTTAAACAAGAAAAAACATTGATATGTAAGTAGTTTTATAAATAAAAAAATTGAGTTTAAAAAAGAACCGAAGACATAAGTCAACAAAATAAACAGATAATAATGCAAAAAACTTACACGCTAACTAAAATAAAATATATATATATATATTATTAATTCAAATCAAAACATTTTAATTCACATCTAGATGGAAAATTTCTAAAGGAAAATCCAAAATCTAAACAAAATCCGCATAATAAACCAACCAGTTTTAAGCATAAATAAATAATAAGAATTAAATAAAAAAAACTGAAAAATTCATATTAGTTGGAATTAAACTAGAACTATTGGAATTACCCAACCGATTTTTCAAAATATCAATTGTATAAAATACAAAATAAAGATACAAGGAACGATGCAAGAATTGGCAAGATTTTGAATATTGACGTAAAAATTAAACAAACATCTAGACCCTAACTTATCAAATCAACATTTTATTATTATCTTTGGTCAATAATGGCTTCCCCTTCACAAATTGTTAGCACATCTTCTAGGTATAGGACCATTTGCTTTCAGTGTGTAGCTTGCGATCTTGGCCCTGCATTATTTCAAATCCTAATATTTTTAATTAGATTCCAACAATCTCTCAATAGTTTTTCTGTGGAAAAATCATTAAAATATTTGGAAATTTGCATCCTTAAAACTAAAAGTCTTAAAAAAAAAGCTATCAATTAATTGAGGAGAGAGGGTTTTTTTTATAATTCTAATTTGAAATTCAAATTTAAAATTATAATTGTGATTGAAGTAAACAATAATTGTGAAATGGTGTTCTATATCTAGTTTCAATGAATACAGCATATACATTTATACAGCAGTTAGGAGAGTTATACTAGAACTAAAATACATGCTTTGAATATAACAGATTAGGTTAGTTAGAGGAATTATCTATTTCGGTATTACGCCCCCGCAAGTTAGGGGTGAGCTGAACCACTCCTAACTTGTCTAGATGTCGAAGAAATAATGGTTTGGATTGAGCTTTAGTTAGACAGTCTGCAAGCTGGTCTGCCGAATGCACATGATGAACTTTGAGTAACTACTGCTGCACTTGTTCTCTCACAAAGTGAAAATCAACAGCTATGTGTTTCATTCGACTATGAAAAACTGGATTTTGACACAAGTAAGTCACTCCAACATTATCACAATAGACATTAGGAACCTTCAACTTTGGAACATGCAATTCATGAAGAAGAGTCATCAACCAATTTGTTTCCGCCACTGCCCCTGCAACTGCTCTATATTCAGCTTCAGTAGAGGATCGAGCAACAGTTCGTTGCTTCTTATAGCCCCAACTAATAGGTGTATGACCAAAATAAGTAATAAAACCAGATGTTGAAGTACGGTCATCAATGTCTCCTGCCCAATCCGCGTCTGCATAAACATTTAGAACAAAAGATGTAGTTTTACTCAATAACAACCCATAGCTTGAAGTGTGCTTTAGGTAGCGAAGTACTCGCTTCACAGCTTGCCAATGGAGAACCGAAGGAGAATGCATGTACTGAGATAACTTGTTCACGGCAAAGCTAATGCCAGGTCGTGTAAACGACAAATATTGTAGCTTCCCTAACACTTCTCGATATTGTTTGCCATCGGTTGAGGCTGCTTTGTCATTGAGAGTGAGCATTAACGAGCTCGACATAGGTGTGGACACACCATTACTATCCTGCATCTTATATTTGTGAAGAAGGTCTTGAATGTATTTAAATTGACTCAACACAATACCTTCGTCTTTGTGCAAAACTTCCACTCCAAGAAAATAATGTAACTGTCCAAGATCCTTGAGAGAAAATTGATTAGACAAAGCAGTTATAACATTTTTCAATGCAGTTTTGCAATTACCAGTGACGATTATATCGTCAACATACACAAGCAGATAGAGAACAACCCCATGCTTCTTAAACAAAAATAGTGAACTATCAGAATGTGACCCAAGAAAACCATAGCTCATCAGAAAATTCTTCAATGCCATATACCATGCCCGAGGTGCCTGTTTAAGACCATAAATAGCCTTTTTTAACTTACACACATATGATGGATAGTCTGGATGTTCAAATCCTGGAGGTTGAGTCATATACACCTCATCATCAAGTTTCCCATGCAAAAAAGCGTTATTGACATCTAATTGATGTAATTCCCAGTTCTGTTGACAAGCCAAAGTTAGCACAAGACGCACAGTTGCAGGTTTAACAACAGGACTAAAAGTAGAATGATAATCAATTCCAGGGCGTTGAGTAAACCCTTTAGCGACTAATCTCGCTTTGTACTTATCAAGATCTCCATTTGCTTTGTATTTAATTCGAAATAACCACTTGCAATCAACCACATTTTGAGAATTTTGTCTCGGCACCAATTCCCAGGTCTGATTTTTAATCAAGGCATTGAATTCATCTTTCATTGCAACTCACCAATTGACATCTTTCTGAGCTTGCTTGACAGTTGTAGGAACCACACTGTTTTCAACTACAGCCATGTAATCAAAAAAAAATTTTGGTTTGAAAATGTTATTTTGTGCTCTTGTAACCATGCGATGGGTTAATGGAAGGGTAATAGTTGGTGCTTCTACACAAGTAGTATCATTATCATTCAAGATAGTATTGGAATGAGAAGTAGAACTAGAGGAAGAAGAATTTATACCTTGAGAATTTTCCTGCAAAAGAGATGAATCCAGGTCTACCTCTATTTGAACAGTCCGACTAGAATGATTTGTAGGAGCTGATGTTGGAGTGGCAGAAATTGGTGAAGCATTGGAGACTGATATAGGTGACGGTATTGATTCAAAAACAGGGGAATAGGTTGGTTGTGTTGGTCGAAAATTGTCATTATATTCCTGCAAGTTAAACCATTCAAGAGAAGAGGATTTTGGCAGTATATCTCGAAACATTGTTTGATACGGATAAATCTGCTAAAGAAAAACAACATCACGAGATAAAAACAATTTGGACGACAATGGATCAAAACACTGATGAGTATGATATTGTTGTGAGAACCCGAGATAAACACAAGGCACAGACCGAGGTTGTAACTTATGAGACATATATGGCTTAACCCATGGATAGCAAAGACACCCAAAAGTTCGAAGTTGAGAGAAGGAAGGTGGTTTATTAAATAGAGCTTGAAATGGAGTTTGAGGAGCTAGGCTTTCTGTGGGCATTTGATTGATTAATGTATTTTCTTGAACACAGGCAAATGACCACAGATAGTAAGGAAGTGAAGCCTGATGTATTAAGGTCCGAGCAGTCTCAATGATATGACGATGTTTTCTTTCCGCTTGAGCAACACATTGTGGTGTATATGGAGGGGAAATGAAATGTTGAATTCCATGATTTGCTAAGTGTGCTTTAAGAGCACTATATTCACCACCCCCATCCGAATGTAAGGACTTGATTTTAACCTCAAAATGATTTTCAATCATGGCTTGAAAATTGGTAAACACAGACGCAACATCACTTTTCGTGCTATAGTGTACAGCCAAGAGTATTTGGTAAAGTGATCAACAAAAATAACATAATACCTCTTTTTATCAAGAGACTCAATTGGAGAAGGACCCCATACATCAGTGAAAATAAGTTCAAAGGGTTTTGAGCTTTTAATAGAAGAAACATAAAATGGCAGCCTAGTGCTTTTATTGCATAAACAAGAATTACACAAAATGGTTCCAGAATTCTTAGAGATAGGTAAAGAAAACAAATTTATCATAGAACGAAGAGTTCGAACATTAGGGTGTCCGAGACGACGATGCCATAAATCAAGACTAGGAGAAATAGCAGCAGTATTGATAACAGGTTTCGAAGAAGATGAGAGAGGCCACACATACAAATCATCCTTAGTCGTTCCGCGTAATAGAGGCTCCCCCGTGCTCAAATCCTTCACAAGAAAATGAAAAGGAAAAAATTCAATAGAGGTATAATTTTGTTGATTAAATTTGGATACTGAAATTAATTTCTTTTTGATATCAGGAGCACAAAGAACATGGCATAGATTAAATTTATTTCCAGATGAGGATAAAGATACAGAACCTGAGTGAGTTATGGGAATACTGTTACCATTGCCCATAGTGATACTTTCAGTGCCATTGTAGTCATGAGGAGCAGTGAGTGTGGAAGCCGTATCAGTAACATGTTGATTGGCTCCACTATCAACAATCCAAGGTTGACTTTCAGTCATTTGGCTTGCAGCAAACATTGCCTTTGCATCAAAGTGATTGTGAGACCGGGATCGACATTCTGTTGCAACATGACCAAAATGTCCACACAGTTGACACTACACCTTCGATCGACCAGTATTTGTAGAAGATCTCCAATTTTGATTAGACCCTTGAGATTGCTGATTGTAGGACTGATTATTATAGGTCCTGTAATTGCTTTGAGGAGACAAGGAATTAGAATGATACCTTGAATTCTGATTATTTGCATTCCAGCGCTAGTTATGATTTTGTTTGGAACCAGAAGCGTTTGGTCTTGAACCAGAAGTATAGGCAACCTGGACAGTCATTGGTGCAACGGGTTTCTTTGCATCTTCATGTTTGAGAAATAGCTCATGATCTGTGAGCTTGTCTTGCATCTCCTCAAAGCTAATAGGATTATCTCTAGCCCTTATTGCAGCACTAATCTCTTTATAATCTGAACCAAGTCCACTGAGCACTTTAACAATAACTTCAGAATTGTCAATTGGAGATCCAGCAGCATCAAGTTCATCAACAATAATGCGGATTTCCCGCAAATATTCAGCAACGGTTTTGTCACCTTTTGTAACCTTGTTGAGTAGATCACGTAATGTGAAGATTCTAGTTTGAGACTTATTAGCATAAGTCGTATGAAGATGATCCCAAGCTTGTTTGGAGGTGAGAGCATTAGCAATTGAGGGAGCAATTGTGGGTTCAACAGAAGCCATTAGAGCATTTCGTATAAGATTGTCTTGGCAGAACCAGATCTTGTACTTAGGGTTTATTACCTCTTGATCATCAATTTTGATAATTTTTGGAGGTGTTGGTTCTGACCCATCAAGATATGAAAGAAGATCATAACCACACATTAGTGTAAATACTTGTGCCTTCCAGGTAGAAAAGTTGGAGCTGCCAGTAAGCTTGATTTGTAATTGAGAGGCAGGATTGAATGAAACGATTTGCGAAAGAGGAGAATTAGCAGGCATCATGCCTATAGTATTTGATTGCAGAACAACAGGACTTGACGTTGCCGTGTCTGACTCTGTGGTTGACATACTGATAGGATTTAACAAAGAGGAAACAGATTTGGATCGTGAAACTCGATTAGAGCAGAGGCTCTGATACCATAAACAATAATTGTGAAATGGTGTTCTATATCTAGTTTCAATGAATACAGCATATACATTTATACAGCAGTTAGGAGAGTTATACTAGAACTAAAATATATGCTTTGAATATAATAGATTAGGTTAGTTAGAGGAATTATATATTTCGGTATTATGAAGGACAATATTGTTCTAAAATTTGTTCATATTTATGAAACGTCATTATTGACCTTATTAGTTAAAATAAAAGAACAAGAATAACACTCTATCTGACCATATTCATTCTAGCCAAATAGCATTACCCTATTATAATTTAAGATTAAAAATGGAACACACCTCAAGAAAATATGATTTGAATTTCTTCTAATATTTTCTAAACATATTGAGAGACTTTGCATGAAAATTAGCAACTCAGTAAAAAGGTATTATACGATTAGACATTATTATAACCCACAATCTTCATACCTGTGAACAAATTCAACTACTTGAACATTAGTAATAGATTCAAAATCAAGAAACTCAGCTCAAATACTTTTAAATAATCGCAAAAATAAAATATTTTTAAGAAAAATTAATAATTTAATCGAGTTTTTAAATTATAGCACAAGAAAAATAAGAAATTCAATTGTTAATAATCATCACTTTAACAATTTTTTTAATATATGCACTAAAAAAATCAAATTTATTACATTTTATTTCACTTGACTATAAATTTTAAAATTTTAGAAATAAAAATTTTTTGATTAAGTAATGGTAATAAGTAAAATATATTCATATTTGAAGATTATTAAGGCTTATTATTAAATTATTCTAATGATTTTAGTATGTTTATATAGAAGAAAATAACTTAAATGAGTCAAGGGATTCAAATGATGGAAAGTGAGTTGATTGAGAGAAAGTATGAAGAAAATTGTTAAAAAATGCCTTAAGCGTTAGCATGGGCAAGGCTGGAATTAGACATAATATAAGAAAAAATAATTATTCTTAAGAGATAATTTTGACAGATATAAGAGATATTATTAACTATTTATTTTCTTATTAGATGAATATTGTCTAGGGATATTAATTACTATTATTTTTATTATTTTTATTTTTCTAATTAGAATGAGAAATTTTTAGGAGTAAGGTTTAAATAGCTAGAGGAGTAGCAGCTCTAAGGATCTTTGGCTGGTGTATTTGACAGATTCACTTTTAGTTTATATTTAGTTTTTTTCTTTCAAAAACAAGAGCAATTAAATTCTATTCAGTTGAAGGGCAATAACGATTTTAATTCGCCAAATATTTATGAGATCTAATCAAATTTTATTTTTTTTCTTAATTTAAGTATTTATGTATTTTAACAACTTAATTATATTATTGTTTTGTTATTCGATCAATAGAGTACGTTGTTTGACTAGTTACATAAAATATCGTTATTTAAACACTTGAATCGTAATGATGCTTAATGTTTTAATATTAGTGTTAATTAGATATAATACTAAAAAGATATATAATCTAATTAAATAAATCACGCAGTTAAATTTATTTATTAATCTAGTTTTTAAAGCTATCAATAATTAGATTTTAAGAACTTTTTTATATGATAGATTATTGACAAGAAATTAATTAAAAATATTTTTTAATTAATTTAAAATTAAGAAGAATTAGTGTTGAGAGTTTATCCAATACTAGAACTGATTTATTAAAAATTTAGAAAAATCTATCTTTATATCAAGAATTGAAACTAAAATTATTCCCTTCAATAGAAATCTTTTCCATTATTATTTTTCTAAATTAGTTTTAATGTTATTTAATTTATAAGTATAATTTTTTGTTTTAATTTAAATTTAGTTCTCAATTATAAAAACTTGCAGTTTATTTTTATTTTTTTTCTTGGTTTAAAAAAAATTAAATTGAGTAGTCAATTCTCACTCATTCTTAAGTATGACTAATAGGTTTATAATTAACATTTGAATATTGTAACCGCAAAATAGTTATAAACACATGAATTTAATATGGTAATGAATGTTAAATGGCTAATACATAATCAAAATTAATCCTTAATTTAAATTATAAAATTAAATTATCAAAAAAATTATATTATCAAAAATTATAAAATTATACCTGGATTTTAGAAAATGAGATTGGAATAAAAAAATTCTATTTGAAAATTTTGAAGGATTGATGGTGAAAGAATTATGATTTCTGGAAAAAAAAAAATTAGAGTGATTTTCAAGAAATAGATAATCACTCTAAAAATTTGAAGAATTCTATAAAGAAATAACCACTCTTAAAAGAATTAATTTTATGAATTCTTCATTTATTAATAGACAATGAAATTTATGAAATTAATTAAATGTGTTTTCTTTTAAAAAAATGTTTGGAATCAATTAAAGAACGACACATGTCTTTAATAAGCGTAAAAAAGGTCAATTTTTTTCAAATTAAATCATAAAAAAAAAAGAAATTTTATTTTTAATAAACAAAAATTTACCATATAATAATACAAGAAAACACACATTAACAATGGATTTAATTCCGTCCCTAAAGTATTTGGTGACCTAAATCAAAGAAGCATTAACAACAAAATGACATACGTCACTAACCTATCATTAAAAATACCAAAAAAAATTTGATGTGATAAATGAATGATATTTTTTTTTATTTTGAAGTTTTTATTTTTTTCTTATTGCAATAGAAAATATCCTAATTTTAAGGAAGATTCCAGCAAAAGTTTCAGTAGCACTTTAGAAGTTTTGAGTTTATAATTAATTAATTATAAAGGTAAAAACTCATGTTGCTTGTGATATGATATTCCAATATACATAAGCATTCCAAACATGTTCCTGGCCGTCTGATAACATATATTTCAATGAGAGCAGTTTGATTTTTATTGAATTTGTAAATGATATTTTTTAATATATTATATTTATTATTCATGCATTTGCAGTATCTATTGTACTGATGCACAATGAATACATAAACGCATCCTAGTGCTTAACTGTGAATGTTGCATTTTGAACTATGTTACATATTACTTATGAATACTTTGATGAGATTAGTATGATATAGAACCATATAAGATTTTGATTTTCATTATGCGAATGTTATAAGATATGATTGATGATGATATTACACAAATTGTATAGTTAGAAGTAGACTCACTATAGCTCCATAGTTTATAATTAAGAAAACTAAGGGATCAGCTCTATAAATTGAGGTGTTTGGTGTGGTTTATAGCAAATAATTCCTATTTTTAGATGATTAAGTAATTAACTATTTGGCATATTGCAATAACATTATTGTTATAGGAATGACCCAAAATTAATTACTTTTGATGGTTAAAAGAAAATGGGAAGTTGGCAAAAAAAATGGGGCTATAACATGGGCATTCAAGTGTGGAGTGAAGTAGTTATTTGAAAAAGAAGTTAGTGGATACATGGGTTTTATATAAAAAATGGAGTTGAAAAGTTATGGAGTTCTAAAAATAAGGAGCCACTATTTTTGCATATAAATAGAGAAGGGATTGGCAATTTTCCGTAGAAGAAACACATAGCAAATTAGCAAAAATTATCAATTTTTAGCACTTAGATTTGTCTTAGCTTAGCTTAGACTAATTTTCAATTTTTCTTATCATTTTTAGTTTAGCTTTATTTGGCCACAAGTTTCATTCCTTAGATTTGTACCCAACTTAAACTTATTTCAATTAATTCTATAAAAGTTATTTTTGCAAAATTCAAACTGATTGGTTATAAAAAAAAATTGAGGAACTTGTTTCTTTGTGGTCCTTTAAGAAAACTATGCAGTTGCTTTATTAGAAGTCAATATAATTCCATCTAGTTATGTTCAAACACCTCTGGCATACTTGCAACCCAAATCAAAGGCCAAATAAAATTTTTCTCAGTTCAGAAAAATAAATTGGTACGCCTAGTAGGACTGTTCTATAATGATACAGTGTGATTCATTCTACAGTAATGCATGAGACTCATTCTGTAATGATACTGTGGACTCATTCTGCAGTAATATATCAAGTTGCACTATGTATTTTTAGAAGAAGAAAAAATCGAATTTCAAGACACAACAGTTGCTTTTGCAATAGCAAGGCAAAAGAACAATACTAATGTGTTTCCATAGGTCCACCACCAATTTTCATAGGAAATGCGATGAATTCCAACAAGTAAAAATTTTTGTGACACTATTATTAATGATGATGTGAGAGAAACCTTTGCAAGAATACTAAGAAATATGGTTAAATCTCAAAAGAAGTTTCAAGAGAGATGTTGATGCAGAAGCACATGTAAGAATCCTAAAAGCAGCTCCTTAAGATTTAAATGTCACCTAGAAATGCAGATCATTTTTAGGTATCTAATGATATCATCCGAGAAAAAGTCCCAAGAGACACTAATGTTGATATAAAAACAATAGGAGGCAGTGCTACAAACTATGAGTGAAGGAAACTCGGCACTAGAAAACCATAATGTGTCTCAAAAAGCAAGTCCATATGTTCAAAATATTGGTGCACGATCTTTTCAACAAGCAATTAGGAAACTGAGAGGGCATTCCATAGCCCAAAAGTTTGGTGAGATGCACCATCCACAGGTGCAAGCTAAAAAAAATAATCATCCATGTAAAAAAAAGAAAATTAATGACCTCCACAGGAACATATGCAACAATGACCACCAAAATAGCAAACCAAATTTTCCTCTTGAGATTTTTGCCTCTAACCTTCAAAATTAATTTAATTGTTATAATGATAAAGGTTTTGAGAAAGTCAGTATCTCAAGTGGAGTTGCACCAAAAAAGCAATAAAATTTCACAGCTACTTCTACTGGAGAAAAATTATCTAATACTTATGAAAGCTAATGTCGAAAAGAGAAAGATTGTGGGATATGGATCTAACCTGAAGCATATTGGTCATCCTAAAATTCATAAGTCAATCCCATTGAAATTTAAGACAAAAAAAGGCAAAATACATTGAAAGAAAAGTCTAAAATTTTTTTTTTATCAAATTTAGATGTCTAAAAAATATTTGAAGAACAAAGTGGTGAAGCCTGAGAATAAAGTTTGCTTAGTTTGGGTTGCAAAAGAATACTTGCCTAAATAAATGATGCTAAAAAAGAAACATACCCTGAAGAAACCTCATTTTAGTTATCAAAAAAGATGTCTCCAGTAACAAAATGTTGAATTTATGGTGCTTCCTCATGTTTCTCCAAGCAACCAAAAATATATGCTTCAATAAAATAAATTTTTATAACATTTAACAATAACTAAAAAAAGAAGACTCCTAAGGTAAAAAGCTATGTAAAGACAGCAGAAAGAATATGAAACTCAGCACAAGGTCAAAATAAAATTTCAAGAAAAAATTATTGAGGATAAAAAGAATTTTAAGCATGTGAAAAGCGCAAAAGATGTGGAAAAAAAATATATAATTGAAGTTCAAAAAACTTCGAGGGCATCTCTTATATTAAATTTTATTTTTTTTGTAACGATTATGTTAAAATTATTCTAATGGTTGCTTTATATTTTAAGAGAGAATTGGCCTTTGTGCCATCTTTATAAATATTAATTAATAATAAAGATTAAAATAGACATGCTGGCTACTTTTAATCTTAAAAAAAATCAAAGGTGCAATGGATTTATAAACAATCTGTGAAAAATTTTGCAGAATCTGAGTTTGTGAAAAATTACAAGTCTGTGAAAAATTATAGAGACTGTGAAAAGCTCTTTCCTACAGAATTTGAAAAAAAAAGTAGTATGTGAAAAAATTACAGAACCTGTGAAAGTTGAGAAAAATAATAAATTCTTCACCATATAATTTAGCTTTACAGGCTAAATGTATATATAAGACATTTGCATATATCCAAAATTAACTAATTTTTAGTGGTTAAAGAAAATAAAAAGTTGGTAAAAAAAATGAAGTTAGATCATGAGCATTAAGTGTCAACTGAACAGTTATTTGAACAGCAAAATTAGTGGAGATATAGATTTTGCAAGAAAAAAATGGAGACAGAGAGTTATGAGAGTCATAATATTAAAGAGCCACTATTTTTGCATATAAAAAGGAAAAATGAATCAAGAAAGAGGATTTTTTTTTTAACTATCACAAACAACTAATAATCAATCCCAAAATGTAATAGAGCCTTCAACCTTAAAAATTAAAAATGCAGAATTTAAATTTAACAACAGTAGATTCTAGTTGCATAGTAGCAAATTTTTAATTTTTTAGTTAATTTAGTTTATTGAATTTATCAATTCTACTTCACTTAGTTTTAGCTTTTCAATTCATCATATTTCAAGTTTAGTATTGTAATACATTACTTTTTATTTTAAAATTAGTGAATTTACTATAAATATGACTCATTCTTCGATCAAATAGTATTTTTTCTACATCTCTCATTCCACAGTTTATTTTTTTCACAACTTTCATTAGTTTAATTTTTAACTGTAGAATCTAAATAAACTTGCTTAAGGAAGCTTAGGGACTTTAATTTCTCTTTGATCCTTTGAGAAATTCATACAATTACTTGATTGAAGTTAGACAATGTGCATTTTGATCAATGACCATATATCTTCTGACACGCCCGTACTCCAATCAATTAAAGACTAAATGATTTTTTTCTCATTTTGATGGAAACAGAATGTTTGGACTAAAATTATACATTGAATTATTTCATACATTGAGTTGAAATACTTACTCATGAATATTGTGTGAATAAATAATATTAGTTGAGTTATTCATACCTTTCATCATCCAACGATGAAGTTTATTTTATTATATTTATTATATAATTTTTATATATTATTTTGTATTATAACTCTATAGCTCTACATTTTTGTTATCATTGTTTGTAATTTAATATAGCTTAAACAATTATTTATAAATTTGCATATGTATATTGAGTTTGGAGGATAAATGAGTATATATAGCCTCCTAAACTTATAGTATTTAGTCATTTTGCTTCATAAAATTTTATTTTAACTACTTTGTTCCTTATATTCATCTATTTTATACTAGCAAATACCTATATAAATTAATACTGAATACTTTACTCCTTGTATTTGAATAGTTTATACCAAATAGATACGTTAGTGACTCGACTTAACTCAGCGAGTTTGAGTTCATAAGTTAAGAAAAATATGAATTTAGATAGACTATAAAGTCAAATTGAAAGTTTAATGGACAAAATGATTAAATATTATAAATTCAGATGTTGCATATATATTTGACCCTTATTAAATAGGAATCCAACAATGATAATTTGATACGATAAAAATTATAGCTTTAAATTGCAAAATCATACTCCTTTCGCCCTACTGAAATTATCAATTTTATAAAAAAAAATTATCTCTCTCAAATTGTCACCATATATAATAAAAAAATTAATTGATTTTTTTTCAATTATATATTTATCTTTAATAACTTAATTAATAAAGTGATTGTAGAATAATATAGCGGAATATTATGAATCCAGTTATGAAATTAGACTCAATAAAATAATCTTATTCACTATATTATAAAATAAATTACAACTAAAAAAAAATAATTATCCTCACCATACATACCTCACAAATTAATTCTCTCTTTCTCTCGTTTCTTTTCTTTTCATGTTTCTTTTTCTCTTCTTCTTTTTTTTTCACATATTTCTTACATTCTCAATTACAATTATATAAGAAAAACATTTACTAAATATAGAACCTAATTTCTAACAAATTTCTTTTAATAACAAAACTAATAACCAGAGAAATAAATGATTCATGTTTCTTTTCTAAATTGTATATAACTAAAAATAGATTAATATAAATTTAATATAATTTGTGATATATTTAATACTCCCCCTAATCACAAATTTCTTCTTTTATAGTTTTTCTTGAAACCATACCAAGTAGTTCTCGAAATTCTTCCAACTTATTATTCGGAAGTCTTTTGTTGAAGATGTCTGCTAGTTGATCTTCTGTCTTTACCTTCATTACCTTAATTTCATCTTTTAAAGCTTTCTCACGTATGAAATGATATTGTACCTCCACGTGTTTAGTTCTTGCATGAAACACTGGATTCTCACCTAAACTGATTGCGGATAAGTTATCACAATACAACGGTATTGGATAATCAATTGATTGATGTAAGTCCCTCAATAATTGTACCAAGTACTTTCTTGCACTGCCATTGTTGCTGCTCGATATTCTGCTTCTGTGGTTGATAGAGAAACAGTTGGTTGTCTTTTGCTACACCAAACAACCGCTCCAGAACCCATATTAAATATATAACCAGTAGTAGACCTTCTTGTATCATAATCACCTGCATAATCAGCATCACAATAACCTTCTAACTTTCAGTCAATATTGCTTTTGTAAAATAATCCAAAATCAAGTGTCCCTTTAATATATCTTAAAATTCTTCGAACTGCTTCTAAATGAGATTTCTTCGGATTTTGCATGAATCGACTTACTACTCCAACTGCAAATGCTATATCTGGTCTAGTTAACGTCAGATATATTAAACTTCCAACTATTTGCCTGTACATTTTTTAATCTTCTAAATCTTTTCCTTCTGAGATGCTTAGCTTGGTGTTAATTTCAATTGGAAGAGAAAGTGGTTTACAATTGAACATGCCGTATTTTTGGAGTAAATCTTTTGCATATTTATTCTGACATAAAAGCACCCCTTCTTTTGTTCGTTCCACCTCTAGTCCAAGAAAATGATTTAATTCTCCAAGTTCTTTCATCTGAAATCGAATTGATAAATTTTCTTTGGATCTTTGAATTTCTGTCTCGTCATCTCCAGTAATGATGAGATCATCAACATAAACCAATATGATTACTAGTTTTCCTTCTCGAGCTTTGATAAATAAACTAGAATCAGCTGATGCAACTACATAACCACAATGAATAAGAAATTCAGCAATTTTTTCATACCAAGCTCTTAGAGCTTGTTTTAGTCCGTATAATGCTTTCTTCAACTTGCATACATACTGAGGATGGAACTTGTCCTCAAAGCCTTGTGGTTGCTCCATATAAACTTCATGATCTAGCTCTCCATTTAGAAAAGCATTTTTAACATCCATCTGCCACAGATTCCATGACTTACATGCTGCAAGAGCTAATAAAACACGGACAGTTGTAATCTTAGCTACAGGACTAAATGTCTCATCATAATCTAGTCCATATTCTTGTGAAAATCCTCGAGCTACCAATCGAGCTTTATATCTTTCAATTGATCCATCTAGCCGAGTTTTGATCTTATAAACCCATTTGTTTGATATGGGTTTTACATCTTTTGGCTTTGGTACTAAATCCCATGTTTGATTTTCTTCCAAAGATTTAAATTCTTCCGTCATGGCTTTTACCCATTTAGCTTTTTATGACGCCTCTTCATAATAATTTGGTTCTTTTTCAATTTCCATAAATGCAACATTAGCATATTTAGGATTTTGTTTTCTCTGCCTTTGTGACCTTCTTAATGGTGGTGGTGGTGGTTCCAATGATGTTGACTCTTCAATTTGTTTATCTTCTGGAATAATTATTGATTGGCTGTCTTTCTCTGTACCTTGATAAACACCTATTTGCCACGGCTTTTCTTGTGGTATTAACTATGGTGCATCTCCGACATTTTGTTTCAATCCTTCTGATGATTCTTCGAATCTTTCTTCTATCTCTTTGGATTGAGGTAATGCCGCATACTCTGAACTCCACCAAGATGATGTCTCATCAAACACGACATTGCGTGAGACATAACATTTGTTAGTACTGGGGTCACAACATCGCCAACCTTTTCTATGCTCATCATATCCCACAAAGATACATCTAGTTGCCTTTTTATCAAATTTGCTTCGAATAAGATCAGGCACGAACACATAACAAACACACCCAAACACTTTAAAGTGACTTACAGTAGGTCTCAATTTTCTCAACATTTCAAATGGAGACATGAACCCTAATTTTGGTTGTGGAAGCCTGTTAATTATATGAGTTGTAGTTCTCATACACTCCGCCCAAAATCGACCAGGAACATTTTTAGCATGTAGTATGCTTCGGCAAACCTGTGCAAGATGTCTATTCTTTCTTTCAGCAATTCCATTTTGCTGTGATGTACCCGGACAAGTCAGTTGTCGCCGAATCTTGCACTGATGAAGATATGAGTTAAACTCGTCAGATATATACTCACCTCCATTATCTGAACGAAGGCATTTGATTGTTTTTCCAACTTCACTTTCTACCATTAACTTAAATTCTCTAAATTTTGCTAGAGTTTCAGATTTTTCCTTCATAAAATAAACTCAAACATATCTGGAATAATCATCAATAAATGTAACCATATAGTGCATACCATTTATTGATGATTGTTTTATTTTTCCAAGCACATCTGAGTGAATCAACTCTAATGGTTCTTTAGCTCTAAATGTTGAATCTTCATATGGTAGTTGATGTGCCTTTCCATACTGACATCCTGCACACACTATATCAGTACAAACATTAAGATTTGGTAGTCCTCTTAGTGAAGACTTATTCATCATTAACTTTAATTTATGATAGTTAACATGTCCAAGTCGAGCATGCCATAAATCCACCGTCTCATTACTTCTTGTTTTGTTAACATAAGCTTCCTCAGCAAACATCACAAACATGGAGTCTACTTTTACTCCTTCCATTTCTGGTGTATCAATAATTTTTACCTGTTGACACACCTTAACATTTTCTGGGCAAAATACAATAAATTTACCAGTTTCTGTCAACTGTGAAACTGATAAAAGATTTTTCTTCATTCCCGATACTCTGTAAACATCTTCTAATTGCACTTGCTTTTTATTGTGATCTGAATCAATCTTTATATTACCAACATGAGTGATTGGTAATTTTGCATTATTTGCGGTTGTCACAACTTGCTTGCCTTTATATTCTGAAACATTCAGTAGCTTGTTCTTATTTCCTGTCATATGACTAGAACATCCAGAATCAAATATCCAGTCTTTCTCATAATCTACTTTATGAGAATCAATAGCGCTAGAAGCTTGCTCTTCTTCATCTGTTATTGCCATAAGACTTGGTAGTTCAATTACTTCAGAATTGAGATATTCTTTCTGCATCATTTCTGTACTTGTAAATAATGCTTCAAGATCCCATTCTGACTCATTTTGGTGACTGCTACTTGTTGTTGCTGCATTACTCTCTTCATTCTTTTTATTATACCAGCATTCCCTTGCGTAGTGTCCTTTCTTGCCATAGACAAAACACTCGCCATTTTGCCGTCTAATGGATTTAGACTGTTGATTATTCTGAAATTGTCTTAGTTGACTTTCCTTTGATTGAGAATGTCCCCATGTTTGAACCTGTCTCTGTTGAGCTCCCCCAGAATTATAATTTCTTTGTGTTCTTTTTCCTATCTGACCACCAGATTGATTTCTCCTTTTGTTTGTGAAGAGTGCCACCTCTTCTGTATTCGATGAGACTCCAGCCATTTGTTTTGCTAGAGTTTCTTGACTTGTTAGCAAATTCTCTAGCTCCTCAATCGAAGGTTGTGTTGGCCAACCTTGAATTGCAGTAATAAATCCTCTATATTGAGGTTTTAATCCATGAATGATTATCCGCCTCATTCTATCATTGCTTATTATGGATGAGGCAATTCAGTAATTTCTCTGCAAAACCCCTTTACTTTTATGAAGTACTGAATAATCGTCATGTCACGTTGTATGGTTGACATTAATTCACCTTCTAATAGTTGTAGTCTTGCATCATTCTTCTTTGTGAAACGAGAAGCAAGTAAATCCCAAGCTTCCTTTGTTGTAGTAGCTTGTCTAATGTGTTCCATCATTTCATCTTCTATAGTAGTCTTGATGGCAAACATAGCCTTTCCTACTTTAATTTTCCATCTTTTTAACATATTATCTTCTGATGGTGGTGTGGTCTCTGTTCTAGCAACAATCTCCCAAAGATCTTGACCTTGCAGTTATGATTCCATGCAAGTCTTCCATATATTATAATTATTGTTATTAAGCTTTTTGATACTGCCAACATTACTTGACTCTGCCATTGTATCTCGGTCTTAGCAACCTCGCAAATTACCAAGATAGTTTGGTTCCTAATCAATAACTTTCACAATTCCAAACTGTGAATAAAGACAAAATCTCTACGCCAAACCGTTGGCTCTGATACCAATTTTAGAATAATATAGTGGAATATTATGAATCCAATTATAAAATTAGACTCAATAAAATAATCTTATTCACTATATTATAAAATAAATTACAGCTAAAAAAATAATTAGTGATGATGTAGTATTAATAAATGGATATTTTAGTCTATTTAAAATAATTTTATATAATATCTAAAGAATTTAATCATTTTTTAAATATTATATATGAGCTGAAAGTGATAATTTAAATAAAACGGAAGGAATAATATTATGCATAAGTTATGCCTAATAAGTGACTTTATAACCTTTGATAACATATTACAATTTTATTTATTATTTATCAAGTCCAAAAAAACATGAAGGGATTGTTTAACTATAAAAAAGATTTTTATTTTTATTTTATAGTTTCTTTTTTAATTTTTCATTTTTAACTATTTTTAATTAAAAATAGAAATGCAAAATAAAAAATAAAAACAATTTTATAATTAACATTAGATATAAAATCCTATATTTTTTAACAAGACGTTTTATATTAAAAAAACAACTGAAAATAATTTTTAAAACTCAATTATTAGTTTGCCTATAAAAAAGTTAATTATTAGCAGGTAAAAATAAAAAAGTTATTTTCTAATTTTTTAAATAAAAAATATTTTTTTATCGATTATATATGAAAAATAAAATATTTAGAATTTAAATTTGAAATTCAAATAAGAGTAAGAGACACTCTGACCTTTAAATTATATTTTAATATTTCTATTTCAATAATAAAATTTATTTTTATTTTTTATTTTTTTTAAAATATATAAATTATTTTTTTACAATTAAGCAGTTTAGAGCGATTACGTGTTTTAATACTGGAGTCATGGCATTTTCCACAGTGGTACTGGTATCCACCATTCACTGGTTTTAATTTCTATGTTGTTCGCCGCCACTAGCTGTTGGTCTTCCACGTTTACTACTCTTCTTTCCTTGTCACCATTGGAGGTAGTGTTCAGTGTTCGGTGCTTAGATTCCATTATTTTCTTTTTTAAATTATGGTTGGGATTATAGTTTTATAAATTTTACTTATATGAATTTATAATTCTAACCTTTTTTATTTAAATTTGCAGCCCTTTTTTATTTAATTATGTAAATTTAGATTGTCAATTTCAATTGTGTTAAATTTAAATTAATAATTCAATGAAAATTAAAATTAAATTGAGTTAAATACTTATAATTAAAATACTTTTAATTAAAAGGTTCAGTATTTATGATTCTAAAATTAGAAATATTAATTCTTTATTTTGTAATTTCAGACAATTAATATGTAAATTAGTAATATAGAAAAATTAAGTTTGTGAATTAAAATCCAAAACATTAGTTTTGAGAAATTGAAGTTAGAAATAGGAGTTGCTTTTAATTGAGTCGGTTCTTGTTTAAGAAATTGATTGCTTTTAATGTAATTTTAAAATGGGGATAGTAATTGCTTTAATTTAATTTTAGTCAATTAAAATGTAAATTAATTACTAATTTATAAAATTTAAAAAAAAATTAGGCAACTGTTCCAGAAGAATAGTAATTGCTTTTATTAGTTGTTATTTATGGAATGAAACATTTATATATTAATTATTATTAATAAATTGATAAAATTTATTGTATAAGTTGATTGCTTTTAAAGTAATTCTAAAATTAGGATAGAAATTACTTTAATGTAATTTAGTCAATTAAAATATAAATTTAGTAATTAACAAAAATAAAAAAAATTAAATAATTGGTCCAGAAAAAAAAATAGGTATCTGTTCCATCCTTTTTTAGTTCATCATTTGGTTTCTGACGCAACTATTTGATTAATGATAATTTGACGCTTTTTTTTTTCTTTAAAGTAAAAGTCCAATATTTATTCATTTACCAAAAAAAAAAAGTCAAATAGCCTAATTCTCATATTTTCATTGCTTAAAAAAAATCGCCTTTTTTATCTGAAATTTTATAAGTATTTCTTTCTCCTAATTTCAGAATGAGATTGTTATTAATTTATTAATAAATAATAATCTTATTCGTCTTTCTTCATTTTTTATCTATTATTAAAATTTTAAATTAATTTTTTTTTAATTTTATGCGTCTTTATTTATAGTTTTTAAAATTTTTTTAGATTAATATAGTTTTAAAATTTAATATTTATTTTTATTTTCAAATTTTTTATATTTTAAAATAAAATTCAATATAAATTAAGTTTTTGTTATGAATTTTTATTTTTTATTATTTGAAAGTTACTTTTCTCTTTAAATAAATATTTATTCTCCTTTAATGGATGTGTCTTTTTTATATAAGAGGTAATTTAAGATGGCGGATAAAAAAAAATCTCACTTAAATTTAAATTATCCACAATATGTTACCATTATTCATTATTTATATCGAAAAAATTCATAAATATCAAATAATTTCATTAGTTATGTATATTTTATGAATGTTAAAATTATATAATTTTATTTGTACATTACGAATATTTTTTATCTATTAATTAAAATTTATTTTGCATTAAAAAAAGTCAAATATTTTTTTTGAAATAATCCATTTTTGCTTGGATTATTAAAATTTATCTAGCTAGTTTTTTAAAATGAAAATTTCATAAAAAATGAAAATATATTATAATTTAAACGATGATTTTCTAATTTTTCAAAATATATAATATGCATTTAATCATTAGTCCAATACATAAATTTATATAAAGCCAACTCAGTAATTTTTTTATTCACTCGTTAAATTTTTATAAATTTTAATTGAAAGTTTATATAGATAAATAATTAGTAGAATAGAACCATGCACAATAGCACGGATATTTTTATTTTTGAATTCTATGACCCATAGCTATAAAAAATTTAGTACATATATTGGTTAAATCTAAAGAAATAATATATAATTATTAAACTATAAAATACAAAGCGATTTGCAATATTTTGATATTATTATAATATTTTATATAAATAATAGAAATTATTTGTTAAACCAAATTAACTCAACAACATAATTAATAAATTAAAAAAATATTTACAGAAAAAATCAAAAGAGTAATACTAGTAGTAAGCAACCTCAACAACTCTAGAAAAACTCACTAAATTCAGCTATTCTAAAATATTTATTTGATAATAATTAAAATTATATCTTAAGTGAGTTTGAGTTAACTGAATAATTAGTCTATACATTAACTAATTGATTTATTATTATATTAACATTCTAAATTCACTAAAAGAACAAAAATAATATAAAAATTAGATTAAACCACAAAACTACAATAAAAAAAATAATAATATATAAATTCTTACCTTAAAATTTAACCAAAAATCAAGTAAATTTCAAATCTAATTACAAATTAGGGGGACAAAAGGGTAATTAATAATGAACATGAATATAAATTAAGTAAATTAAAATAATGTTAAATTAAAAAAATTATACGTTAAGTAATTTTGAGTCCACTAAAGAATAAGTCAATATTCATTCTTTAATTCATCATTATATTAATATCTTAAATTGATCAAAATAATATAAAAATTAGCATAACTTACAAAATTATTAGAGCATAACAAAGAGAAGAGCGCTAAATATAATATTTTTTTATTATTTTTGAATTTTTTTATCACATTACTAATAAAATGAATAAAATATATTTAATAAAATTAATAATAATTTACTTTTCATTAAAATATTGTAAAAATATAAAATAAATATCAGAACTCAAATAAAACACAACTACGCAACTAGTTACATGGTATGATACCAATGAATAGTCTAATTTATTAGGGTTTTTTTTCTCACTTAAGCAGGCTTTTTTTTCTCTTTCTAGACAAATGGAATTAAAAGAGTATTTGGCTTAATTTATAAACTAGTTAAATCAATTTGTAGCACTAAAATAAGTTGATGTCTTTGTTTAAACAATTTTATTAGTTTGTAATTATATTTTGTAGGCTAAAAAAAATAAACTGAAGGGACCAACACATTAATTTGTTTGAATAATCAACTTTCGCAACTACAAATCAAAATTTAATTAAATGAAAATTTTATAAAATATTGTATAATTTTTAAGTTCTAATGAAAATGATAGTTTTTTGGTAGATAAATGAAGGGAATGGCAATTTATCAAATAACAAGTGATACTATAAAATTACTCATATAGTTGATTAATTTGGTATGGTTGGTGCTGAATTAATGAATTCCTTTCATCTACCTCCTTCACAAAACGTGCATAACTTCGCTTCACTAATTTACAAATCGAGAGCATAATTAAGGAAAATAATAAATAAATAAATAAATAAAAAGAGGCATGGATAAATATGTAATTTATGAAAAATATTTTAAATATATAATTATAAAAAAATTTAATACGTATATAAATAATAATATAATATATATATTGATCTCAAAAAAATAATATAATATATATTATTTTATCAACAATTTTAATTTGATTATGTTTTTTTTTTTTTTGAATCTCAATATTTTTTCTGTTATTTTTTAAAATATATATAAATATTCAATCTAAATCCAAATGTTTGTATCTCATTTTTTTTATCATGAATAATGGAGATTCATATATACTAGAAAAAAATATAATCTAAAAAAAAGACATAAAGCACTTACAAACCAAGTAGATGCAACAGTCTCTCTTAATTATGAAATCCAATACATATGAGAAATAGTAAAACCAACAACCAGAATACCATTACAACAGAGGAAAATATAAGGAGCCAAATATTCATCATGGGCCAACACAACAGCAAAAAAAAAAAAAAAAACTTACTAAAAACCTTAAATCTCATGCAGAGTCCACAAGTTGATGGAATTAGCATACCCATATTGAAAATACTAAACCATGAATTTATAGTGGACAAATTAGGTCAAAAGTAATCTTCTGAAACTAATTGTTGGTTTTTATCCCAAACTATTAAATCTTCAAAAAAATCAACATTTTTTTTTTATAGAATGATCATATTATTAATTAATTTAAATCGGGAAAAAACATAATTGTGGGATGAGAACAACCAACTCAGAATAGAATCAATACTCAAATAGTATTCCAAATCTACAGAACCCACAAAAATATGAAAAAAAAAATCAACATTATGAGGTGGAACGTAAAAAAAGTCATCTTAGGACGAGATCTAAAAGTTTTATAAAGCCAAATGACAAATTATTATAGATATATTGTATAGAAACTAAAAGAAAATAGCTAGTATTATCGGTGGCTAAAAAAAAATCAAAATTTGCCCACTTTTGGATAGGCAAACGCATGAAACCTAATGAATTTGTTTAAAAATATTGCTCTTTTATATATAAAAAAATGTTTTAATTAAATATATATTTTTTAAATATTTATTTTAAATTCTTAATTTTAAATATATCTACTCATAAGGTATAAATTCAAATATATAGTTTTTTAAATTTTGTAAAAATTGTAAGATATTCTTTTAAAAAATTAAAAAGTAAAAACTAAATATTTTTTTCAAAAATATTAAGAGAAGCCTTCAACCATTAAATTTGGATGCATAGATTAGAAATAATATTTTAATTTATAATAATTACTTTTCTTATATGTTATATTTAATACTTTATCCCGTAAAAAATAAAATAAGATGTTAAATAAGTTATATAGTAATTTTATAAATTAAAAAAATTTATATTTATGTAAAATTTAATATAATGGCTAATTGTTATATAAGAATGAATTAATTTGTAGCCGCAAAATCTAATTTTAATATCTCATTTGTACTCTAACTTTCGCAAAATTTAGGGTTGAAGATTTTAGAGAAATCCATGAATTTATGTAATTGTTCCTCTTTCACATGATGGAGAATAAATTTTTAAAAAAATCAAACTAAGAATAAAAAAAGAAAAAACAAATTTTTTGTTCTTTGAATTATGCTGAAACCACCGCCCCATTGAGATAGGTTGTGTAGTGATATTAGGCCTTCTCAAATTTTTGGGATGTCTTTGAATTGGACGGTATATAAACTTAAAAAGGGAAATTTTCCATCTTTTATCAATTTTTTAATTTTCTATTAAAGGATTTTTTTATTATTTTATGAAAGTATAAAATAAATTAATAATAAACTTATAAAAATTATCATGTATATAATAAATAAATGTATACAACTAGTAAATTAGTAAATTGATTAAAAAATTCTAGGAAATTTGACAATGTTTTTCTAAGATGATAAATTTATAATATTATAAGTTTTTTTCTAGCAATTTTGTAAAAAATCCAAGTTAAAAATAAAAGAAAATCATATTTCATGTAATTTTATAATTTTTAAAAAATATTTTATAATTTTGTATATTTTTAAAGTGTGTTGCTTTAATTTAAATATCGAATTTGAGTTTTAAATGCTCATAGTAATTAATAAAAAATTAAAAATTAGATTTTTTTTAAATGAAAAATTAGGAAGTAGATTTTTTAAAAAAAAAAAGAAAAGTAATATTTTTGAAAATATTTTTAATTTTTGGGGTATTTTTAAATGAATTATAAAAAGAATCGAGAGAAAATTTTTTTTACAAAAATACCAAAAAAATAAGTTTATCAATTTTTTAAAATATATTTAAATTTATAATAATTTATAATTAATTTATGAATTTATCAGATTTATGAGTTTATTGTAAGTTTATTATGAGTTTATTATATACATAATAATTTTTATAAATTAATGATATTTTTATTTTAAATTTATTATATATTTTTATAAAATGATTAAAATATCGAAAGTAAGACATGAAAAAATTTTATAAAAAAAAAATTGGTAGAGCGTAATTTAGAAAAAAGTCATCCTGAGCATAAAAGCCCACGAAAAATAGACAAAAGAAGCCCAAATGGGAGCCCAATTGAGGGAGCCAAGAAAAGAGAGCCATATTTTCATTATTTCACTTTAGTTGAAATAGGAATTTTAACTCAGACCTCCCTCTTTCCATTTTTCTGAAAAGTTGCATATTTTAACAGAAATAATTGTCGAATTTTATTGGCAAAAAAGCCAAAACATTTTTAGAATTTTATTGGCAAAAATGTCAAAAAATACTTTAATTTTATCATGATTTTTATTTCTGTCATAAATTTTTATTTTTAATAATTAGTACATAAATTTCTGTTTTATTTCAAATCTATTTTTTGACTCATTTGACTTATTTTTATGAGGTATTTTGTTGACATATCAATCTATTTTTATTTTTTTATTCTAAAAAATAAAGTAACCGGTGTTATAAAAAATTAAAGTCCATTTATTTATTTTTTGAAAAAAATTAAAATATATATATATATTTAAACTTTATCTTGATTTTCATTTTTATTATAAACTTTTTTCCCTGATAAATTAGTATATAAATTTTTTTTGTTTAGATCTATCTTTCCACTTATTGGACTTACCTTTTTTCAAACATTTTGATGACTTATCAATCCATTTTCAATTTTTTTTATTTTGAAAAATAAAATAATGGGTGTTATAAAAAAAAGTAATGTTTATTTATTTATTCTTCAAAAAAAAAGAAAATTAATAAAAAAAAATGGGTGTTATAAAAAAAAGTAACATCCATTAAAAATAAAATAAAATAACACTCATTATTTATCCAATGTTTTAGTTATGCATTCGCTTGGACTGTAGCCCAAAAATACCTTTTTTTTCCCTCTCTTCATTACCACATTTGATAACAAAATTCTCCTAAAATTCTTCACCCCCGGCTTTGATTCAGACAATGGACCAATTGTATCAGCAATTATCGGTACAACTCCTTTTCGGCATTTCTTATTTGAAGCAACAAAAAGAATAATTTTCTTAATTTTTTCAAGAAATAAATAGACGAGTATTATTTTTTTTGCAACACCTATTCTTTTTATTTTTCAAAGTAAAAAAATAAATAATTTGATACATCATCAACTATTAAAAACAAGTGCAGCCGGTCAAATAATATATTTGAAAGAAAAAATAAATTTATATACTAATTTATAAATATATATATATATATATAACAGAAGTGAAAATTCATGATAAAGTTTAAGTATTTTTTTTGTTTAATTTTTTTTAATAACATCAGCCACTTTAACTTTTTAGAATAAAAAATTAAAAATAGACTGACATATAAGTAAAATATCTAATAAAAGTAAGAATAATTAGCAAAAAATAAATTTAAAATAAAAAAATAAATTTATATACTAATTTATTAAAAATAAAAATTTATGATACTAGTGAAAATCAAAATAAAATTTAAGTATTTTTTGATATTTTTGCCAAATTTATTTATAAACAATGGCTAATTTCAATAGCGTCAATCCCCTCCGCTAAATAAATTTAGTTGAAAAATAAATTCAGTTCTTGCCTAATTAGTTAAAATTTAATTCTCAAATCAAACGAATAGAAGATAATTTTTAAATGATCAAATAAAATAAAAATGATGCATTATTAAATTTATATGGAGAAGAAATCTATCATTAATAAACATGCAAATCAGTCGCAAAGCTTTCTTTAAGACTGCGTGAGTCATCTGATGAATCTCTCCTAAAGAAATATCATGTATTTTTCATTCAACAAAGTAAACTTTCTCAAATTCTCAATTTATATAATAATCAAATCTCAAAATAATTAATTTAATTATAAAAATTTAAATTCCAATTAATAATTAAATTTCAAAATAATTAATCTAGTAATCAAAATAATAAACTAAAATTTATAAATTAAACTTTAAATTAAACAATAATTACTCAATAAAATTATCAAAATAATAAATTAAAAAATAATTTTAAATTTTAAAATAATTAATATTTGAAGATTAATTTTAAAGAAAAAATAAATATGCAATTAATTTTTTAAAAAATAAATATGCATACACGCATAAATATACATAAATACTATATATTATATAAATATAAAATTAATTATAATTTTATATTATATAAATATAAATATTATTAATTTTATGTATATATATAAATACATATTTTTTTTTATAAAAGATATATAAATATTTATATATATATATATATATATATACATAGGAGGCAGGGGCAATGGACCCCATGCCTCCCTTAATTCTGTCCTCATATATATATTTTTGTGTGTGTGTTCAAATCCATTTCCATTGAACAAGATATGGTGTTTTTCTTATTTTGACAAAACCTTATATGCTAATCCACATTTTGAATCTTTGATAAAGATAGCAATTTGTGTTGGTTTTGAAACTTTAATTTGACCCTTCATAATCAAACAGTTTTATATGTAAGTGATTTTATAAATTATTTTTGAGCTGGCAATGATGATTACAAATCTTAAAAATCATTATCAACTGTTCATAATAAAGACTTATAAATAAATAATATTTATTTATATTGTTTTGACTGTTTATTTTTTTTAGTTTCGGTTGAAGTGATCCACATTGTTTTTTTTTGTTTGATTTCAAAGCTTTGAATCCCTATTATCTTATCTTTTAAATTTTTGTTCATATTATGCAATAAGGATATCACTCCATTTGTTTTTTTATTATTATAAAAACGAAAAAAAGATATGAATCACTATCCAAATTCCAAACTATTTATCTATATATATTTTGTGAAGTTATTTTTTAATAAATTATTTACATTTTACCTATATAAATGCCTTAATTTTTTCCTAAAAAAAACTATATATGTCATAATTTCTTTTTGATAATTCATTACTTCCTCTTATTTATCCAATAAATTTTTTATTGAAACGCTAAGATATAATCTAATAATTTATAAATACACATGGATCTCATCAATATATTTAAATTTGATTTTCTTTTTCTATTTTAGATGAAATATTAACAATTGTATTAATAATTTAATTGGTATAATAATAATAATAATAGGATTAATTGTGTGTGAAGCATGATATAAAAAATTGACATGTGATACACATCGAGGCACAGTCTATCCATAAGTAAATATTTTTTAAATAAATTTATATTCGATTTTTCATCTCTTCGCATTGTAATATTAATTTTTAAAAAAATGACATGTGATAAGTAGAAGTATAATAAATTCATCTCACGAGTAGTAGCAGGAAATAATCACTCTATGCAGCCAATAGCCATTAATGTAAATATTATGAGTATCTGTTTTTTACCCTCTTTTTTTTTCTTTTTTATGTGAGAAATAAGAAGAGTAAGTTGGAGCAATAATAATAATAATAATAATAATAATAAGTAGCCAGCAGCACTATCACAAATCTACCAAAGGACCACAACTTCATTACATTATTTAATTTATTTTTCTGATCACATTGGTTTTTGAAGATTCAAACTTTGACCCTTTAATTTTTTTCTCATCATCCATTAGTCACCTGTTAGGTTTTCTAGCATTGAAATTAAGATGGTAGAGGTGGGGGCTTTAATGAATTACGGATGGATCATTATAAAAATTTATTTTCAATGATATTTTATTTCTTCATAATATATAAAGTTAATAATTTAAAACCAATATACAATATCACAATTTTCATCCATATCATAAGAAATTTCATAAATCTCATTTTCACTAATTAGGTTAATTAATTTAATAATTAAGAGCGCATGTTATTTTTATTTAAATTTTAAATTTAATTTTTAGATATTTTTCTTTTCACATATAATTAATTAAAAATAAATTAATTAACAATAACTTTAAGAATTTAAGATTATTGTTGATTTTTAGAAGTAAAAGTTAATTATTCTTCCCCAACAAGAGAACAAGAGCAATGAACCCAAGATAATGGCCTTGTCTACATAGCTAATACTAATAACTTCTTTTTTAACTCCTTTTGAGACCATAGCTCCAATACTTGCTTGCTTCCCCACACAGAGAAAGAAGAAAGAAATTTTATTTTGATTTTTTTTCTAGCATAAAAGTTTTATTTTTGATTTATTAGTGGAGAATCATCAAGTAAAAGAGTCCTAATAGTGATTCCTCTTGTGGGGTTTAAATCTATCTTTTTTTTAGCCCAAATTGGCAGACTTTTTAGGGGCAAGTCAAATATAAAAGTTACATAAAGCAAAGCTTTTCTAAGGGAACATACCCTCTAATTGTACTCACCATTGATAATTAATGCCATCCCATCGTATGAAATCACCATTTAAAAAAAAAAAAAAACAAGTGTGGATTTTTATCATTTCTCTCCTAAAATATCCAAAAGTTTTCACTTTCTTCCATTTAAACAAATTTGAAACTCAATATCTGAGATTCTTATAAATAACAGTTGAAAAATTAGTGTTTGATATTTGAATTTGTAATTACTAATTAAGAATATTAAATAAATTATGGTTTTTTTTATAAAATTAACAGAAAAAAAATATAAGGTTTATTGAATTTTTAAAATATTTTAAATTTTAATTTATAAAATTATAATTTTATTGTGAATTTATTATTTATTTTTATAAAATAATTAAAATATTTCTGTCAGATGATAAATTTTATAAAATGTGACGAAATGTATAACTTTCTCAATAAATTATATAATTAAAAATTAACAATTGACAGTATTATCATTGAAATAGTAATTAGTTAAAATCTAATTATTGGTTATCAATAATTACTTGAACTGATAAATCAACCAAACTTTTCATCTGTTTTTTTTAAAAAAAAAAAGATAAAAGAAGAATTAATGACCAAATTGAAAAAAAAAACCCTCTCATTAACTAATATCTATTATTTTACTTTTCAATATTTTGATTTTTAAATCAAATTATATGTAATGAAAGTTTTTTTTTTCTCTTTTCAATTTTGTCTACTGTAGTATAATAACCTTTTAGTATTAACTAAAACTAAAGAAATATGATTGCATTAAATTTAATATTTACCGATATACTTAAATTAATAAGACACTTAAAAGATTTAAATGTAAAATTTAATTTTATAAAAAGGAAAAAAAATGCAATGCGCTATCAATTACTCCTATAATACATATTAATGACACTTTCACTGTAATTATATAAAAAGTATATATTATTTATGGGTTACTTTTTGCAGAAACATGGGACCCTAAATAAACAAATACAATATATTTTACATGTATGTGTACCCTGTTTTCTACGTATTTATTCTTGTATTAAAATTTGGAGAGGCAAAACAAATAATAGATAAATAGATATATGAAGTTTTTTTTTTTTGAAGAAAAAGAAAAAATTTACAGTGAAATAATGAAAATATTACTGCCTGCAGGCTCAATGATTAAACATGAAATGTGAATCTATCTTTAAATTCTATCTGGTATTATGCTCAATATATATATATATATATATATATATTCTATCTGGTGGTACTGCAGGTCAGCATTTTTCTGATTTTAGGATATGGGTTGTCTCTTTTGTGGGCTCACCCATTCAGTATTGTTATTTCATTATTATTATTGAGATTTTTTAATTTTATTGTATGACAATTATATAACACAAAATAAAATAAAATTTTAATTTATGGTGAGTTTTCCTCACTTTTTTATAATATATAAATATATATAATGATTTAAGAAATTTTTAGATTTTAAGTTGGATTATTTTATACTAAATATTTGTATTATTGTTGAAAAATAAAGGAAGAGGCAAGAGATAAGAGAGAAGAGGACAAGAAGAATATAGACTAAGAGATATGAGCGTAGTATTAAACTGATGGGGAACTCCTCTATTTATAGAGTAGAAACCCTAATACATATATGGACTGTAGGACCCAATAGACATTCATTTATTTATAACACTCCCCCTTGAATGTCTTAAAAATATTCATAAAAATATTACTAACTACATGAATACGCGATAACATACTGTCTCATTAAAAACCTTTACAAGGAAAAACCCAATGGGATAAAAACCTTGAAAGGGAAAAAGAGTGCAGTGCGTATTCTACTCCACCTCATGAAGACATTACTTGAGATCTTTGAGTCTGCGCATTCTGATTTTGTACACCAATTTTTCAAAACTTGTTGTAGGAAGTGACTTCGTGAATAAATCGGCAAGATTGTCACTTGAGCGAATTTGTTGAACATCAATATCACCATTCTTTTGAATATCGTGAGTGAAGAAGAATTTTGGTGAAATATGCTTTGTTCTATCCCCTTTAATAAATCCTTCTTTTAACTGGTGTATTGTCACGACCCAACCCGGGGGCCACGACCGGCATGCAGCCAAACCGAAGTCCGACCACATAAGCCTTAGAAACATTCATAACAGTCTAAGTGCAAAACAGTTCAATACTTATAAAATCATCAATCCTAATTCAAATGCAAACCATCAATAGAATCAAATCACAATAAAATCATTCGGAAATCTAATGCAGACAAGTTCTACTTATTACATAAAAAGGGATTCGGATTCAATCCGCCCAAAAGTTCAATATCCGAAAATCTCTAAGCAGAAGGACCAATAACACAAACGGAAAACCTGATCGACTTTGCCAAGAAGAGAAAGAAGATAGACGAAGGCAATCACTGTAAACCTGCAAGACAATCTGTAAGGGTGTGAGCGCTTTATATAGACGCCCAGTAAGTCTATGAGAGGCAGAGAAACATCTAACAGTTATATAAACAGTACATATAATACATTCACAAATTAAGCAAACAAGATGGTGTGTCGGGGTCACCAGTCAGTAAACAGTACAGTATAATATCAGTCACATCCACCCTTATAACTTCTCAGTACAGTACAGTAATCAGTAATTAGGCATGTAGCCTCAGTAAACAGTATAGGCATTAAGCCTCGGTAGCAGTATAGGCATTAAGCCTCAATAACAGTATAGGCATTAAGCCTCAGTAACCTCCTTCCCCTTCATGACACACCATCACACAGCACAAGTAATATCAAATTCAAATTTTCTCACATAAATACAATCACATGCAAGTTTCTCTGTCTCCTAAAACATGTGATGTTGGGTTCGAAAGAATAGTCTAGTGAATATATAGAAAGGATAATATATTATAAGAAAGGTTTATATATGTATATAAGTTGTTAGCAAGTAGCACAACACAAACAATTCAAATACACCCATAGAACTTACCTTGTCTAACAGTCAGCTAAGCAATCCACCACCCTAAGTCTGAGGTGCTGCTGGACCACCGCCTAACCATTAACCATCAATTAAGAACCACCCTTACAAATGTATGCAAGTGCAAATGGGAATGCATGACGTGAATGCACACAATTCAATCGTTTCCATAACAAGGTTAAACCTTTTTGTCAATCAATCATAACTTAACCATCACAATACCACACCTTTAAACTTGCTTTCCAGAATATAAAACATCATTAAAAAGTCCTTACAATTTAAATTTATCAAATACCCTACTTAAATAATCAATATTCACCAAATACAATTTTACCGATAAACCTGAAAAATGAGTATCAACTTGTAAAATTCAAAACAATTAACCTGTAAATGCAAAATTTATAATTTTCAACCAGAAGCTAATTTGATATCTGAAAAGCATCCTACCAAAATTTCATAATTTTTTGAGACTTAGAAGTCTCTCAACCAATTTTTATTCAAAAGAGTATATATAACTCACAAGGTATACTGACAGCAGTAGAAAGATCTAATTATTTCAAAAGTATAACAAATAGAACAATAACCCAACATATTTTTCTTGTAAACTAGACTTCCAGAACTTCAACATATATGAAAATCAAATCAAAAACATTTTTACACATTTTAATATGAATTTCGAAAGTTACAGTTGATGCAATAGCATCAACAGCACAGTTTGTCAGACAACAGTAGCAAACTTGAATTTTCCAGAAATATACGATGCTCCAAAATTCCAACAATTATTTTTCTCATAAACTAGACTCAATTTTGAGCCACATATCCAAATTTTAGATTTTTATCATGTTCCAATATTTAATTAAAAATCGAGCAACATACAACACTAAAATCAAACTTCAGCAGAGAATTAAATCATCCAAAAACTCAAAGAAAACAATTACTTCGAAAACCTTAACACCCAAATCAATTTAATCAAACCCTAACTCAATACATTCATCAAATTTAGAACCCAACACACTAGCCAAATCAATTAATTAAATTTCAAAATCCCTCAAAACCTAACATATTTTATAAAAATCAATTTAATTAAATAATAATTTAAATTTAGCCAAATTAATTAAGAAAAATATCAAACCAATATGATATTAATATGAAATAATCAAATGGAAATCGAAATAATGCAAAAGGAATCAAGAAAAACCTCAAAAACACCAAAAAAAATCGAAAACCAGGCTGCTGGAGCAGAGGCCAAAACGGCAGGGGCGAGCCAGCCCGCAGCACGCAGAACGACGGACCACAGCACGCCGAACGACAGGAGCGCGCACGCCGAACGACGCAGATCCCTCGCCAAACGACACCGGATACGCGCGCGCACAGTGACAAAACGACGGCCGCACAGTTTTCTGCCTATAACCCTAATTTCTCCTCTTTTTTTCAAAACACCCGAAAATAAAACACCAAAAACCCTACTCCATCAGATTTTAAGCCTATTTATAGGAAAATAACTTTCTAAAATTATAATTTTACCCCAATATAATTTATTTTAATTAAAAACACCCCAAAACTCTTTAAAAATTCAAAAAAACACCCAACTAACTTATAAAAATTTACAACTAACCCCAAATTTAATTTATTTAATTTATTTTAATTAAAAAATTAATAAATATCCGAAAAATTTTCGAAACACAACCCCTATCAAAATTATACTTAAAATAACCGTAACGACATCACGGTCACCAAAATGACATCAAAAAGATCAAAACGAAACCCGAAAATTTTTCGACCGCCAAAATGACCAAAATACCCCCCGAAGCCAAAAACACAATATTATACTCAAAACGACCATCTCGTCGCCCCGAGTAACAAAAGACATTCAAAGGGCACAAAATGACTATTTTGTGAAAAATTATCATTTTGCCCCTAGACTTAAAATCATACAAAAACCAAGGGTTTTACATGTATACATGCAGCATTATCTTCATATAAAACTGTTGGGAGTTCTTTTTGAGGATGTTGACCACATGTACCTCGAACATATTGAATTACTGATCTCAACCAAACACATTCTCAACTTGCTTCATGGATGGCCAAAATCTCTGCATGGTTAGAAGAAGTAGTAGCAATAGTCTGTTTTGTAGATCGCCATGATATAGCTGTACCTCCACATGTAAATAAGTAACCTGTTTGAGATATATCATTATGTGGATCTGATAAATATCCTGCATCTGCATAACCAATCAAAACTGACTTTGATGTGTTAGCATAAAATAAACCCAAGTCCATTGTACCACGAAGATATCGAAGAATATGTTTAACTCCATTCCAATGTCTTCGTGTTGGTGAAGAAAGATATCTTGCTAATAAGTTTACTGTAAATGCTATATCAGGTCGAGTATGACTAGCAAGATATGTCAATGCTCCTATTGCACTAAGATACGATACTTCTGGACCAAGAAGTTCTTCATCATCTTCTCGAGGTCGAAAATGATCTTTTTTCTCATCAAGCGACCTTACAACCATTGGAGAATTTAATGGATGTGCTTTGTCCATATAAAACCGCTTTAACACATTGGCTATATATGTGAATTGATGGACTAAAATACCATCTGCAATATGCTCAATTTGCAAGTCAAGACAAAACTTTGTCTTTCCGAGATCTTTCATTTCAAATTCCTTTTTCAATAAATCCACAGTTTTAGATATCTCTTCTGAAGTTCCAATGATATTTAGATCATCAACATAGACAGCAACAATGGTAAATCCGGATCCAAATCTTTTGATAAAAACACATGGACATATAGCATCATTTTTATAGTCCTCTTTCATTAAATATTCACTAAGACGATTATACCACATTCGCCCAGATTGTTTTAATCCATAGAGAGCTTTATTCAACTTAATGGAATAAACTTCTCGAGAATTTAACTTTTGTGCTTCAGGCAACTTAAATCCTTCAGGAACTTTCATATAGATATCTTTGTCAAGTGAGCCATACAGATAAGCAGTCACAACATCCATTAAATGCATTTCAAGACTTTCATGAATTGCCAAATTTATTAAATATCTTAGTGTAATTACATCCACCACAGGAGAGTATGTATTCTCATAGTCAATGCCAGGTTTTTGTAAAAAACCTTGGGCAACAAGTCTTGCTTTGTATCTCACAATTTCATTAGTTTCATTTCGCTTTCGTACAAAAACCCATTTATATCCCACTGGCTTGATATTCATTGGCGTTTGGACAACAGGTCCAAAAACTTTACGCTTTTCAAGGGATTTCAATTCAGCCTCAATTGCATCTTTCCATTTTGGCCAATCAATTCTGCGTCTACATTCATCAATAGACTTAGGTTCAAGATCCTCATCTTCTTTTACAATATTCAGCGCTATATTGTATGCAAATATTTCGTCAACGTTTACTTGGCTTCGATTCCATTTTTTACCAGACACGACATAATTTATTGAGATCTCATCATTTTCAATATTTTCAGGTACCTGAGTTTCTTCTGGAAACTTTTCCACAATGTCAAGTGTCTTCTCAAAAAATTGCTCTTCAAGAGCATTTTCTCCAGAAATTTGGTCATTTTGAACATTCGCTCCTTTTCTTTTTTTATGATTTTTATCCTTAGAACCGATTGGTCTACCACATTTTTGGCGTGCAATAGACTCACTAGCTTGGGCAACTAGTCTTTCAGAGACTACAATTCTAACAGGAGCATTTTCAGTTGGAACGTAAGATTTAATTACTCTTTTTGGATTAGTAAATGAATCTGGCAATTGATTTGCTACATTTTGTAAATGAATTATCTTTTGAACTTCTAATTCACATTGCCCAGTGCGAGGATCCATATGAGATAAAGATAATTCTTTCTAACTAATCTGTTTTTCCAACTGTTTATTTTCTCCCCCTAATGCTGGGAAAACTGACTCATCAAAATGACAATTAGCAAATCTAGCCGTAAATAAATCTCCAGTTAAAGGCTCTAAATATTTAATTATTGATGGAGATTCATACCCAACATATATCCCTAACCTCCTTTGAGGGCCCATCTTTGTGCGTTGTGGTGGAGCAATTAGAATATAAACCGCACATCCAAAAATTCGAAGATGGGAAAGATTTGGTTCTTGACCCAAAACCAATTGTAGATGGGAGAATTTATGATAATTTGTTGGCCTGATGCGAATAAGTGATGTTGCATGTAATATAGCATGTCCCCAAGCAGAAACAAGAAGTTTTGTTTTCATCAGTAATGGCCTTGCAATTAATTGCAATCTTTTAATGAATGATTCTGCCATACCATTTTGAGTGTGAACATGAGCAACAGGATGTTCAACTTTAGTTCCAATTGACATGTAGTAATCATTAAAGGCTTGAGATGTAAATTCACCAGCATTATCCAAACGAATTATTTTAATAGAATAATCTGGAAATTGAGCTCTTAAACGAATTATTTGAGCAAGCAATCTCGAAAATGCCAAATTTCGAGTTGATAATAAGCAAACATGTGACCATCTTGAGGATGCATCAATTAGGACCATAAAATATCTAAATGGTCCACAAGGTGGATGAATTGGTGCACAAACATCTCCATGTATGCGTTTTAAAAACGCTGGTAATTCAATTTAAATTTTACTAAGCGATGGCCTAATAGTCAACTTCCCTTGAAAACAAGCTGGACAAAAAAATTCATTTGATTGAAGAATCTTTTGGTTCTTCAATGGATGTCCACATGAAGATTCTATAATTTTTCGCATCATTATTGATCCAGGATGACCTAATCGATCATGCCAAATAATAAATGCACTTGGATTTGTAAACTTCTGGTTTACAACCATATTAATTTCAATTGTGCGAATACAAGTATAGTATAAACCAGAGGAAACTGCAGGTAGTTCCTCTAATACACATTTTTTGTTTGATATGGTACTTGTAATACAAAGAAATTCTTTAGTATTCATATCTTTTGTCTCAATATGATATCCATTTAGGCGAATATCTTTAAAACTTAATAAATTTCTGTGAGACAATGGGGAATATAATGCACCATTAATATTAATAACCATTCCCCTTAGAAGTATTATACTTGCTCTTTCAGAGCCTTTAATAATTCTTTTCCTTCCAGATATAGTATGAACAAATTCTTCTCCCATTTTCAATTGGGAAAAGTATTTTCTATCTTTAAGAATCGTGTGCGTTGATGCACTATCAACAATACACAAATCTTAATTTTCTTTTTCCACTAAAGTTTGTGTAGCATCCATAATGTCTTCACAAAAATATAAGAAGCAAATTAATATAATACTTAAAAGAATATAAAATGTCACAAGTTTAAAATAAAAACATAATAAAGTAAAATCCAAATAATTATAAAAGTTCAATACAAAATATGATAGAAACATAAAGGAAAATAAAATTGAATAATCAAAAACTAAACTTAGGCATCAAGATTGCCATTGCCAACTAAATGATCAATATTTCCATTTGGGTCTGAGAAGAAATCAGCAACATCAAGATGGGTGACATCAATCACAGTATCATCTAGCCCATCATTGTAGGAAAAATTTGTCTCAATATTCTTTCCTCAATTTTTAAAGATGCTTGATAAAGATCAACAAGATGTCTTGGCGTACGACATGTATGTAGCCAATGTCCTTTTCCACCACATCGATGACAACTAACATTAGAAGATGGATTAGATCCATTATTCTCATTAGTTCTTTTTCTTTCATTATTCTTCCCATTTTTATGATATGGTGTATTTCTATAACCACCACTGCTACTATTGCGATTGTCACGAGAGTTTTTTCAACCATGACCTCGTCTACGACGATTATACTCTTGTCTATGCCCATATGAAATTGCATTCGCTTCAGGGAATGCCATAGATTTATTTAAGTGGGCTTGGCTTCCATTCACTTCAGGGAATGGAGCAGATCCAGTTGGGCGAGCTTCATGATTTCTCATCAATAATTCATTATTTTGCTAAGCCACAAGAAGACAAGCAATTAATTCAGAATACTTTTTAAAGCCCTTTTCACGATATTGTTGTTGTAAAACCACATTCGAAGCATGAAAAGTAGAGAATATTTTCTCTAATAGGTCATGATCAGTAATATTCTCTCCACATAACTTTAGCTGAGAGCTAATTATAAAAAGGGCAGAATTAAATTCGCTTACAGATTTAAAATCTTGCAATCGCAGATGCACCCACTCATAACGAGCTTTTGGGAGAATAACAGTTTTCTGGTGATCATACCTTTCTTTCAAATTGTTCCAAAGAACAAGAGGGTTTTTAATAGTCAAATATTCAGTTTTCAATCCCTCATATATATGATGGCGGAGAAAAATCATCGCCTTTGCTCGATCTTGATTTGATGCTTGATTTCCTTCCTTAATAGTGTCACCAAGACCCTTAGCCTCTAGATGGATTTCAGCATCCAAAATCCATGATAAATAATTATTGCCCGAAATATCAAGGGTTGCAAACTCGAGTTTCGCAATATTTGCCATACTTAAAAAAAATAAAATAAAATAAAATAAAATATACTCGTATTAGATAACACTATAATATAAAAACATAATATATATAAAAAAAACATAAAATAAAGTAAAACGTATGAATGTTAATAGTTACGGAATATTTGTTCCAAGCTCATTAAAACAAATTATAAAAATATAAATTCTTAGTTTGAACATCGCTGATATGATATAAATAAAACAAAATATATGTGTTAAACTTTGATAATACCCAATAAAATAACAAATTGAATTTCTATCCAAGATAACGTGGAATTGATTACAAAGTAACAATAATAATAATAAGATATGATGTATATATTCATACTGATATAATAATCTTTGGATAATGGGTAATCATTAAAATTGAAAACGAATTGGCATAAGAAACATTAACATTGAGAAACGAATCGAAATCTCATCCCAGATCCAATGCAAAAAAAAAAAATTTATACACAAAGTAAGTTTAAAAGAATTATTCACAACCATGAGATTACCTTACACCGAAGCAACCTTAAACCAAAGCAATCGTGATGATAACGTATTGAAAAATAAATGAAGAGGCAAGAAACAAGAGACAAGAGGACAAGAAGAATATAAACTAAGAGATATGAGCGTAGTATTAAACTGATGGAGAATTCCTCTATTTATAGATTAGAAATCTTAATATATATATGGACTGTGGGACTCAATAGACATTCATTTATTTATAACAATTATGACTATGTATTATTAGAGAAGTTTAAATTTATTCCTCTTTGATATGATGATTTATTTTTTATTTTTTGAAAATTGAAACACATATTATACATGTATTTTTAATTAAATTTAATGAGTTTGGTTACTATGAATTTTGAAAAATTCATTTATTATTATCTTATATTTTACAAATATTTGACAAAATCTTATTAAGACCGTGAATCCTATAAATAAATAAAAATGTGAGAATTTGTATATTTAATAAATATAAATAAATAATAAAATACAAATAAAAATAGATTTTCAACCATAATAACTAATTTTTAGTGTTGATATTCTTAAATTTATATTAAAAAAAGAGAAAAAAAATTAACAAATCTAGTAATAATATTTTTGGATCCATATATCAAACTCAACTTGGGATTAATCGATGGGTTAGTGAAAGGTATAGTCGTTAATTAATTCTGATGAGCAAAATGGAGCACATACTAATACAGTTAGTGAAGCCAATTATATATATACCAATGGTCCATCATCTCTATATTATCTCAATCATGACAATGACTTTAAAGTTTAAACTAAGTTTTAGCCAATGAAAATGCTTATTAAATTATTAAGATTAATCAAAGATAATGAAGGCTTTCAACTTCAATATTAATTAGTTTTATAAAGTTGCTTTGTTATTGTTTTTTTATATTTAATACATTTAATTCTGAATTTATTATCTAAATAAATATATATATTTATAGTTATATTTTATATTAATATATAAATATTTTATTAATTTAATTATTACTAGATAGATATTATTATATCCCCTAATTATATCACTCTTTTCCTTCTCTCTCTCTCTCTCTCTTTTTTGTGGTTGGAGGGGTTTTTTTTTTTTTTTTATGATTCTTCGAAATCTCTTACTTAAACTAATAAAACATAACAATCTTTCATTTATATTTATTGACTGAAAATATAACCTTATTAGAACTTAATCCAATATATAAGTGAAAATATAAGTATGGTATATGGTTTACTTTACTTATGGCGAGTTTATTTTATTTTATTTAAAAAAAGATAAATATTTCCTTTAAAATTATGAATTAGATAATTTAGATAAATTAATTATGCAAATGAAATATAAACATGGTTTAGATAGCCAACCTAAAAGATAAGATCATCCAAAAGTGAAATGCACAATATTCCTCCACTAAAGACAAATATATATAGTGAACAACTTCACTATTTACAGATCACTCTTGTTCTAATTAATGGATGACATTTGAATTTTTATTTATTATTGAGATGACATTAGAATTATTATTATTGTTCTTATTTTTTATTTTATAGAGCATGACATTATATTATTTGACTTCAAAGTTACGAAAACTTGAGTTTTTTTATTAAAAAAAATCATATAGTATTGTTATATTTAAATTTAAAGTAATTTTTTTTATAAATTACCTATTTAAAATTGAGCTAGATAGATATATAAAAATAATAAAATTTTTATTATTGAAATTTAACACAGCTGTATAATTTAATATGTCGTATTAAGTGTAGTTTTTTCATATGATCAAATGTAAATTATTCATACTAAAACTAGCATATACATATAAATAAGAAAAAAATATATTTATAATTTAAGGACTAAACTTTAATTAAAAAAGACATAAGCAAATTTTCATATAATTTTATTTATGTTTAATTACTTTGTAAAAATTGACTCGTAATATTGCTTTATTATTAAATCAAAAATTACTTGATGAACTAAAGTAACTTTGTTTAGAAAAAAAAAAAAGAAAAAAGAATCTTTATAATCCTATATAGAATTAATAATGTCTTTTTCATAGTTGAAAAAGAAAAAAAAATGATCTAATAATAGAATTTAGAACACAACTTATAAAAATCTAATACAAAAACAGAGAGAAAACGACTTCACAATACTTCTAGTGAGAGTCACTTTTACAGTGCAAAAATCGCATCATGAGGCAATCCCTACCGTTCATTCATGCCTATCATTAAATATCTGGGCCACACGATTTTTCAATCATGTCAAATAAAGGTAAATGTAAAAACTTGATGTTTGTGCATATATATGTTAACTTGGATATATTTTATTATTATTGTTATCATTACTTATATGTGATATTATTTATTTGAAAATGACTTCAACTTAATCCCCAATGTAAAGAAAATTATTTAAATAAAAATCAATCTAACCATGATTAGAAATATTTTCAGGATACAAAACTGAGATTAAATATTTTCGGGATTGTAGAAAATTATTACAATAAATAAATTTTTCAGTAAGTTGGCTAAAAAAATAAATAAATTCAGTCACTCGTATGTTATATTATATTTGTTAAATTATTAAAAAAATTAATCACTAATAATATATTTTATGGACATATATTACTAAAATTATATTTTATTAAAAAAAATTATATTATTATATTTAAAAGATATAATAGAATATTAAAAAAATAAATAAATAAATATTAATTTATTTTGTTATAGTTTAATTTTACAAAAAAAAATATAAATAATATCTAAACTATCATTATAGTATTTTTTTATTTTATTATATTTTAAATTAATGATATAATTGTCTTTTGACATATAGACCCTTCAATCTCCTTTTTTAGTATATATTTTTTATTATTTTTTTAAATAAAATATTTTATAAACTGATTGTTAAAGTTTAACGTGTTCGGTATTTTATTTTACATAATCATTTATAAATAAATATAATATTATTAGTCAAATAAAATTATATAGTCAATTTTTTTAAAATTTTTATACAATTAAATACACTATTAATAAGAGCAATCAAATATAGGTCTTTTTTTATTTAAAGGATTAAGCTATTTGGTTTTATTTATTCTCTCTTGTATTATATTTGTTTAAAAATAAAATTTGAGTTTGAGTTAAAAAGAATAAAAAATATATTCTTTATACTTGATTTATGTATCAAAAATTAATTTTTTAAATATTAATTTTAATTTAAAATCAAATTGCAAGTAATAAGAGAAAAAATAAATTCTTTTTCCAATCAAATTATTTGAGAGATAAATTAATCTAAAATTTTGTATTAAAAAAGTACAATTTTTTCAATTTTATTTTTCACTCAACTAAAAGGATAAAGCATTTTTTTGGGAAAAAAGAAAAGAAAATAAAAGACTCTATACATATAAGATAAGCCTGCCATCATTTTCATGTTTCAAGGTGCCTACCATTACTTGGGTTGATTTGGTTTCTAGTTATTGGGGTCTCATTATTCTTTAAGTATTTTATTTTATTTTTTTTCTGTGGGAAGGCTAAAAAAAAAGAAGATGCTTAATTAGAATTATATTTTTAGATTTTTTTTCCATTAGAAAATATAAAATACCTTTTTTATGCCTTTTTTTTCCTGAATTTTAAGAGAATAAAAGAAAAAGAAAAAATTATTTATTGCTTAAAAAATTTTCCATGATTTCAATAATTAAGTCAACAAATCAAGGAAAAGAAAAAGGACATAATTTTTATAAATTAAGTACATGATTGGAATTTGCAATAATTCATAATTTTAAATTGAAATTTTGTTGATAATAAAGATTAATTGAGTTATAATATTTAGTATTTTATATCTCATTTTCTTTATAATTTTCACATGCCACCTGTGTCTATGTCTGCAATTTCTATATGATTATATCTAATTAAAATAATTAATAAAAAATATTTCTGCTAAATTGGAATTGATAAAGTATAATTTTAAATAAAAAAATATTAAATTATCAGAGTTAAGTTAAGATATATTTGCTTGAGTTCCTATATCTTATTGATAACTTTTTTTTTTAATTTTTTAATATATGGTAAAAATATAATTTATTACTTTAGAGAAAAAAAAAGTGCGGCTAGTTGAGAGCCCAACCTGCTCTGGGAAAAAGCAAATTGCATATCCCAAAACACATTCACAAGATCAACCAAAATTTGAAAATATTAAATTAATATTTTCAAATTTTTTATTTAAAATTTTAAAAGATACTTAATATTTTTAAATTTTCCAAAATTTGAAAAATACTTGATAAAATAAAAATAAAATGCGTGGCTCAATATTATATTTGTTAATATAAAATAAATTTTTATTAATAAATTAAATAATATATATAAAAAATAAATAAAATTATATAATTTTTTAAAATATATAAAATATGTATAATTAATAAAATTATTAGATCTTTTTAAACTCTATTAACTTCTTTAATATGATTAGTATATAATAAAACTATGTCACGAGCAATTTAACTTTTAATTAAATACTCATTTTATATGTTATATATAATTATTTTTATATGAAAATGATATCTTCTCTGTTTAAAAATAATAGATAATCTCTATTAGATAATGATAAATTTTTATTAAAAAATAAAATTTTTAAATAAAAAAGAATAAAATTCTATAGTAAAACTTAAATTGCATTTAGTTTTATTTTAAAAAATAAAGTAACGCAAAATAACGACAAAATACTAAATTATATATATATATATATATTAATTTAAAAATTATTTTCAAGTTACTAAATAGAAAAAAGTCTAACGACCTTTTTTTTCTCTGACCTCTCATAAATTTTTCTTCTTTTATAATTTAACAGTGGGATTATTGTCAATTCATTGACAGACATCAATCCATTTCATCTTTCATTTTAATATGTTATCAAATTTTAATATTATTTTTTTTTCAGTTTTACATATTTATTGATGTATATTATTTTTAAAATAATTTTTATAATAATATAGAACTGAAATTTAATACTTATATCTTATTTTCATATTTTTTTTATTTTTTATAATTAAAATAAATACAATTTAAGTTTTTATTATAAAATTTTATCATTTATTGCTTGATGGTTTGTCATTCTCTAATAAAAGTTATTTGTCCTTCTTTAATGAACTCAACGTTATTATAAAATTTTATCATTTATTGCTTGGTGGTTTGTCATTCTCTAATAAAAGTTATTTGTCATTCTTTAATGAACTCAACGTTATTATAAAATTTTATCATTTATTGCTTGGTGGTTTGTCATTCTCTAATAAAAGTTATTCGCTGAGGTTTGCCCTACCACCGGATAGAGAAGTAAGGCTTGGCTCTAATAATAAGTTGTAACAGCTTAGCTCGTACAATATTGTCCGTTTTAGAATTACGGCTCAGCCTTTTTTTCCTCATTGTTTTATTTTCAAGCCCAAACTTATTTTCAAGTCTAAAACACGTTGTACAAGTCAAAGCATACTCACTCTTATATACTGTTTCCTCACCCTGCACTTATCCGATGTAAAATTTGCCTAAAAATAAACTGTACGGGCTATAAAAACGTCACAAATTATTCGTAATATATTACCATTATCCATTATTTGCATCGAATAAGTTCAATAAAATTTGGTACTTTATTAGTTATATATATATTGTATACTTTAAAATTATATAATTTTATTTGTATCTGATAGATATACTTTTTTATTTACTAATGAGAATTTATTTTGCATTTAAAAAAATTATTTTAAAAATAAATCACATAACAAAAAATATAAAATTAAATAAAAATGATATAAAATTAAGTAATAGACTATAAAAAAAATTAAGATGAAAAAAGATAGATAAAACTAATATTTATCAATGAATTAAAGATGATCTCGCTTTTAAATTAAAAAAAATTATGAGAATTCAAAGAAAATAACACAGTTGAAATTTTAAAAACTTTGTAGCATAATACTATGTTAATGATAACCTATTTTAATATAATAATAATAATAATAATAATAATAATAATAATAATATATATGTATATATATTTGCTGAGAGAGGATGCACTATACTTTAGGGATGGTTAAGTTTAAAACGAAAAAAAAAATTGAAATTTTTTAATTAATATATATTTTTTCTAACCATAATGTTTATTGGATACTATCAATTTTCAAATTATAATCCAACAATACTAAATAATACTAACAATTTTAAATTTTATGTTTTTATTGCTAGATTAATATATCAATCCTAATTAATAATTTTTTAAAAAATATTATATACAATATATAAATAAGTATTAATGTATTACATTGAGTTAATGATTATATCAAATATTTTAATATAGTGTAAGAAAATAAATTTGAGAGTTAAATATATCCATCTTAGTTTTGGTCTTATTGTATTTTTTTTTTAAGTGTCATGATATAAGATGAAAAAATTAAATTTAAATCTATTTAAAAGAAATATGTTATATTTGGATGCTCTGCATTCTATTAATTAATTAATTATTAATTATTAAATAAATATAATGTTGACTAATTAATCATATCATATCATTCTTAGAAACAAGACAATACAGTCACCAAGCAGCCAACTTGAAAGGATGTGCTTCTTTAAGAAAGTAAGAAAATGACCCCTTTTTTAAAAAACAAAAAAGAAAAAATGGAAAAAAAAATGAGTGGTTGATTGGACCACATTAATTTGTCTAGCAGACAATACAATCAGAGAGCTTTGAACAATTATAATAATGATTTTTTTATTAATTGCATTAGGTGTAGAGCACGTATAAAACTTGAACTTGGCATCAAATAAATTATAAAAATTAATAATAATAATAATACATTATTAAAAAATTTATTTCCTATCAATATATTATAAAATTTATATTTTATTAAAAAAATTATATTACTATATTTAAAAAATATAATAAAATATTAAAAAAATATATTAAAAAATATTAAGTTATTTAGTATGCTAAATGCACTATTTTTTATAGTCCAACCTTATTTATTTATTGGTTTATAATATTATAATAAAAATATTTATTTATTTTACTAAAAAAACTAAAAATTAAAAATTAGATTACAATATATATATTTACTTTTTATTTTTTTAATTTTTTAATAATATTAGTAATAAATCAAATTTAAAATTTTTTATAAATATTCAAACATTTGAATTAATTATAATAAAATTTGAAAAAAGAACAAATATATACATACATATATTTACTAAAAATACAAATATATATATTTTTTATTATAAATATGAGATATATTTATTAAATATTTTTAACAAATAATATTAAAAATGATGAGTGTAATGAAAGGGGAAAGTTTATTTATTAATTTTGGACGAAGATAGTATAAAATTATGAATTTAAATGTTGAACCAAATTGTTAGAAAAAGGAAAGAAATTGCAATTTTTCTTTGTAAAAAACGGCTCAACTAACATGGAATTTCTTTGAAACCATTAATGAAGTTGGTTGAACATTGCCATCTTTTCTTGCTCTTTATGGATTTTAATTTTAATGTTTTTAGGGATCTTAAACGGTAATGTTTCTTATTTTTTCTTCTTCACGAGGGTTGCTTCTTGGTATTAATAATCTTTCAAACTTTCCCATTTTTTATGCCTATTTTTATGACTACACTCGTCTAACTAATTAGAAAAATTATATAATACAATGATTATTTTAATTAAATATTTTATTTATAATAATAAATTAATTAAATAATAATATATTTTTTACATAAAAAATTAAAGATTTTATTAAAAAAAATTTAGTAAATATTTTTAAAATAATATTATAAAGTGTCAGTATATAATTAATTTATCATTCCAATTAAAATATCTAATTGAAATCACTGTTATACCATAAAATTTATCGGTCTAATTGACATAATTTTTTTCTAAATATAATATTCCAAAAATAAATTAGAGTTTGAATAGTTTTTACCCTTTCATGACTAATAGAGTTTGTTCGAGTAATTTTATAAAAAATGAAAAAAATTTATAATCTTAATTTAATTAATATTTAATTTTTATCATGAATCTAGTAATTTCATTGTGATTTATTTTTTAAAAACTGAAAAGATAAATTTAATAATTATATACATCTTGCAAAAAATTGGTGTTGACAAACTATGAAAAGAGAAAGAGAAAATAAGGAAATTATAGAAAATAATTTATTATCTTTATTAACTAATAGTTAAGTTTTAGAAAATTATTTTATTTGTTTGTTAAATGAAAAATACGGAGCTCTAAATATATCCTTATTTATTTCTCACTTCGATTGAAACTTTTTTTATTTTTTATTTTTTTACTTTGATTCTTCTCATTTTGAGATATTTTTTTTTATTTAGATTCATCTATTTCATTTGCTTATATTATATTTTATAATTTCATAATGTTTAGGTTTATTTTATAATTATTCCAAATTTTTTATTTTATATAAAAATCTTATTTAACTGTGATTTTATTTTTAAATTGAAAAAATATGTATAAGTATTTATATTATGAAATTATTTATATAATTATTCTTTGTATATTATTTAAAAAGAAAGTATTTAAAAAGAAAGTTATCAAATATTATATAAAAGATGAAAAATTTAAGGTTATTTAGTTATAAAAAACGATCACAGCTTAAATTTCTAATGAAAAATAAAAAATATAATTTTTTATTTAGTTACAAATATTTTTTTATTTAGAAAATTAAAATTTTAGAGGACTGCTTTTATTTATTTTCTAAATAAAAAATATGCTCTTATAAAAAGATTGGAATTTGTTTTTCGTTTCGATTCTTATAGTTTATTTTATTTTTATTTAAAAAGTAGTCAAAAAATGAAATTTTAAAAAATTAAGAAACATAAAATAAAAATAAAAATAAAATAAATATTTTTCACAACTAAATAGCTCATTAGAAAATAAAATTAAGTAAACTTATTTTTGAATTTTTAATTTTTTACTTCAAAATAAATTAAAAAATTAAAAAATAAAAAAATTAAAAATTAAATATATATATATATATATTTCATTTAAACAGCCTCTAAATATTTTATATTTATATTACACAAGAGAATAATTAAACTGCTACTAATTAATTATAATGAAGCAACATATCTAAAATGATTAACTTGATAAGATTTAAAAGGTCTAATTAATTATTTTTAAATAAAAAGATGTCTTCAATTGGGTCTCTTTTGTGATTGAGCTAATTAACTAGCAATTAGGTCTCTATTGCTTATTGTTAATGCATTAAATATTTAAGCTTTAATAATTTTATTATTTTTAACAAATTTTTATCAAAAAATTAAATTATTTTGATTAATTACAAATGATTCGTTTTTTTCTCATAATTCGTCATGATTCTATCTTTCTAGATTCACATTTTAATTTTATGAAAATGAAAAAATTAACTCATCCATTAGTTTCTTGAAAACTTTATTAGTTTTATAATATATTTGATCTCAAGTTCACATTTTAATTTTATGAAAATGAAAAATTAACTCACCAATTAGTTATTTGAAAATTTTATTATAATGCGTTTTGTTACATAAAAAAATTTTAAAAAAATTGATTAAATAATTTTATTTGATAAAAATTATTATATTTATTTATAAATAAATAATATAAAATAAAATATCAGGCCCATTAAATTTTATCAATTAATAAATAAAATATTTTATTTAGAAAAAATAAAAAAATATTTTTACGAAAAAAATAAAGTAAAGATCTATATATTAAAAGATAAATATATTTTAATTTAAAATATAATAAAATAAAAAATATATATATATTATAAAGATAGTTTAAATATTATTTAAATTATTTTTATAAAGTTGAGTTGCAACTAAAATACTTTAATTATTACTCTTTATTTGTTGAATTAATTAAGGTATGAATTTAATTTTAGCTTTAATGTACCGTTGTTCAAGTTGCACCCACTTCCTTTCATTTATTGTATTTATTTTCTTAACAATATCTTTGAATTTCTTTTAAGGTTACATGTAAATCCACGATATCAAAAATTTCTAGCCATATTTATTTTCTTTTTGTGCTATGAAAATTTGTGAGGAGAAATTCTTAATCAAACTATTTTTTTTAATTTAAAAATTACAAATTAATTTAAATTCTCATATAATAAACTCATTAAAAATAAAATGGGCTTGAGTTTGAGTTTTTTTATTATTAATAATGAATATGCCTAGATTAACATGCAATATTTGAATTGCAGAATATTAGATGAATAGAAAAAAAAACAATTATTTTATATATAATAATTTTGTTTATATAATATTTTAATTAGATTATCATAATGTTTGAAAAATAATTTTATGAGTACATTTAAGTAAGTGTATATTTAGTTGAAGAATATTATAAATTTAATTTTTTAATCTTTTTAATTATTTAACTTAATTGTAAAAATAGTGGGTCGATGATGTAAAACCCTTGATTTTTGGAGAATTGGAGTCTAGGGGTAAAATAGTCATTTTGTACCCTCATATGTCGTTTGAACATAATTTGATGGTTTGAATGTCTTTTTGATACTCGGGACGACGAGACGGTCGTTTTGAGTATAATATTGTATTTTTTGGTGCCGAGGGTATTTTCATCATTTTTGGATTTTTGTCGTTTTCGGTATTTTCGGGAATTATTATGCGTAAAACATATTTATAAATTATTTTGGGTTAAAGTTTGAAGTTAAAAATAAATTTGAGTTGATTTTGTGAATTTTATGGTTTTGGGTAATTTTTATGAAAATAAATAATTTTGGGGTGTTTTTGAATTAAAATAAATTAGTTTGGGGTAAAAATATAATTTTGAAGAGTTGTTTTCCTATAAATAGGCCTAAAAATCAGATGGGGGTATGTTTTTAGTCTTCTATTTTCGGGTGTTTTGGAAAAAGAGGGAGAAAATTGGTTTTGGGAGCAAATTCAGAGGGCCTGTCGTTTCGTCAGTGCGCGCGCAGGGTGCCGGTGTCGTTTGGCGTGTGACGGGCGTCGTTCGGTGTGCGAAGCTCCTGTCGTTCGGCGTGTGGGTCTCGTCGTTCGGCGGCTGGGCGTAGCGGCTCGCAGATGTCGTTTTGGCCAGCGTTCCAGCAGCTCGATTTTTCGAGTTTTTGAGTTTTTTGAGGTTTCTCTTGATTCCTTTTGCATTATTTCGACTTCCATTTGATTAGTTCATATTAATATCATATTTGTTTGATATTTTTCTTAATTAATTTTGTTAAATTCGATTTATTATTTAATTAAATTGATTTTTACAAATTAGGTTAAGTTTTGGGATTTTTATTGTTTTGATGGATTTTGATGTTGAATTAATTGATTTGGGCTAGTGTTGGGTTCTGAAATTTGATGAAGGTATTGACTTAGGGTTTGATTAAATTGATTTGGGTGTTGAAGTTTTCGAATAAATTGTTTTCTTTGAGTTTTTGGATGATTAAATTTTCTGCTGAAGTTTGATTTTAGTTCTGTAAGTTGCTCGATTTTTAATTAAATATTGGAGCGTGAGAAAAATCTGAAATTTGGATATGTGGCTTGAAATTGAGTCTAGTTTATGAGAAAAATAATTTTTGGGATTTTGGAGCATCATATATTTCTGGAAAATTAAAGTTTGCTACTGTTGTCTGAAGAACTGTACTGTAGATGCGATTGCATCATCTGTAACTTTCGAAATTCATACCAATATGTGTAAAAATGTTTTAGATTTGATTTTCATATATGTTGAAGTTCTGGAAGTCTAGTTTACAAGAAAAATATGTTGGGCTATGTTTCTGTTTGTTATATTGTTGAAATAATTTGATCTTTCTACTGCTGCCAGTATGGTAACTGGTTGTATGAATCCGATTTAAAAATTAAATTGAGGGACTTAGAAGTTTCTAAAAATTATGAAATTTTGATATGTTGTTTATTAGGATGTTGTGAATCTGAGAAAAATAATTTGGAGTCTGGTTCTAATGTTTAGGTTCTAAAATAAATTAAGTATTGGCACTGCTGTTGGTTAAGGATTTTCTGATGATGTCTGATTTGGAAATTAATTTGAAGGTCTTAGATGTCTTGTAAAATTATGAAATTTTTATAGGTTGTCCATCCTGATGTCTATTATATGAGAAAATTATTTGGATAATTTGATGGTAACGAAATGTGAAGGATTTAAGATGATTTTTGCTGTACTGATTTTTAGTGGTTCAAACAGAATCAGAAGGTTGTAAAATATTTTTGGGAGATCAAATAAATTTGGATTAATCTGAAATTTTGTACACACGTTATTTTGATGTTGGAGAAGCTACTGGAATGTTTCCAGAATTTTTGAATGATGGAATTATTTTCTGGAAATTTTTGAGTTATAGAGACTACTTAAGAATTTTTATCGGTTTTGGGTGTTGGTATGATTTATGATTTTTGCATAGGGACTGATGTGATATTATTTGATAAATGAGTTATAGAAATTGAGTTGAGGTTCTGATTCTAATAAATTTTAGGTAATTAATTGATTTTGTATTTTTGAGGTGCAATCGGTTTAACCATTGGGTTGAACCATGATTTTGAGTTGAGTCGGATTAGTTTTTAATTTTGGATTTATCTTGGTTAATTGTTGGTTAAGTATTGGTATTTCTGCATTCATAGCATGCATTGCATCCCTCATGATAGATGAGATAGCGGGATTGATTGTTGGACTGTGTAATTATCTTTCCTTAGGCAATAATCCGGCTGAAGCTCGAGGTCAGTAGGTTGTGAGGATTGGGCTAAGCTTTCTTTGGATACCAGGTAAGTTAAATGGGTGTATGTAATTACTTGTGATGTGCTACTTGCTAACCAAATACTATATATATATTACAGCCCTTCTCAATATATAATTATTCTTTTCTAATTTGCTAGACTATTCTTTCTACCCAAGCTTTGCATGTGAATAAAAGACAGAGAAACGTATGTGCTTGATTTATTAATTGTATTAAATGAACTTGAAATTCTTTGTGTTGTGTGATGGTGTGTCATATGGGGACGGAGGTTATTGATTGAGATTGTTCATTGACTATTGCTATTGATTGTTCATTGAGGCTATAAGCCTGATTGCTCATTGGGGCTATAAGCCCGATTGTACATTGATATTGATTGAAGGAGGAGGTATTATGATATTGGTAGACCCCGACACACCATCTTGTATGAATTGATTGTGATTGAAGTTCTTGTTATATATATATATATATTGTTTATTGTTATAGAAAAGTTTCTCTGCCTCTCATGAACTTACTGAGCGTCTATATATAACGCTCACACCCATATAGATTGTTTTGCAGGTTTTCAGTGATTGCCTTCGTCTATCTTCTTTCTCTTCTTGGCGAAGTCGATCGGGTTTTCCGTTTGTGTTTACCGGTCTTTCTGCTTAGAGATTTCCGGATATTTCTTATAGTTTGATTGTGGATATTGATTTACTCCATAGAGATTCTGATATTGAACTTTTGGGCGGATTGAATCCGAATCCCTTTTTGTGTAATAAGTAGAACTTGTCTGCTTTAGATTTCCCGAATGATTTCATTGGGATTTGATTATATTGATGGTTTGCGTTTGAATTAAGATTGAGGATTATATAAGTATTGAACTGTTTTGCATTTAGACGGTTATGAATGTTTTTATAGGCTTATGTGGTCGGACTTCGGTTTGGCTGCATGCCGGTCATGGCCCCCGGGTTGGGTCGTGACAGATGACTTTAAAATTTTTAGTAGAAATAAATAAAATTATCTTCATGATCTACAATAATTTTCTAATTTTTTATTAAAAAGCTAAAATATATAACTTTCTATAAAATAAGTTCATGTTCCTTGTTTGGGGAAAAATCAGATGGATAAAATTATACAAAATGAAAGCTAAAACTTGAATATAAAATCTTCTTTTTCAAATTCCTCTTATCTATCTAATTCAATATTTAAATTTAATTTTTCTATCAAAAATTTTAAATTTTTATATATCTAAAATAATAATCTTTCAAATATATAATTATGTAATATTCCCAAATAAATAATATGTAATATATAAATATTATATATATGTATTTAAAATTTGCCCCATGCACATCTCATCTCCTAAGAAGGCTTCTCTATCTTCTGACAACAACAACCCATCTTCTCCCTCCAAACCAAAAGGTCAAAAAACCCACTCTCTATCTCTTTTATGGTCACAAACCAATAATCCTCACTTCTACATTCACTCTTCTTCTTCTTGCAAGCAAAACCCATCTTCTCTTTTGCCAAACCATTCAAGAATTGAAAAAAAAGGGCATGTTTAATGGCAATTTCTATATTCGTTTCTATGTGGGTATGCAAAGTTTCAGTGAATAGATAGAGCTAAAGCAGGACTGTTCATTTGGGTTTCTTTCGCAGACGATGATAGATCTAAAACAAATGGGAAACAAATGGAGGAAAGCTAAACTGGCTTTTGGCCTTAATATGTGTCTTTATGTTCCTCAAACTGTTGAGCAAGATTCTTCTCCTTCGCCTCCTAGATTCTCCGACGCCGTTTCCCTGTCTCCGGTCTCTGCTCCTTCTAGTGCCTCAACTCCTGCCCCTTCCTCTTCTGGCCTCCGCTTGTCCAAATCCGTACTCAAGTCCTCTAAGGTATATAGATATATACAATCATGTGTATATTGGGTTTAATGTTTCTTGAAATGTTAATTTTTTTGGTTTAATTACTTAGTTCTTGTACTTTGATTTATGTTTAACTTAATGGTTTTTTTTTAAATTTTTTTAAAGGGAAAATAAATCAAGGATTATTGGGTATATTTGGATTTCATTATTTGTTTTTTATTTAATAATGATAAAGAGTTATGAGAATGTTTTGAATGTATTTATTTTTATTTGAAAATGCTAAACTTATCAGGTTCCTGTTTGCAAATGATAGGGTGTTGAAAATTTGCTAAAACCTTATTTCTGTAAAAATATCTATATTTATATTTTACGTTACTTTCCTTTTTTAACCGCAAAAATATAAATTTTATTAATATTTATTGAATAAGTGTAGAACTTTTTTTTACAAATACTGAATTTACTTTGTTTTTTTTTATTTTGATTTTGTTATATGATTTATGAATGCAAGTTTTTCTTTTTTCCTATGTAACAATGTATTTTGACTTTGATCTCATCAAGGAGCCAATTCAATGTGAAATAGTTCAATCAATGGAGTAAGAAAGATTGAAATTTTATTGATAAGTTAATATGGGTTTCTATCAAAGCTTTATTTTTTTTATGGGAAGGTAATCTTGATTAGTCATTGAATAAATATGTGATTTATTATATAGAAATTGTGTTTTTTTTGGTGATAAAATAATTTTACTGTTTATGTCAGTAGTTCCTATCAGTGCCTGGTGCCCAACCTTTTTTGTTTTTAGCACTATATATCAATTCTCTCTGTAGTTTCAATGTACTAATCAGAGTGGGGTATGGTGGGTGGGGGGTGATTCCTGAATATATGAGAAGATGGTATTTGTTGTCATCTTGTTTTCAACTCTCTCTCTATGGGCTTGAGGTCCCTTTTGTGGGGGGAGTTAAAAGTGGACTAGTCCCTGTAACGACCATTTTTCGCTTTGGCTTATTAGAAAAGTATTACACTACCACTCTCTAGTATTGTTGCTGTGCCCCTCTTCATTTCCCTTGATGGGAAAAGTGATTGTCTGGTCAGCACTACTTTGCTATTCCACACACACGTATATAAATCTCTCTCTCTCTCTCTCTCTCTCTGCTTTTATGTTAATTTTAGAAAAGCCTGTGGACCGTTGATTGGTATCTTTCTGGCAATAAGCTTCAAGAAAGAAAAAAAGTTGGGAGAATAAAAGAACTGCAAAATAAAAACAGTGACAAAATTCTGGAGTAAACCCATTATTTTCTCTTCTTTTGATGAGCTTTTATGTATATGCATATTTTATATCTTGTTTTTGGATTATTACCTTGAAAGTTTCATCTAAGTAAATTGTTTAAGAGTTACTTAATTATTAATTTCTTTTGAAAAGTCTTCTCCTTGATTGTTGATAATTTTCAATTATTCTTTTTCAATTTTTTGACTGGCTAAAATTTAGAAAACTAAATTCTGAAGCAAGCCCATTATATTCCCTTGTTTTGATGAGTTTTATTTTTTGGTCACAAATATAATATCATTATTAAGGGATCTTTGATTGTTCTCTTTGATCTTTATCTTTGATTAGTCTATAGTATTGAAAAGTCCTCCTTTGGTTGTTAACGACTTGGAATTATGTAGTTTGCAAAGCTTTGACTGTCTGGTATTGACATTTTTGCTTCTTGATGAGCTGTTTTTTGTGGTATGTGTTGCGTTATAGTTTTGGAAAATTATCTTTACAAAAACCTTTTGAAATAGTGATATGCGGTTATATTTCTTTTTTTTTTTCATGCATATGCATAAGTCTAAATAATGAGCTGCATTGCGACTCAAGAGTTCAAATTAGTCGCCATATTGACATTTGAAAATTTTTTTTATCAGAAAGGTATAATATAATTTAAAGGTGTTCATTTGATTGTGAAATTAAACTGGTTTAATATGGAACTGAGTCCAAGTATCCAACTAAGATATCTATATTCCAGATTTATAAAAATTGGTGCTATCTAAAATTAATTGTATCTTGGATAAAGAAGTTAGATTGGAGGTGCTTAATAAAAGAAGCAGATATAATTAAACCCTTGCTCTTACTTTATGATGTCAGTTGATTGTTTTCTGGAAAACACGTTAGCTACAGTTCTATTGGAACCTGAGTGCTCCCCAAGATTTCAGGATTTTCAAGCTTGCTTAGTTGGGATAATATGACCAAATAAAAATTATTGATGCTCTATTGATGGTCTATCTTTCCTTCAAGTTATGACTATTGAATCTTTTAATTTGTGGATGTGGTATCCCTTCAGTCTGGACCAAGTTGTTCCATTAATAGAAAATATCATTTCTTCAACTTTTTCTAAACCTGGAGGAATTCTCTAATGCTGATCTCTGGCGGCACTACTGCTATGCAAACATCTAGATCAATTTCAACAAATAGGGTAGCCAAAGGCCTCTTGAGGTACCTTGAAGTGTAAATAAACTTATTATACTTGAAATTTCCTTTTTGAACTTTTGAATTTGTGCATTTATAGCAAGTACGCTGAGAGAAGTGTTATCACTTCATCGTCTTGGAGTTGCTCAATCTTTTTTTCAGAGTTTTGTGTAAATCAATATCACCACTTGTTCCTTCTACCTTGGGAGTTCTCTTCGACACTTATTTACTTATAGCTTATTTTTTGACTAGGAGCATTTAGGATTAAATGTTTCAAAGAGTAAATGTATCTTTTTTGAGCTGTAAGAAATGCCAAGTTCTGGAATGCAATACATGTCTCTGTGTATTTGAAGGGATTGCTCTTTTTTACTTGAATATAATGTCTACCTCCGTCTTGGTAGTGGTTCCTATTCTCACCAGCTTGACCTTTTTAAACTGCAGAGAACTTGTGCAATATGCCTGAACACCATAAAACCAGGACAAGGCCATGCCATTTTTACTGCAGAGTGCTCGCACTCGTTCCACTTCCATTGCATTACGTCTAATGTAAAGCATGGGAACCAGATATGCCCAGTTTGCCGAGCAAAGTGGAAAGAAGTCCCCTTTCAAAACCCTGCTTCTGATATATCCAATGGAAAGTCGAGAATCAATGCAGTTGGTTGGCCACGAGATGATGCCTGGATGACTATTCTAAGACGTTTACCTCCTGCTCGATTAGATTCAAACCGGCATATCTCGATTTATAATATCCATGAACCTCCTACCTTTGAAGATGACGAAGCCTTAGATCAGCAACGTGAGGCTGCTCAGAGAAACATGCTTATTGAAGTTGATGCTGGTAATACCAATTCCATGGGTACAATAGAGGTCAAAACACATCCAGAAGTTTCAGCTGTTTCAAGATCAGCCTCTCATGATAATTTCACTGTATTAATACATCTTGAAGCTCCTGTTAGAAGTGAAAGGCATAATTGCAGCAGCAGTCATACTGAATTGCCGGAAATGGCTCAAAATTCTCGTGCTCCAGTTGACCTGGTTACAGTACTTGATGTTAGTGGCAGCATGGCGGGTACAAAGCTTGCTTTGCTGAAACGAGCTATGGGGTTTGTGATACAAAATCTTGGCCACTCTGACCGCCTTTCTGTCATTGCCTTCTCATCCACGGCCCGTCGCCTTTTTCCTCTTCGTCGCATGACAGAGGCTGGAAAACAGGAGGCATTACAGGCTGTTAATACTCTGATCTCCAATGGTGGGACGAACATTGCAGAAGGCCTTAGGAAAGGTGCCAAGGTGATAGTAGATCGAAAATGGAAGAATCCAGTTGCTAGTATCATTTTATTATCCGATGGGCAGGATACATATACTGTCACTAGTCCTAGCGGGACACGTTGTAGAACAGATTACAAGTCACTTCTGCCAGTATCAATCCATCGGGATGGTGGCACAGGCTTCCAGATACCTGTGCATTCATTTGGGTTTGGTGCAGACCATGATGCTGCCTCAATGCATTCAATTTCTGAGATGTCTGGGGGCACATTTTCATTCATAGAAGCTGAGGGTGTGATTCAAGATGCATTTGCACAGTGCATTGGAGGGCTTCTGAGCGTGGTAGTGCAGGACCTGCAGGTCAAAGTCGAGTGTGTGCACCCCAGTTTGAAAATCAGTTCTATAAAGGCTGGTAGTTACCGAACCAGCATCACAGGCAACGTAAGAATGGGCTCTATTGATGTTGGAGACCTATATGCTGAAGAAGAAAGGGATTTTTTGGTGACGGTCAATGTTCCTGTCGATAGGTCCAGTGATCAGATGTCTTTGCTGAAGGTTGGATGTGTGTATCGAGATCTGATTACAAAAGATATGGTAACTTTGGAGGGAGCTAGTCAAGTAAAGATCCAGAGGCCTCAAATAACTGGGGCACAAGTGGTGTCAATGGAAGTGGATAGACAACGAAATAGGATTCATGCAGCTGAGGCAATGTCAGAGGCTAGGGTTGCTGCTGAAAATGGCGATCTAGCTCGTGCAGTCTCTGTTCTGGATAGCTGTTATAAGTCATTATCAGAAACTGTATCTGCGCAGGCAGGTGACAGATTGTGTGTTGCACTGTGTGCTGAGTTAAAGGAGATGCAAGAAAGGATGGCAAACCGACAAGTATACGAGGCATCTGGAAGGGCTTATGTTCTATCAGGTTTGAGTTCACACTCATGGCAGAGAGCAACTGCACGAGGTGATTCTACTGAGACTACAAGCCTTGTACAATCTTACCAAACCTCATCAATGGTTGATATGGTAAGCCGGTCTCAGACTATGTTATTAGGAACTCAATCATCTCATCTGAAACTCCGACAAGCTCTGTCTTTCCCAGCTGCTAGGCCACAACCAAGGTAAGCGGCAGGGCAGAGTATCTTCAAAAGTTCTCCTCACCCTGCATTCCTTTATATCTAAGAACCTTTTTGTCTGCTTAAATTTTGTTTTTTTTTTCCTTATTTTTTTGGTTGATTGGTAATTGGGTAGATTGGAAAGAGGGAGTTGCTTTTTTAAAATTTTGGGTATATTTCCTTGTTTTGTTAAATGTAAATGAATAAGAAATTGGGGGATAACTGTGACGAGTTTAAGAGAAAAAAAAATGGTGAAAGGTGAAGCTGGGGGTTAGGTTTTTTTACATAGTCTCATTATGGGGTGATGTAAATAAGGAAAAATTAATTCTTTTTCTTTACCCAAGAGAAAAGGGAGGGTATAGCCATGCAAGGGATAGTTGGGGTGAATTTTTCTCTTTATATATGATATGATATATCTGTTATTGATTCTTTTCAATAGCACAACACAGTTGTTCTTTCATGGTTAAACTTTTGTTGTTTAAGAAATTCAATATAACATTATCATTGGATGCCTCTTCAGAAACTTTTTGCAGATGGTAAGTAGAGAGTTCATTTAACGTTGAGATTGAAATTGTGTTTTTGAAGAAAAATCAAAACAAAGAGAGTTGCCCAAGTGACTTGAAAGTAAAGGGTCGGTCTCTCAAACTTAAAGGACTCCTACCCTAAACAAAACAAGAGACTAGAGACTAAACAAAAAGACAGTCTCCATCTCTCACAAAAACTAATTTAAAAACTTAAACCCACTTGGGATAAGCAAAAGGTCCATAGCCATAACATGGGGGCGCCTGCGGCTGTGGCTGTGGATAGTAATAAGCCATTGCAGAGGCTGCAGAGTGTGGGTGGTGGCGGTGAAATTGGTAGCCATTTCCATAAGGATTCATTATGTTTTGGCTTCCTGTCTGAACCCAACACAGCTCTGCATATTTTTTTGCTTTTGCAATTTTCCTCAGAAGTTTGTTTGGATTCACTCTTCCTGTAATATATGCCATTCCTTCTTCAGCATCAATGCTGTAACTAACTCCTATATACAACCATGAAAAAAAATCAGTATATATATATATTTCCAAAATCAGTAAATCAGTATTTTTTTTTAGTACAGATATGAAGAATATACAATTATCGTCAGATTATACCTTTGTATACGCGCGTAGTGCATGTATATAACTTCAGTCAATTAAACAATTTATTTTTTTTAGCATAACTTGTTGTAAAATCTAATAAATTATGTTAAAAATAATTCAATATTTCGTTTCAAAAATAAATAAATAAATAAGCCAATATACCTTTAATTTTCCTCAATACTTTGTTGATTGTCCTGTACCATCCTGGGGACTGAGTATCAATTTTCAAATGACATGTCTGTAAAATCAGGGTTAACAAAAATTAAATAAAAAAAATTCAAGATAAATAAAAGAAAAAAAAACAAATTTCAGTAAAGTCTAACCATGTCTGTGTGGAACTCTTCTGATGAAGAAAACATTTTTTTTTTGTTTAATCTTGTAATTTATATAAGATTTTGTAGGTTAAGAAAAAAAAAAAGTAAGAAGAAAAACAGATGGAACATACATGAGTTTAAGTTTTTGGTTTAGAAGAAGAACATAGTGTAGTCTTTTTATAGAGTTTTGTTTTTTGGATAATTTAGAAATGGAAATTAAATATTAGGGGATTGCTATTAAATTAATATATAATTAAGATAAAATGTGATCTTAGATGCTAAAATATCACTCAAAAAATTAATATATTCTTTTAAAAATAAATATATTTATCATTAATTTTATTTGTTTTTCCATGTTTGATGCACTTAAAATATAAGAACATAAGATCATTTGTAAGAGTAAAAATATTTACTAATAAGTTTTTGATTAAGTGATCCTAATTAATTTTTTCCTTAAAAGAAATCGTTTTTAGGATTTTGAGTTTGTAAATTTAAATTCTAATATTATCCAATTTAATCTTATTAATAATAATAATGACTAATAGAAGTGTTCCATAGCACCAAAATTATTAAAGGATTGAGTTCTGTAAAAAGAATAATAGTAGAAAATAGAAAATTAATAATTTACAATAAATGATTGGATTCGTTATAAATTGATTTGTAATAAGAGTTTTAGTAACGGAAGTCTTTCGTTGCAAATTGTATTTTATTATGGATTTATCCGTTGCAAAATTAAATTTTTTTTTTAATTATGATCCTAAATTAATACAGCCCTAGATGATAGATCATAATTAATTACAACTTCAAACAGATTTAATAAAAAATAATTTATTTTGAGGATAGACATATGAATATAGAAGGATGTATTGAATGTATTTGAAATTTCTTTCGTTAATTTGTTAAAATAGCTTTAGATTTTAAATATAAAATATATAATTATATTATATATATATACAAGAGATCATGGTAATTATCTTCAAAATATTCCATAATTTTATGCATTAAAAATAAAATCTTTCTCAATTTTAAGTAAGAAAATCAAAATTAAGTATTATTTTGATCACTAAATATTTGAGTTATCATTATTTTGATTATGCCTATGTCAATAAAACTTTTTTTTTAGTTTATGTTCGTAAATAGGCTAATTAAATGGATTAAAATATTATATTATATAACAAAGACTAGTCATATCTTTTTAAAAACTCACTCATTATAGAAAAATATTTTTTCTTTAATTGTGTTATTTTGAATTTGTGCTTTGTATTTTTGAATTCGGTTTGTTTTGAGCTCTTTAATTGCGCTAAATAAATTGGGCTACACTGAATAATTATCAGTCATTTCAAGTTTGAGTTATGTTAACATTTAACATTTGGGGAAATTTTTTCATCAAAATTTTATTTTTATTATTTTTTAACTTTTTCACATTTTTATTACATGTACCAAAAATATACTTAATATATACCAAAAATATATTTAACATATACTAAAGTATGTACACAGTATTTTTGCAATTAAATGTCCATACTATGTTAAGGTTGGCAGCAACAATATTGTATCTATTAACTGGCTTAACTCTTATGAAGCAGCTGGAGTACCAAGTGGAGGTACATGGACATGTATATGTGCATCTGATGGATTTCCGAAAATAGCTTCTGGTAGTCATGATGCTACCTGTTTTAGAGCTTGCAACTGCACTTCTGGTACTCTACTTCCCACTGATGGGAATGCTTTTCTTTTTTTTTTTTTTCCGGCATAATCCAGTCTGATGATAAAAGAGGCTGGATCAATTTCATAGTGGAGTTTTTGCAAGAGTTACAGTCTAATGCTAGACTATCCTGAAAGATCTAAGGCTTTGCATCTTCCAATTATGGGACATGAATTGATCTTGTTATAGAGTTCAGTTGTCATTTGATTATTTTTTTTAGGTTTGTTAATCTTATGTATTTGTAATTTGGACATGCTTCTATTAGCAAATGCCCCTTAGTTTTATTTGTGCTGCATGAGATTCTGGGCTACATTACATAGAATTGTAGGGCTTAAGAGAAATTTAGGATGATGAATTTCAGTTTGTCGTTTATGATCTGGAATTGGTCAATTGGAATTTTGAATACACTGCTGCTCCCTGGATTGTTTATATCTCTCTCAGTTTTATATCAATTAACTGCATTATAAAGCTGAAAATTTATCAATGTGTGATTGAACAATAGCATTGAGCAATGTATTCAAATTTTGTAGCTAAGTAGGGAATTTATGTTATCAGACTGTCACTTAATGGGTACATTTGCTGGATGGAAAAAGATGGCATAAGCAATGCTCTATGCCATTCACAATGGTTCAAACTGCTCCTTTACGTCTATTTCTCATGTGTATTTAAACTCCATTAAAATAGTAGCTAGATAGAATATGACCTGGTTATCCAGATTATAGCGTGCAATGTCTTTTAACTGATCTGCTTTTAAAAAAATGCTTAAATCTTTACCTAGTCATTTGCTACTGGTAAGATTTGATATGTAGCCTCACTTAGTGGCTTATAATTGCTTCTAAGCAGGACTTCTTACAGAAACTCGAGCTAGAAGAAATCACATTTCTGGCAAAACCTGTTGTGATCATTCTGCCACTATGTGTCATACTCACAACGCTTGCTTTTCTTGCTTCCGTAACATGCTATGTCTATCGAAAAGATAAGTGCCCTGTCCGGTCCACTATATTGTCACCAGAGAGAGAAACAAGTTGCAATAGTGCTGCTAACTTAATAAGTCATAAGGCATCATCAGTTTCAGAAGCCAGAGTTAGCATTGACTCTCCTGTTAATCCTATGTCAGGTAGGTTAATTTATTGCTTTGTGTGATCATCTTGACGTGGTTCTAATCAAAGTTTGGCCTGTCAATTGCTTAATGCTCAGCTTTTTGTAATGAGTTGTTCCCAATTTGTCATGGTGTTTCCGCAAGGCTTCTTTATTTTGTCAGAGCAATTCAGAAATTATTCGTGGTGCCATAATTCGATATTCATACTCTGAATTGGAACATGCAACAGATAAGTTTTCCAATTCTAATTTTATAGGACTTGGAAGCAGCTATGTCTATCGTGGACAGCTCAGAGACGGTAAAATTGTGGCAATTAAACGACTTAAAATTCGGGGAGGATCTGATGAAGACTCAGTCTTTTCAAAAGAGATGCTTCCTTCATCTTTCTATAGTTTTCATATGCTTGTTGAGGAACTTCTCTTTCCATTTGCGGCTTGAAATGAAAATGAAAGAACAGTTTGTGCTCCACAATATTCCTTATAAATTTAGTGCATTATTCTGTTGCTCAGGTTGAAGTGTTATCACGACTTCATCATTGTCATGTAGTGCCTTTGCTTGGCTACTGCTCAGAATTCCAAGGGAAACATTCTGAGAGGTTGCTAGTCTTTGAATACATGTCTAATGGTAACTTGAGGGATTGTATGGATGGAGTTTTGGGGTAAAACCATGAAATGGGAAACTCGTATTACAATTGCAATAGGAGCTGCAAGGGGCTTAGAATATCTCCATGAAAGGGCTGCTCCAAGAATATTGCATAGGGATGTCAAATCTACAAATATCCTCCTGGATGAAAACTGGAGGGCAAAAGTAAGGATCTTTTGTTATGGATTTCTGCTGTGACTATATATTATACACAAATAGAATGATGCAAATAATATAAGTACATATATATCGATATGTGATATGATATGTGGGGAACTTATAATTTAGAATAATTGTAAGATTGAATTATGAGATGCTGTCACACATTTATTTGTCCACTTAGCAAATTGTTTATAATTATTGTAAACTACAACTTGTGCAGATTACTGATCTTGGTATGGCAAAGCGTTTAAAAGCTGATGGTGCACCCAGCAGTTCAAATTCTCCAGCACGAATGCAGGGCACTTTTGGCTATTTTGCACCAGAATATGCCATGGTTGGGAGAGCCTCTCTCATGTCAGATTTTTCAGTTTTGGGGTAGTTCTCCTTGAGCTCATCACCGGTCGACAACCCATCCATAAATCAACCAACAAAGGAGAAGAAAGCCTTGTCTTATGGGTTAAGTAAATTACCTTCATTGTATTGCATACGTTTAGATCCGTTGGACGAATTTCTTACTTTTCCAAGTGCTGTCACATTTTTACAGGTTTTATCCTTTGCCAACTATCATAAATTCTTCAGTAGATGAGTCATTCCTATTCCTGACATGTTGGTCTTACATTAATATTACAGAAACTGGGTCAAGATTACTCTTGTTATTGCCTCATCTTGAAATTTTAGACCTCATTTCTCATGGTCACATTTTTTATTGAGAAACAACTATTCAAGTGCAACTGTTTTGGGAAATAATATTGCTCACGTGGTTTACACCTTTCATTTGTGCAGGCTAATCCTAGGCTGCAGGACAGTAAGAGAGTAATATCAGAATTGCCTGATCCGCGTTTGAAAGGGAATTTCCCTGAAGAAGATATTCAGATAATGGCTTACCTAGCAAAGGAGTGCCTGTTGTGGATCCTGATGCCCGGCCAAGCATGAGTGAGGTTGTACACATCCTCTCAACTCTTGCACCAGATAGATTTAGGAGGAGAAACATTCCAGTAAATCTCTTTCAGGTAATGTAATATGCATAGCTAGCGTAGTAGGTACCTACTTTCTAGTTGGAAATTTTTTCCGTGGTATTTTATTGCTTGAGTTCTGGGTATTCTTGGATGTGAAATTTCTGAAAACTATTATTATCTGAACATTCACACTTATTGGCAATTTTATTTGTCAAAATCTAGTGGCCTCAAGTATAAGATTAGTTTTTCCCTGTCATGTAAATATATGGTAAAATGAATTAATCAAGTTCTGATTTCTGAGAAAAGCTTGCCTTATTCCTCAAATACTACTACTGCAGGAATGTGCATGTATACCCATTTGACAAATGATGAAGTATATTTACATGCTTCATTTTCCATGCAGGTGCCTTCCCTGCATAGTATGAAAACTGAGCGGTATAGACAAAAGCCGGAAAGTCAAGTTGAAAGTCCTGTTGATGCAGCAGAGCTGAGACGAGATGGGTTGGTGAAACAATCAACTCTATGCTCTATGCCATTGGATGTGGGGCTTTCTCTCTCCATTGGACACAACCAAGGAAATGGATCCTCCAAATATGCAAAAACTGGAAAGTCCAGTTGAAATTCATGTTGATGCAGCAGAGCTGAGACGAGACATGTCTGTGAAACGGTCAGCTCTATGTTCAATGCCATTGGATGTTAAGCATTCCCTCTCCGCTGGACATAAGACCAAGGAAGTGGATATTCTTTCATCTGAGTGTATAGAAAGGTTGATCCTCTTGACTTCTAATGCTCTGAGTTGGCATGCCACAGATGATGAAGCTGTGGATTTAACTGAACCTCGGTTTGAATCATTCCACATGGCAAATACAAAATCTCCATAACAAGCTAGCTGCATGAAAAGAAAATTGATTCAGGTATATGCAGTTGCTGATAGAAGTTTGTTTTCGTTTCTTATAGAGAGGAAGCAAGTTTTTGATGGGTTGCCCCTTTGATTTTTTAAATTTTTCATTGGAAATTTATTTTTTTTCTTTCAAGTTACAAAAATAGGGAAACAAGAGAAGATCAAATGCCGCTCATCATATGTATCTTTTCTTGACTGTATTAAATTTTTGATGTACAGCCAAAGTAAATGTAAAAAAATCATTTTGTTTTTGGTTGGTGATCTTTGGGTTTATCTTGCACCATTTCTTTTTCTTTTGTATATGAAATTAGTGTTCAGGTGCAAAATGAACATTATATTTATGCTACCTGATTACTGGTCTTGATGGAGAGATTACACACATATTTGGTGGTCATTTGGTTCAACTGAATACAAATGTCATTACATGATATTCTTATATCAGAATTATGATAAGTTCAGACCATATAAATATTTCAACAGTTCAAGGAATACAGGGGCAATTCTTTGCAGCCATTGAAATAATCTGTTTTTCTCTTTGGTTTATCAAGTGATATATCATCTGGAGAGGTATGCAAATAACATTATATGTTTGCCATAAAGATCAAATTAATCGTATGTGCAGATGATGATATGATTTCTTGTGTTTATACTAATAATGACATGGTAAGTATGAGAAATTTTATTTGGTTGTCTTTATTTATGTGTGTTAGTTGAGTTTTTACAATTTGCAGTTCTTGGATTTTCCCTTTGAATGGTAGTTGAGACTGTGACTTGCAGAAAGTTTGTTGCATATATAATATATATGCCATCTGCCTTTCTTGGAAAGACTTATTTTCATCTGGAAAAAGTATTTGTCAGTCTTTGCAGGTCACCAATGGAGCCTCCACCTCCAAGCACACCACTTGTCTCTCCAGCACCAGCTGGAGGAGGATTCTTGGATTTCTGGTAAAGTCTTTTTCTTTCTAACCCTTATATTGTTTCATTTTATTTATCAACATCAAGAAACAATGAAATCTAGAATTTCGAAATTCTAATTTATTTTTTTATTTATGGGTATTACTAATTTGCAGTTTATGGTTTCTGTGCTGCTGCGGTCTGTTTACAAGCTGCTGCCCTCCATTATTTGAACCTGGGCCACCTCCTCCATAAAGCTGCATTATTCAATTGCTCTCTTTTCTGGGAATATCTGTTATTTGAAATGGAAAAAAATGTAAATGTTTTAATTCTTTTCTGATGGTTTGGCCTTGTAATGTTAAAATTAACAAATAAAAATGTATTTCTTGAAATTTAAAATTTCTTTTACATTTCTGAAGTTTGAAATTTGTGGTATTGAATATTCCTTGTTTGTTTGTATTTGTATTTAGCTGCTGAAATTGCAGTTGCATTTTCCATCAATTAAGAGATTGTTTAGTAGTAGAAATCATAAAATTAGAATTTGTTATTTAATTAAAAATATTTTCTATTTAAAAAAATAGAAAATAATTAAAATAGATGAATTTTAAAAAGTTGCTTTTAGTTGTTTTTTACTAAAATGGAAAAGATGCTCCAACATAATAAAAGTTTATTTTTAATTTCTATTTTTTAGACTCATTTTTATTTTCTTATTTAGAAAGTAGTTAGAAAATGAAAATTTAAAAAATTAGAAAACATAAAGGAAAATTAGAAAATAAAAATAAAAAATATTTTTCAAAACTAAACAGGTTCTCAAATTCTTTCATTGTGAATTTTTATTTTGAAAATTCAATAAGGAAATAATAAACCAATTCATATTGTAATTTATTTGAAATTTTACAAGCATGGCTTGTAAAATTCTGTAGTCTTTATAAATGCCAGTGGCAATGTATTGGATATATGTGAATTATTATATCATTGTCACTACCACCAATTATAAATTGCTGCCACCAATATTGGTAAAATTAACTAGTTATAAATATAAATATATATATATATATTACTCTTACTTGAAGGTAGAGGTTCGATCCTCAAAAACGTATTTCCGAGGTAGAGCTTTTAAATATATATATATATATATATATATATTTATTGAGGATTACAATGTGGGAAGGCGAAATCGAACATGCATTTAGGAGAGTTGCATGCACGCCTGGTTATATCTAACATGTATTAACTGGTTATATTTAATTACAAAAATAATTTCAGTAGAGTCAAGCACTACTGATTCTTAAAAAAAAATTATATTCAATATTAAGAGAAATGATTAACTTAAAAAAATATTTATATATAATTTTATATCAAAAAGATTTTGAATTTTGAAAATAAATATAATGTCAATTTTTGTTCGAGAGTAGATTGATCGATAAATAAGATTATAGACTACATTTGAATTTAAAATATTTAAAATTTTTAAAGATTTAATCTATAATTTCCTTTAGTAAATATGAGATTCAACCATTCATAGGTATAAAGATAAAGAGATGATTTTTTTAATATTAATATGGAAAAGAGAAAATGAATTTTAAATTTATTATTTAATAAATATGTATTTGAGTAGAACTCTTTTTTTATTTTTTTTAAGTATCGCATAAGAAATTTATTTTATTTTATTTTAAATATTATTTTTAAAATTTTAAAAAATTTAAATTAAAAAATTTTAATATTATCTTTATTAATTAATAAAAAAATAAGTATAGTGAGAAATATGAGAAATGATATTTAGATAAATTATAATAAAATTTTTATAAAATTTATAATGGTTAATTATTTTTTTAATTTATACAGATTATTTTTATACTATATTTAAAATAAAACTGTAAAAATTTTTAATTATACATATTAATAACAGAAATTAATGACCTGCCAACAATAATACAATATGTCGGTTGAGTAGCAGGTATTTTTAATGTTAATGAATTCATATTTACGAGTTTGGTATTGTTAGGAGACCTAATAATTACAAGCTTAATTTAATAATTAAATATTGAAAAATTGAAATGAACTCAAGAAGAATTATTTTATTTGTGACACTTTTTATATTGATATTTATTTAATTAAATAATAAAATAAATATTAAATACAAGCTAAAATAATTATTATATAATATACTAAAAGAGCCCTATATAGTGAATTTCCACATAAACCAATGTCTTTTTTTTTTATTTTCTGTTTTATCCAAGTTTTTATTTCCTATTAGCATATTTATGTTTTTCTTTTTTCCTCCTTTTTCATTTTTTTTATTTTTATTTTCCTTTTAAATATATAATTTTCCCCGTCTTTTTTAATCTTCCTCTACAAAAATATATTATTTCAATGTAATTAACTATTTTTATTTTTATTTTTATTTGATGAGCCATTATATTTTATCTTTAATTAATTTTTATTTCTCCTTTTAACTCATAAATCATCATCATCATCATTATATTATATATATATATTATATATAACTAAAATTACTTAAAATCAATTTTAAAAATATATGTTTAAATATAATTAATAATTTATTTCATAATATTTAGAACTCATTCTCTAATTAACAATTATTAGCATTACCTATAAAAAAGAAAAGGAAATAAAAAAATATTAAACTAAAATAAAACACATTCTTTAAAAGTGAATAAAACATAAATAAAAAATAACTTTCCTTAATTTATAAGTAATTAATTATTTCAACTAAATAATAATAATATAAAATGATCATATAATATATTATTATTATATTTTTTTCATTTTATCCTGTAATATAATTATTTTTAAATTATATTATCATCAACGTTGCAAGGTGTAAAACCCTTGATTTTTGGAGAATTGGAGTCTAAGGGCAAAATAGTCATTTTGTGCCCTCATATGTCGTTTGAACATAATTTGATGATTTGAATGTCTTTTTGATACTCGGGACGACGAGACGGTCGTTTTGAGTATAATATTGTATTTTTGGGTGCCGAGGGTATTTTCGTCATTTTTGGACTTTTTGTCGTTTTCGGTATTTTCGGGTATTATTATGCGTAAAACATATTTGTAAATTATTTTGGGTTAAAGTTTGAAGTTAAAAATAAATTTGAGTTGATTTTGTAAATTTTATGGTTTGGGTAATTTTTTATGAAAATAAATAGTTTAGGGGTGTTTTTAAATTAAAATAAATTTGATTGGGGTAAAAATATAATTTTTAAGAGTTGTTTTCCTATAAATAGGCCTAAAAATCAGATGGGGGTATGTTTTTAGTCTTCTATTTTCGGGTGTTTTGAAAAAAAGAGGAGAAAAGTTGGTTTTGGGAGCAAAATCCAGAGTCCCGTCGTTTCGTCAGTGCGCGCGCAGGGTGCCGGTGTCGTTTGGCGAGGGACGCACGTCGTTCGGCGTGCGAAGCTCCTGTCGTTCGGCGTGTGGAGCTCGTCGTTCGGCGGCTGGGCGTAGTGGCTCGCAGGTGTCGTTTTGCATCCTTTTCCAGCAGCTCGATTTTTCGAGTTTTTGGTGTTTTTGAGGTTTTTTCTTGATTCCTTTTGTATTATTTCGACTTCCATTTGATTAGTTCATGTTCATATCATATTGGGTTGATATTTTTCTTAATTAAATTGGTTAAATTCGAATTATTAATTAATTAAATTAATTTTTACAAAATAGGTTAGGTTTTGGGATTTTTTTTTGTTTTGATGGATTTTGGTGTTGAATTAATTGATTTGGGCTAGTGTTGGGTTCTGAAATTTGATGAAGGTATTGACTTAGGGTTTGATTAAATTGATTTGGGTGTTAAGGTTTTCGGATTAATTAATTTCTTTGAGTTTTTGGATGATTTAATTTTCTGCTGAAGTTTGATTTTAGTTCTGTAAGTTGCTCGATTTTTAATTAAATATTGGAGCGTGAGAAAAATCTGAAATTTGGATATGTGGCTCGAAATTGAGTCTAGTTTATGAGAAAAATAATTTTTGGGATTTTGGAGCATCATATATTTCTGGAAAATTAAAGTTTGCTACTGTTGTCTGAAGAACTGTACTATAGATGCGATTGCATCATCTGTAACTTTCGAAATTCATACCAAAATGTGTAAAAATGTTTTAGATTTGATTTTCATATATGTTGAAGTTCTGGAAGTCTAGTTTACAAGAAAAATATGTTGGGCTATGTTTCTGTTTGTTATATTGGTGAAATAATTTGATCTTTCTACTGCTGCCAGTATGGTAACTGGTTGTATGAATCCGATTTAAAAATTAAATTGAGGGACTTAGAAGTTTCTAAAAATTATGAAATTTTGATATGTTGTTTATTAGGATGTTGTGAATCTGTAAAAAATAATTTGGAGTCTGTTTCTAAGGTTTAGGTTCCAAGTAAATTAAGTATTGACACTGCTGTTGGTTAAGGGTTTTCTGATGATGTCTGTATTGAAAATTATTTTAAAGGTCTTAGATGTCTTGAAAAATTATGAAATTTTTATAGGTTGTCCATCCTGATGTCTATTATATGAGAAAATTATTTGGATAATTTGGTGGTAACGAAATGTGAAGGATTTATGATGATTTTTGCTGTACTGATTTTTAGTGGTTCAAACAGAACCATAATATTGTAAAATACTTTTGGGGTATCAAATAAATTTGGATTAGTCTGAAATTTTGTACACACATTATTTTGATGTTGGAGAAGCTACTGGAATGTTTCCAGAATTTTTGAATGATGGAATTATTTTCTGGAAATTTTTGAGTTATAGAGACTACTTAAGAATTTGTATCGGTTTTGGGTATTGGTATGATTTATGATTTTTGCATAGGGACTGATGTGATATTATTTGATAAATGAGTTATAGAAATTGAGTTGAGGTTCTGGTTCTAATAAATTTTAGGTAATTAATTGATTTTGTATTTTTGAGGTGCGATCGGTTTAACCATTGGGTTGAACCATAATTTTTGAGTTGAGTCGGGTTGGTTTTTGATTTTGGATTATCTTGGTTAATTGTTGGTTAAGTATTGGTCTTTTGCATTCATAGCATGCATTGCATCCCTCATGATAGATGAGATAGTGGGATTGATTGTTGGACTATGTAATTATCTTTCCTTAGGCAATAATCCGGCTGAAGCTCGAGGTCAGTAGGTTGTGAGGATTGGGCTAAGCTTCCTTTGGAAATCAGGTAAGTTTCATGGGTGTATGTGATTACTTGTGATGTGCTACTTGCTAACCAAATACTATATATATATTACAGCCCTTCTCAATATATAATTATTCTTTTCTATTTTGCTAGACTATTCTTTCTACCCAAGCTTTGCATGTGAATAAAAGACAGAGAAACGTATGTGCTTGATTTATTAATTGTATTTAATGAACTTGAAATTCTTTGTGTTGTGTGATGGTGTGTCATATGGGGACGGAGGTTATTGATTGAGATTGTTCATTGACTATTGGGATTGATTGTTCATTGAGGCTATAAGCCTGATTGCTCATTGGGGCTATAAGCCCGATTGTACATTGATATTGATTGAAGGAGGAGGTATTATGATATTGGTAGACCCCGACACACCATCTTGTATGAAATTGATTGTGATTGAAGTTCTTGTTATATATATATATTGTTTATTGTTATAGAAAAGTTTCTTTGCCTCTCATGAACTTACTGAGCGTCTATTTATAACGCTCACACCCTGATAGATTGACTTGCAGGTTGAAGTTATATTCCTTAGTGAGCTCGGTCGTTCTCCTTGTGATTCTTCTAGTTTGGTTGTGGATTTTGGTTCGTCTCCATATTTTATTTACTCCATAGAGATTCTAGATATTGATATTTTTGGGCGGACCGAGTCCGAACCCCTTTTTCTTGTAATAAGGAGTAGACTGTTTCTTGCATCTGGTTTTAGTTTTAATTGTTGAACTTAATTTTGGAGTTAATTTATTGAACTTTGCACTATCATAATAATTTTAAATTAGGCTTGTAAGGTTGTACTTAGGTATAATCTTACGCCGGTCACGGCTTTCCGGTTTGGGTCGTGACACAAGGTATATAAAAAATATAAAAAAAATTCATAAAAATCTTTCTAAACTTTGGTATAAGGGATGAGTTCTTAATATTTATATCCACATGGCCTCAAGTTATTTACACCAATAAAATTTAATAAAAGTTATTGATAGGTTAATTTTAAAAAATTGATATTATTTCTCTAGAATTCTATTATTTAATATGTATTTTTTATGTCTTTATATTTACTTTGTTTTGTAGATCAAATTATATGTATAAACTTAAATAGTTGTTATAATTTGCTTTTTTATTTTTATTTTCACATTGATTATACTTTTTAGACTTTTTACTCAAGTTGTAATTATATATATTAGAAAATTATATTATAATTTTCAAATTTTAAATAAGTTTAGAGTTTGTTTAAATTTAAATTGCTTGAGTTTAAATTAAAAAATAAATTTGAATAGATTATTTTAAATATTAATTTATAACATGAAAACATGCATTTATATTTATTTTAGTTTTGAATTTTAATCAAATTTGATGTTGAATTCAAATTTTTCTTTAAATATAGTTTTTTATAAATAAAATTAATCATTTTCATGAACTTAACATGTTAATAGAAGTTTCACAACTTTAATATTATTTTTATTAGAGAGAAGGTATATTTTTGCTCCCTCACGTTTTAGCGTAGGTACATATTAACCCTAAAATTTTTTTTTAACTCAATTTAGCATAATTTTTTTTTCTCAAAAACTAAGTTTTTTAGCCCTTGTTTAGACGGTCACAGTAACAAAATTTAACACTTGTTAACTCTCTGATGATCTGGCAAATAACACCCATTTAACAGGAGGCATATTTTACCTTAGAGATTGAAAAGAGAAAATGAAAGAGAGTGATGGGCCGCATATTTGTCTCAATCTAATCCAAAATTGCAATTCTATTTACTTGCAAATCACCATTCAAGCTTGCTAAAAAGAGGGGCACGAACGGAAGATTTGTTGCATGGTTTTCAACAATGAAAGTGTTCTTTCATATGTAACTAAAGAGCAATGCATGTGGGGTTGCTTCATTTTTTTTATCCAATGGAATAATTAGTAAGTTGTGCATGTAATCTATCGCTTGCAACAACAATTGGTATTTTGTTTTTGATTTATTATTTTATAATAAGGATTTGGTCTTCGATATTATATAATTTTAGGGTTTTGAAAATTTTGGTGAAATTGGGTTTGAGTTAAGCACAATTGAATACAAAATTCATTCAATTGTTATTTTTTAATGAAATTTGACAAGTTTTGAACTTTTTTTTTTTACTATGAGTGTTAATGGACTGAATGGATACTGTTAATTAAGCAATTAAATTTTACTAATTCTGTTAAATATTTATTTTTGCAGCATGAAAAATATAATTGACTTTAGATTTAATTATGGGGGCAAATGAGTTTCAAAGTTAGAAGACCCTAATAAATCTAAGCTAGAATATGTTTGGAAGTCAAGTGGTGTCTTGTATTCTTTTGAGTTTGACTACATGTCTTATTTTGACATAGTAGTAAGGTATAAGGGTCTAGGATTTAGTAATATAAAAAATATTTATGTCCTATTACATGGAAAAGAATTGATTAATGGATTGTATTTGGTGAATGAGGATAGCAGTATTAGGACCATTTTAAAATTTATTTGTAAAATAGTTGGGTTTTTGAGATTGACCATTCTTAAATCTTGAATTATTTTCTCCAATTAATTTTTAAATCTTCATAACACCTTTATTTTTTTCCTTCACCTTGCATAAAGCATTTTTTTCTTCTTCTTTAAACTAATAATTTTTAAAAATTAATTAGTCCATAGACTTTAATAAATCAAGATTTTCAAAAAAGTAATTAATTCATATACTCCTAATATTGCAAGTTTATCTATATTTTATATAATATTTACTTTTTATTAATTTTAAGTTATTATATGATACATTATTAATGAATATATATATATATATATATATATATTAGGTTCCAGCTCATGTTGGGTTTAATCACTTTTATATAATTAAGAACAAAACCTTAATTAAGCTTAAGCATATGTATGTATTATTATGACAATTTAATTTTCGTTTATTTCTGACCTTTATCCACATTGTTTATTCAACAATTATTAAAACAAATTGAATTTATAGTTATAATGATGTGATCTATATTATACTCCCTCCGTATCATTTATATAGAAAAAATTTTCTTTTTTGATGTATCTTTTATATAGAAAATATGCAATTTTAGGTAAATTTTGGAGAGTGGAATGAGACAAAATACCATTTATACTCTTGCCTTAAAAGTAGGTTTTGAGGGATATTTTTTTTAAGGGTATTTAAGTAAATAGAGATAGAAAAAGTGAAATTTCCTTAATTTTTATGTCCATTTTATTTTTTCTATGTAAATAATACGGAGTGAGTAATATAAACAAAGAGAAGAGGGCCATGCACGTATTGTTTATTACGTGTAAGAAGAGCCAGCTTTTCTTTTTCTAATGATTGATAAAATTCCAATTTGAACCCAAATTCTAATAAAATAAAATAAAATAAATCAAGTTTGGCATCACCGACAAGTTTGGATTTAATTTCTACATTTTTTTTAAAATAATAATTCATCTAAAATATAATTAGTTATTTATTAAATTCATTTTAACTAACATTTCATTTTACTATTAAATTAATTTATAGTAATTCTTTATATTATTCAAAAAAAAATTCATTATTCAACGATCATCACATAATAATGATGTTCCATATTGAAATTGAAAATTAATTTTTCTAAACATAAATTCTTATATGTAATTAGAAAATTAATTTAAAAGTGTCACTTTAAAATAATTTTTAATTAATTTAACATATTAAAAAATTATTTTTATCTCAAAGAATATTTTTAAAATAATACAAATAATAATGAGATATATTTATCCCAACTAACTTGTTTTGCTCATCTGTAACTATATTTCTAAAAAGGATATTGCTCGATAAAAAAAATTCTCTAAAAATTAATTTATATTTTAATAAAAGAAAATATACATTATACACTATTAGTTTCCCAACAGTTCACTGTACACCACAGGAAAAGTACGTGCCAAGATGCGATTGGTCAGCATATGTACCGAGTCAACTTCTCTGATACTAAATAAAAAAAATAAAAAATAAAAAATCTATTTTTTTGTTTTTGGACACACTTATATGTTGTTGTCTGTTTGTCCTCTCCATGATTAGTTACGAAATTTTAAAATCAAAGAAACTATATAAAAATTCACTCTTTCTTTCCATTTTATCTTAATTTCTCCGCCATTTTCCCACTATTCTTTCGACCTTTCTGAAAGTATATATATATATATATATTCGTACTTTATGTACATATCCATCATGCCTAGGACAAGAATAACAAGAAGAAAATGTTGTCATGATGTTCCAGGAATGGAAAATTTTCATCTTCATCAATACCCAGATAGAAAATTCCATTTTTAGTTTCTTTAAGGCTAGTTTATACATTGTCCTTTTGAAAATTTTTATGGGTTTTAGTTATTTTTTCTGAATCAAGAGAGGAATGAAGGAATTGGGTTTTCTTGGAATGTGTTCGTAATTGATCTGTTTCTTTCTCAATAGTGCACTTTTCATGTTCTTTAAAATTTCTGTATAAGAATCTGTTGTATGTTTATATTGTTAAACAATCTTAGATTTTTAGCATTGTTAAACAGTTTAATTTTGGTAGTCACATGATTAGTTCCTTTGATTTTAAGGGAAGATATCATATAGTTTTATATTGATATGCATATGTTGGCTTTTGAGTACAAGTGAAGGAATCTGCATTTTAGATTTGGGGCTGGTTTTATGAAAAATGACATTCATTAATTTTAGACTAAATAATTATAAAGTTTTTGAAATTTTGCATATTAAATTGTTTAGTCCTTTTATTAATATTTTTATTCTAAAAATATTAGTCAACTACTTTAATATTATAAAATAATTTCTTTACTCTTCCTTTATATATATTTTTCTTTATTATTTATTAAGTCATGCTTATTTTTAATTTTATTTATATTTGATGCACATAATTTATTTTAATTTTATAAATATTATTAAAAAATAATTTTAAACAATACGAATAATATCTTTTATTATTTTACACACAATCCATATATATCATTTATTTTAATTTTATAGATATTACTAAAAAAAATAATTTTAAATAATACGAATAATGTCTTTTATTATTTTGCAGTTGATCTTTATATAAAATAAAATTAAACATAAAATAAACTTAATAAATAACAAAGATAAATATATATAAAAGAAATGAAAAAAAAATTATTTTATAATATCAAGTAGTTGACTAATAATTTTAGGATGAAAATATTGATAAAAAAATTAAACAGTTTAATTTTTAAAAATACAAAAATACAAAAATTAGATATTAAAAATATAAAAACCAACTATTATAATATGCAAAATCTCATAGCCTTTATAATTATTTAGTCTTAATTTTATGGTTTTTATATTTTTCAGCTTCATTCAACTGGCATTGAATTTAAGAGAAATTTAATTATTTCTTTAAAGACATGTCCATAACTGTTTGCAGACTTAAGGTTAATATATTAAAAGAAATATGGTCACATGTTTGACTTCTACTATCCCCAGACCAAGTTGATTCTGATTTTTATATCTTTTGTTCACATGATACCTGGTTAAAGAAACTAACAATGGTCTTTTTCTTCCTTGTGGTTTTGAGCTTATGCCTTGTCAACTTCGGTTGATATGGTTCTTTATACCTACAAATAGTTGATTTTAGGTCTGATATGTTCACATCTCTAACTGCTCCTCGTTTCACATATAAAATCCAGTAATTGAAGCCATAGTTCTACTTTCACCAGTACACAATGGGTCATGGCAATTCAAGATCTGTAAGGTATGCACCTTTTTTTATTATTTGATTTCTATTTAGTCTTGATTCATACATTAGTCCACGTACAGTCTTGATTCATACATTAGTCCACGTACTGGCTAGTTTCATGTTTATGAACCTTTTCATTGTCCAATTCAATAGCTAGGGTCAATTAGTTGCTCAATTTGAGACTTGCAGATAAAATTTCTGGTTTAAAGATGATCTTGAATTAGCCAAGCTCCCAAAAGTCAATGGAGATGGTGTAATTAAGCTTACATACAACATTGATGGAACACAAATATCAGAATCTAGTTCTATGGAGTCTGAAAAGGAAGTGTCTAGGAGTGGAAAATCATTCAAAGCTAAAGTACTATCAAGAGTTTTCTCTGAGGATTATGAAAGAGTGAAGAAGAAGATATTAGACCCTCGAGGACCAATAATTCACAGATGGACAGATTTTTTTAGTAGCTTGCTTGGTTTCTTTGTTCGTTGATCCGCTATTCTTTTACTTGCTGAAGGTCTCCGATGAGGCATGCATAAATATTGGAATCCCTCTTGAAGTTGTCCTTACAATTCTTAGAACAATAGCTGATATCTTTTACGTGATTCAGATTTTCATTCGTTTTCGAACAGCTTATGTTGCGCCTTCTTCTTGTGTTTTTGGTAGAGGAGAGCTTGTCGTAGATTCTAAAAAGATTGCAGTAAGGTACCTGCAAACACATTTCTGGATTGATCTTGTTGCTGCCCTGCCTCTTCCTCAGGTATTCGAGTTTAAATTTTGCTTAGTTAGAGTATATGTCTTTTAAATGCTTTCATGGATTAAAATCCTTGTATATTTTGTTTTACTTTGTGTATATTTCAGGTGTTAATTTGGTTTATTATCCCCCATCTTGGTGGTTCAACAATGAAAAAACTAAAAATGTCCTTAGATTCATCATCATTTTCCTGTACCTTTCTAGATTTCTTCTCGTTGTTCCACTTTCATTAAGAATTACCTCTTGCCTAGCAGGCAAAGATTTACCTCCGTGGAAAGGATGATTCATTCGGATCGACATGAGAGTCCAACTACATTGTAAGGCCAATGGTGTTGTGACAGAAACAGCATGGGCAGGAGCTGCTTATAATCTAATGCTATACATGCTAGCAAGCCATGTAAGTGTGTAAGGAACCATTTGTCATAATGAACTTTAGATTGGAAATAGGATTTAATAATGTTTTAACCGGATTGTAATGCTCAATCTGTTCATTTCATTCTTGGAGAAAAGGTTTTAGGAGCTTGCTGGTATCTTCTATCAATTGAACGACAAGAAGCATGCTGGAGAAGTGTGTGCAATCTGGAGAGGCCTTCTTGTAGATATGAATATTTTGACTGCCACCAGATGGATAATCCTCTCAGAGAATCCTGGTTCAAATCAAGTAATGTCACAAATCTGTAAATCTGTGTTATCCAGATGTTGGTTACTATCAGTTTGGTATATTTGGCGACGCTTTGACATTTGGTGTTACAACTTCAACATTTTTCAACAAATACTTCTACTGTCTTTGGTGGGGCTTAAAGAATTTGAGGTAACGTGCCTTTTAACTCCTTGTCTACTTTTGTATATTCCCATGTTTTCTGAATCTATTGCTCATATAGGACTTCAACGAAGTTCAATGCTCTTTTTCAAACATTTGTCAGTTCACTGGGGCAAAATCTTTCTCAAGTACTTATGTGGGTGAAATAACTTTTGCCATCATTGTTGCAATGTTAGGTCTGGTCCTCTTTGCTTTGCTCATTGGGAATATGCCAGTAAGCCTTCAGATAATAATATCTTTGTGCTTATAGTTGCCTTTTCATCTTATTGAAATTATGATCTTCTAGCTAGTTTATTCCTAATATAACAAAAGGAGAACTTATACAGAACTTAGTATTAATATGCAGCTTAATCTTTCATTCTTGGTATTCTTTTCACAAGCATAAGACAAATAGTATTTTACATATCAATATTTCTTAGATCGGATGCTTTGTAGTATTCCCATAAATCTTTGAATTTTCGGTGTTCGAATTTTTTTAAAAGATATATCCTATTTCCTACTCAACAACAGTTCATTTAGAGGAGTGGAGAATAAGAACTGATATTGAATTTTCTGTGTTCGAATTTTTTTTAAAAAGATATATCCTATTTCCTACCAAATATTTCATTGGCAGAGATATCTACAATCAACAACAGTTCGTTTAGAACAGTGGAAAATAAGGAGAACTGATACAGAACAATGGATGCATCATAGGCAGTTGCCACCAGAGCTAAGACAGTCTGTTAGGAAATATGATCAATACAAGTGGGTGGCCACCAGAGGAGTTGATGAAGAAACTCTTCTCAAAGGTCTTCCTATGGATCTTCAAAGAGACATAAAGCGCCATCTTTGCCTTGATTTAGTTAGACGAGCAAGTCACTGGATCCTGCATTTTTATGCACATTGAGCTTGATATCGTAATTGTTGTACGTGTAATTAATTTGCATTCCCTCTTTGAAATAAATAGGTTCCATTATTTGATCAAATGGATGAAAGGATGCTAGACGCTATATGTGAGAGGCTGAAACCTGCATTGTCTACAGAAGGTACAGTTCTCGTCCGTGAAGGAGACCTTGTCAATGAAATGCTTTTCATAATCCGAGGCCATCTTGATTCTTACACCACCAACGGTGACCGTACCGGATTTTTCAACTCATGTCGTATTGGTCCTGGTGATTTTTGTGGAGAGGAATTGATAACATGGGCATTAGATCCACGGCCAAGTGTAATCCTCCCATCCTCAACGCGCACAGTTAAGGCAATTTCAGAAGTTGAGGCATTTGCACTAGGAGCAGAAGACTTGAAATTTGTAGCATCACAATTTAGAAGATTACACAGCAAACAATTAAGACAAAAGTTCAGGTTCTACTCACATCAATGGAGAGCATGGGCTGCATGTTTCATACAAGCAGCATGGCATCGATATAAGAAACGAAAGGAAGCAGCTGAAATCAGAGCTACAGAAAACCTCACAGAAACTGAGCCTGAATCTGAACCTGCTTCAGCAGGCTTAGACCTATCTTTTTATGCTACCCGGCTAGCATCAAGCACTAGAAGGAGTGTGATGAAGTATTCTGCACCCAAGTCGAGTGTCGTGAGTTCATTGCAGAAGCCAGCAGAACCAGATTTTTCAGTAGATGATGATTGAATTGCAGGACTGCTGAACTCAGCTTCAAGTTTCATTGTACAAATTAGTTGTTTATTTACATTAGTTTATTAGTTTGAGCAACAATGAGGACTGTTATAATCCTATTAATTTGTTTAATTACATGTCTATAAACATTATAAGGTGAGAGTTACGAGAAAGCAATTGAGTTTTACTTTCAGTTTTGTAGAATAATAGAAGGAAAACAAAATTAACTTGTTTTCATATATTTGTTATATATATATATATATATATATATATTTGTAAATCAAATGCGTGATATAGTTGTGATATAGTTGTTTTGGTGAATCAAGATCCAAACGAAAGCATTATAGTTTAAAATAATATGTATGAGCTATCGCTAATATTTTTTTTTAGTTTTTTCTTTTGCTTAGAGAATAACACTAAATCCAAATCAAGATTTAACCGTTGGTGCTGGGTCTACGAGTTCTTTTAATTTATATATTCATCTCATCTTTTTTTGATGCGAGATTTCTCTTATCCTTTACCCATTTCAGCCAAATCATCATCTCATATGGTGCCGAACTATCCCTCTAATACTACGTGTTGGTGCATACACCTAAATTCCAACATTAACAAGAAGCTTGATGTAAATAAAATTCATAAATTTACTCACATGACATAATAATAATTTTGAACAATCACCATGATAAATCCAACTTATATGAGAATAATCAACATCTAAAATTATTCAACTCAAACGATTTAAAAATACAAAAATCCAACTAGCTCAAAAATAGAATTGAACAATATATAGAAAGAAATAGAATATATATATATATATATATATAATCTTCTTATTTATAGGTGTAATTAGAAGGGTTCCTCTTTCTTGCAGTAGCTTTTGTTTCCTTGTGCAAGAAGCGGTTTTTGTATCTTTTTTTTTTTGCAGGAGGACCATCTACAATATCCATGACAAAGTTTACGTCTTCAATTAGAGCTCTCCAATCTTTGCAGACATTGTTGAATCGAAGTAGAGATTTAGGAGGTAATTTTCCAAGAATTCCAATCAACGCCAAGTATTCTTTTGGAAGATCACTGTTCCTCATTGTATCTTATTCAAAGAATTGAATTGAATGTTATTAGAAATTGGACGAAGCAAAGAGTTTTTATACTAATAAACGACTAATCCTAAGACTACTTGGAATTGAAGTTGAAGTTGGATTTGGGCCGTTTAGCTAATAGGTAAAATTACGTACTCAAAAGAGCTTATGAATTTTTTTTTAAATGTTTTATTAGGGGCATTTTAGTCATATAATAAAATTATGATGTGTGTAATGAATATGATAAATTTATAAATTAATTATAAATTTTGATAAATTTAAAAATTTTATATTTTTTTTATTTTTCTGATAATTTTGTAAAAAATCTAGATAATAGCCCGAAATTTTTTATAGTGTAGTAAGCTAGGCATATAAATATATAAATGGAATTATTTTCACCCATAAAAATCATGCTAAAATCTTGAACATAAGCAATATCATTTTATAATAATAAAAAACTTTGAATATGATAGGAAGCTGATAAACTTGTAAATTAATAAAAAAAATCTAGCAAATTTAGTAAGATTTTTCTACTGGTAATTTGTAATATTATAATTTTTTTTTAACATTATCCGATTTTTCAAAATTTGGGCAAGAACATGGCCCAATTTTGTAATATTATAAGTTTTTTTTTTCCCCTCAACTTTGTAAAAAACAAGTTTGATGTGGCTTTTGTAAGTGCAGCTGGAGCCCAAATTCTCAAAATTTGGGCTAGAACATGGCCCAGGCCCATTTGAAATGTGTTGCTTGCTAACACCGGTCAACTGCAGCACTTCTTGAATTGAATTGAGTCCCAAATTAAAATTTTATGTTACTTCGCTCCCGTTTGGAAACTTAAATTTTGCAAAATTTTAATTTAAGTGAATTTTAACTTATTAATTTTTCAATTACAGAAGATAATTTTATAAAATTAATTTTTTTAGTGTAATAAAATTAAGTTTTTTAGGGTAAAAGAATATATAAAAAAATAAAATACCATTTTACAAAAATTAATTTAATTAAAACTTAATTTATAATCAAATTATATAAAATAAAATATCATATTATTTTTTATTTTTGATGTTATCAATTATTTTTAGAAGAATACAAATAATTAAAATAATAAAATAAAATAAAATTCATAATTTATTTATACAATATCTCAAATGATTTTTATAACAAAATGTAATTTTATTTTATTTAAATGAAAATTTTCCAAACAAAGGAAGCTTGTTAGTTTGGAAATAAAAATTTGAAGTAAATGATAAATAATAGGTAATGATGAATGGAATTGAAATGAAAATTTTAAGCTGAATTTTAAGTCAAATCCAATACCTAAAAAATCCGACATGTACAAAGTAAATGTAGGAAATTAAGAGCAAGAAAATCTTTAGCAGAAAACGGTGCTGAATCAAATATAAATATAAAAGTTTATAACTTTAATAAAAGCTATGCTTCCCATTTATGGTTAAAAAAAACATATTTAGTGAAACATATGAACTTGGAAAAGTTATTTAAATAATAATAATCAAGACAAATAATAAAATTAAATTTAAAATAATAATAACAATAATAATAAGTGGGCTTAATAATTCTTGGTTAACTTTGGAGCCCATAATTTTTTACTATCTTCCAATTATTTCCAAAAAATATATATTTTTTTTTAAAATTAGTGACATCAATTAATATTGTTAAGTTAATACTTTTTTTACATTGAGAATTTTTTATATCGTCTTTGCTATATTTATTATTATTTTTTTTGTTATGCCGCTGCTTGATGTAATTACGAGAAAAGTGGGGATGACATTAAGTCTTTATGTCCCTTATGAGCTCCGCGACACACATGCTATAATAGTCAAAATAAAGGATTGCAATCCCGCAAGAGTAAGCTAACTCCAAAAACCTGACACCTTTACTTTCTATTTTATTTGCTGGAAATTTTATTGTTGAATTTATATTTAGATGTATTAGTTTTTTATGAGAAAAATTCTGCATCTAATTTAATTCTAGTTTGCTTAAAATTTTCTTTTTAGGATGTATTTCCCTATTATTTTAATACAAATCTTTATTGTTTACTGTCCAAAAAAGAAAATTGAAAGCAGCAATTTCCTTTCCATGCAAATGGGGTTAAAGTCTTAAAAGAAAGGCATAAAGAACTTAAAGAAAATGGATTCTTGCTGTAAACAACTAAGAATTATTATTTCCTCACTTATCCTTCAACTTTGAAGGGATAAGAAGCATGAAGAATTTTAACAAAATGGGTTCTTAGTGTTCACAACTAATAATATTATTAGGGATTGATTATTCTTATTGGCTCAATCTTGGTAAAATGTTTTAAAAATATTAAAACATAAGTAATCTGCAACGTTAAATAATCGAATGTCTATTACGTAATGGTCAACAAAACTAAATTTTAATTTTAAATTAGTTGGAGTTAATTATATGGTTTCTCTTTTTTTTTTTTTTTACCCTGAGCAAATTATAAACTACATTTTTAAAGAAATTTAGAACTATTAATAAAAACAATTAATATAGTTACTAATTAATAAATGTCATGTATGCCAAGTAACATAGAAAATATGAGTTGTTCTCATTTTTTTAGTAATTTAATGTTTCAAAAATTTAAATGAAAAGAAAAAGAAATATAAAATTAATATATGTAAAAACACCTTCTTGATAAGCGTAATTATATTGCAAAAGTATGATTGTTGGCATTGGTTGAAAGTGAATAGAAGATTGTATTTCTACTTTGATGAGTTACTTCAAATTGATGGAAATTGGAAACAAAAAACTATACAATGTCAAAGATAAAATAATTGTACTTTTTCTTTATGTTGAGTATTAATGCTACAAAATGCTGTTAGGTTATGTTATCATCATACTCTCCTTAGGAAGGACATTGTGAGCTCAATCAAAGTCAAGTAAGGCAATTTTTTTTCTTTTTTTCCTTTATTTTGTGGGGAGTATATTTATGTATAAGGAAAATTCAATTGAATTTTGAATGATTTGACTTTCTTTTTATTTTATATAATTTAAGGATTAAGAGGGTTAATAAAAATTAACTTAATTAATTCACATAATGAGTTAATTTTTTATATAATTATAATTTATTTTTTAAAAATAAATTTACAAACTAAATTAGGAGTGACAACGAATTGAGTATTTTCGAATACTCGAATAGTTTTAATCCGTTTATATATAATATAAATAATTTATAAACACATTTGAATACATACTAGTAGAATTTTTTTAACTCATAGCAAATTTAAATAAGGTTTAAATACATACTCTTAAGCACTTATTATCTAAATTTAATTATATAATGATATTTTTATTAATTATATTTTATTAAATTTTAATTAAATATTTATTGTATTTTATTTAAATTATAAAACTGTGTGATATGAACTTATTTTTATAAAATTATATTAGTATTAAATTTTTATTTAGAATTACTTGATTGATAAGATTATAATTTTATAATTAAAATTTTATAATTTATAATAAAATGTGTAATTAAAAATGATATCAGGCATGAGTGTTCAAAAAACTCATGGCTTAAAAAATCTAGCCCCATCTAAGAGGGTTCGGGCTGAGTTACGCATTGGCAGCTAAGTTAAATCCGAGCTTAACACAAGTCAGGCTTCGGGTGTTTTTAAAAAATCCTCTGATAGGCTCGGCCTAGCTCGAGGCGTTAATTTTTTTTATATATTTTATATATTTTTTAAAAGAAATTTACAAAAACCTCACCAATTGAGCAAAAAAAAAAGACTAAAATTCGGATAATAATAGTAACTTTAAAATGATAAAATTGATTGCATAATTTGTTAATTAATTAATTATTTAGTCAATATAAAATTATATTATATTATTATGTACAATATTACATTTTTTATATAAAAAATAAATCTAAAATTCAATTTCATGTTTAAAATGTAAAGTATTAAAAGTGAAATTAACATTTTCTGTGTTAATGTTTTACATTACTGAAATTTTTTTTTAGTGTTTGCTTTTTGTTATAATGAATTTTAAAATAATAACTTTAAAAAAAATAAAAAAAACCAATTGGGTTTGCCCATTAGCCCTTCCGTTCCTGACTAGATCAAGCTAGCTCTATCCGACCGAGCCTAAGGCTGGGCCACGGGCAACCTAAGCACAACTCGATCTAGGTTGTAGGCTAGGGTGAAGCTCGGTTTGGCCCAACCTATGAACACTCTTAATATCATATGGATAATGTTAAATGGATTTAGGATAAGTATAAATAGTGAAAGGATAATTAATAAGATTTGAGATAGGTAAAAATAATTTAAAATTAAATGGATTTAAGTTTTTTTTTTTTTTGAGCATGAATGGATTCAAGTTTGAATATATTAATTTTAACGGAAACTCTATAACTATTATTTCATCTCTTACAATATATATATATTTTTTAAAAAAGTATGATTCAAAATTAAAATTTCTGTAATTAAATTTCGAAAAAACAATGCTATTTCACACTTTTTATTAAATTTCTAATGTGGAAACCTAAAAGGAAAAGAACAAATAAAAAAGACAAATTAGTAGGAAAATTTAGAAAGGTGGAATCTTCTTCAAAATATGATATTATGAGGTATGGACAAAGAAAAGCAATAATGATATAGAAAATGGATTATTTTGGGTTTGATCCTAAGGGAGAGAGCATGTTTGCTGAGGCAATAGAGAGAGAGGATAGATAGACAAAAAAAACAAAAGTGTGTGAAACATAAAATTAAAAATAATATGTAAAAGAGAGACAAAAATCAGTGAAAGTGATAAACAAATGGGTCCCTCAGTCAGAGTCCCAACCTATACATTCATTCTCCTGCAAACTTCTTGCCTTTAACCCAACCATTCCTTTTTGTTGTGGCCTTAGTCATTAGCTGATGGACCCACTTTGACTACTGGCCTCGTTTATTTTTTTATATTTCTTAAACACCTCAAAAATGACTTTATTATTATAAAAAATTATCCTACTCATCAGCTTTTCTAAAAAAAAAATTATATTTTTATTAAGAGTTTTTTTATTATTTTTATAAATATATATAATAAATTTATAAAAATTATCATATATGTATTAAATTCATAATAAATTTTAAAAAATAGTAAAAAATTCTAATAAATTTAAAAATATTGATAAATTTTGTAATTTTTAATTATTTATAGAAATTTTGTATAAAAATCTATTATTATTATTAGGGATATCTTAAAAATTTTAAAAATTAAAATTATTTTAACAATATTCAATTTTTTAAAATACTTATTTTTCAACTTTCAATTTTAAAAATATTTCATTTTTAAAAATATGTATCTAATATATAGTATATTTCACATATATTTTATTTTTCAATGGTATGTATCTATGATACATCTAATATATTAAAAATATATGAAATTATAAAATATTTTATTTTTTAATCTCCATAATAAAAAATTATAACTGCCTTTTTTTTAAAATTTTTATAGTTTTTTTTTTAAATTTGAGAATAAAACTGCCATTAATTTATTGACAGAAAATAATGAAATAATTTTATCATTTTTTTCTCGTCTTAATTTTTATGCCTTTTTCCTTTTTTTTTATATATTTTTATTATAACTATAAATGGTATAGTAGGGTTAAAACCGGAGCGTGCCTGCCCTTTGCTTTATGTGTAGTAAAATCTCTCCTTCGTTGTTAGGAGCGGAATAGCCTTATTATATATTATTTATCTTTAAAATAATTTTTAAATTAATATAAATATAAAATTTAATGTTTTTCTTATTTTGTATTATTTTATCATTTATAATAAAACTGAATTCAAATTAAATTTTATTATGTATTTTTCTTATTCTTTATTTGAAGATTTTATGTTATATTTCAATAAAAATTTATAATTCTCTAATGAAAATTGTCTATCATTCTTTAATGAGCCTTATAGTATGAAAGGTGATTATAAATAACAAATAGAATAAGTATCCCATTAAAAGCTAAATTGTTCGAAATATATTATTATTATTTATTATTTGCATCGAAAAAATTTATATAAATTCATTAATTTTATTAGTTATGTACATTTTGTATATTTTAAAATTATATTCTTTTATTTATATTTTATAGATATATTCTTTGATTTATTAATGAAATTTTATTTTATATTAAATATATATATATTTAAAGAAAGACTTATAAAATATAATTTTCTCTATATTAATTAGTACTTGGATAAGACAAGTGGGTTATATGCTAATAAAGCCAGAGTCATTGGAACAAATCTCTCCCATGTACCGCAATTATGTGCTTGACCATTGACAATTTATTACTTGCCCAACAATAGAGGGAAAGACTTCAAAGAAAAAATAAAAGGAAAAAAACAAGAAAGATTAGTTTAATTACCGTCTTAATAAGGGAAAAAAGTTTATAAGTATTGCTAATAATCCAAGATTAGAAGAAGACTTTCTTTGTTGATTAATTTTACCTGTGAAAAATGCTTCATTATTAATTAATTAATTTCCAGTTTGTCATTTGTATAGTACAAAGTGGTATTATCATTGTGTTGGTAATTATAGTTCAAACTCTTGTAATAAGTCCTCTCTAAGAAGGGAACCTTCTTAGTACTCCATGTGATTTCAAATGATCAATAGTTTCTATTTTTTCAAACCTTATAGATTTTTCAATAATATTTTTTTTTAATTTACAATATTAAATTTTTATAGAAATCCATGATTAATTCAAAATATTGAATTAAAAAATTTCTATGTCATCTAATACATATAAAACTTTAATAAAATTAAACTATACATGATGACCTTTTTTTCTGAATATTACAATAGAAATGTTGTCCAGAAAATACGCACTTTATTACTATGCTATGCTTCGATGTAATATATGAAAATTATTTTTTTAATATATCTTTGAAAATGAAGTACGTTTTTTATATTCTGAAAATATATCATAAATATATCTCTGAAAATAGGTATTTTTTAAAATTAAAAATTGAAAAATAGACATTCTTGCAAAAAAAGGAAAGTTGATATTTTTAAAAATAATTTTATTTTTGAAAACATAATCAATTTTTTGCTTTAGCTTCTTTTACTCACCTACTTATTTTAATGATTTTTTTTATTAAAAAAAACTATTGGAGTTTTTCCTAACCTTGGACACCATACATTTAAATATCACTTGGTTAGAAGATTAAAGTAAGCAAGTAATCCACCAACAAAGAAAGACAATGGACAACCAATCCCAAATTCCCAATAATTTGTTCAATTTCTTTGTCAAGGTGATAATCAAACCCACTTCACTCAAATGGCAACAACCCATAAAGATTTTGGTACTCATCATCAACTAATATAGATCAACTTCATGGGATTCTGACTCAAGTGTGTGTGTTGGCCGTCAGTTTTGACAAAAGAAAAAAAAACAATATAAAATTTTTATTAATTCTTTCCCATATCGGGAAAGAATAGAAATTGTGCTCAACAATTTCCTATATAAGGAAATCAATGTTTAGGTTTTGAAACACACCAAAACACAACAAGTGTTTTATATTAGAGATTAGAGTTGAGCTCTTGGAGTCTCTTGGAGTATAAATATTTGGGGATTGTTTTATGGGTGTCAGTTAGAAAAATATTTTGTATTTGTGGTTGTAACAATTTTCCACATAGTAAATATTTTTCTTGGTTGTCGTTAGGCAACGGCAGTGGTTTTTTCTCCATTTGGGAGTTTTTCACGTTAAATCTTTGTGTCTTTATTCCCTTTAATTTCTCAATTGTTATTTTATTTTCTCATTTATTCCTGCTTAAAGACGGTCCGAGGGGCGGGAAAATAGCGATTTTCCCAACAAGTGGTATCAGAGCTTAGGTGTTATAATTTTTTGTCAAAAATCTTAGTATGCTCTGTGGTTGCAGCTTGGTCTGATCTTCCACATCAGAAAATTTTTTTGTTAAAAAAAAATTATTTTTGTTTTAAGCTGGTGGAGCCTTTGGAGCTGGAGGAGCTTTGGAAAAGGTGGAGCCATTTTGCTTTGGTGTGCTTGAGTATTGGTGGTGAGATAAATAATTACACGTCAAGGTAAATTCTGTCAAACGACACGAATTTAGTCTAAGGCAAGTGGATTTTAAGTGAGACCATTGTGACTCCTCCTCTTGCCTGGGAATTTACATGGTGTAATATTTATTTCTGGTCCTTTATTAAGCACAAAGTAAGCATGTCGGCAATGAGATGCGAGATTGAGAAATTTGATGGGAGAATGAATTTTGCACTGTGGCAAGTGCAAGTCAAAGACGTGTTGATACAGTCTGGACTACATAAGGTTTTGCAGGGTAAACCAGTCAGCGGAAGAAATTCAGGAAAAGGCGGTGGTAGTGGAGACTCAGAAAAATCCAAGATTATTGACGAAGAATGGGAGGAGCTGGATATCAAGGCGGCAAGTCAAATTCGCATGTGTCTAGCAAAAAATGTTCTTGCTAATGTGCTTGGATTGTCCACGACAAAGGAGCTGTGGGCGAAACTGGAAGAATTGTATCAGGGAAAAAATATATCCAACAGGTTATATTTGAAAGAGCAATTTCATACGTTGAAAATGGCGGAAAGTACAAAGCTGTCCGATCACCTGAGTGTCCTCAATGGTATTATCTCTGAATTAGAAACACTTGGAGTGAAAACCGAAGATGAAGATAAAGCTCTCCGGCTCATCCTGTCACTTCCTTCAACATATGAGCACATGAAGCCTGTTCTGAAATATGGTAGTAAGGAAGTGGTGTATGCGGATGTGGTTAGTAAGCTCATTACTGAGGAGAGAAGACTGAATGAAATGGAAAATAAATCTTATGAGAATTCAGCTTTATCTGTCGGTATCAGGAAAAAGAATAAAGGCTCCGGAAAAAGGAAGATTGTCTACTGGGGGTGTGGTCAAACTGGACACGTGAGGAAGGATTGCCCGAACGATGGAGCTGATTCGGCTAGAAGCTCTAACGTTGTTGTTGCCAATGTGATCTCCTGTGGTGAAGGAGATGATGAGTTTTCTCTGTAGTTGAGAGAAGTGTGTCCTCATGGCATGATTGCTACCCGTTGAGATGCCATGGAAGAGGATGGATTATTGGTAGCTGGTACACGGAAATACGCACGGCATTGGTTGACAGTTAATGCAAAGTGCGTGGTGGAAAAATTATGTCGATGGCTAATGAACTCTCGGAAAAGTCAACAGGAGGGTTGCACCATAAACTATTAGCGGGATCCGACATGGCCGATGGAAAATGCTTGGAGTTTGTGCAGTAATTCCGAGTGACTATACTCTTTTATGGTGGGGTATGATAATTCTTGACGATAAGAATTATGATTGTCGGTAGCAGACAATGTTGTGTTTTTTTTTTTTTTGTCAAGGTGGAGATTGTTGGCCGTCAGTTTTGACAAAAGAAAAAAAAACAATATAAAATTTTTATTAATTCTTTCCCACATCGGGAAAGAATAGAAATTGTGCTCAACAATTTCCTATATAAGGAAATCAATGTTTAGGTTTTGAAACACACCAAAACACAACAAGTGTTTTATATTAGAGATTAGAGTTGAGCTCTTGGAGTCTCTTGGAGTATAAATATTTGGGGATTGTTTTATGGGTGTCGGTTAGAAAAATATTTTGTATTTGTGGTTGTAACAATTTTCCACATAGTAAATATTTTTCTTGGTTGTCGTTAGGCAACGGCCGTGGTTTTTTCTCCATTTGGGAGTTTTCCACGTTAAATCTTTGTGTCTTTATTCCCTTTAATTTCTCAATTGTTATTTTATTTTCTCATTTATTCCTGCTTAAAGACGGTCCGAGGGGCGGAAAAATAGCGATTTTCCCAACAGTGTGTGTGTGTGTGTGTGTGTGTGTATGACCACTATGCTATCCTTAACTTTATAAATGGTTAAGATTAATTACACTTGTCACCTTTGAGAAAATCACTAATGTTCATTATCATTTTTCATTATCAATTTATCATGCCGTAATCTTTAAAATAATCTTCATATTGTGCTCCCCATCGTCCTTCTCTCCTTTTTTTATTTAATAATAATTTATTCATAAAATTGTTAATCTAATTAATAAATAGATAGAAGGACGACAACATCCATAATGTGAAAATATCAGATATCACGATAATGGATATTAATGAATTAGAAATGACGAATGTCATCTGCTCCCAAACTCTCAAATGACTGGTGTAATTAACTTCCAAATGGTTATATATAGATTCCACGTATGACGACTTATATATATATATATATATATATATATATTAAGTTGCAATCCTATATGATAACTACACTTTAAATGCCTGGATTGGCCATCAATGGATGAAACTAATGATCGTAATACAGAATTCAAAAAAAAAAATCATTAAAGGAAGAGTCAAAGAGACAATGAAGTTGGGAGATGGTCATCATGCAAAAGGGGATGATTACAATTAGTGACTACTTATACTAATTAAATCAGATTGATGTGTTAGTTATTACAAGCATTAAGACATGATTTGATTGTGCAACAACTATGAGTTGCACAGACCAATTTATTATTTCTTTCTTTTATTTTTATCATTATTATTGCAACATATTATTGTTTTTAATAGTTAACAACACTATCATCCAACACATATAAAAATTAAATCCTCTACTTATATAATCTTAAAATAAAGAAACTGTTTTTTGCCTATAAGCAAATTTATTAATACAATTGCAATTCATTAAATTTTGATTCTATTTAATTTTATAATTTAATTTAATTTCTCTTAACTATATTAAATTTATTATATTTTATCATTAAAGATTGATTAATATGTTTAACATTATTATTAATTGAGAGTAAGAAAAGTACTAAGATTTTCACTTATTAATTAAATTGAACATTTAATGAATTTAATTTATTTTTGATTCTTAATTTTCTATATATCAAATTAATTATAATGAATTTTTATCTCAAACAAACTGAAAATCTAAAATTTTTATTTGCCATTATTTTTACGTATTTTATTATAAATCTATGTCATGTTACTATTTTACTATTGATTTTTTTAAATCGTGTAATCTTTCATATAGATATAATGCATTTATTTTTTCATGAACTTTATTAATTTTTTATTTTTATTTTTATTTTTACAAATAATTCTCGAAATAAAATAATTTAAATTATAGTTTAAAGATAAATTAGGCTATCCACAATTATAAGCTAATACTTATACAATTTTTAAATATTATATATATGTAGTATCATATTATTTTAGAAAATTATTTAATAAATAAGTTTATCTAAATATATTTGAATAGTTTTTAATAATAATTTAAAATAGAATCATTTCAATATTTTTTATTATAAAATATTTTAAAGTGTACACATGTTTTTGTTTAATAATTTTTTAATATACAATATCTTAACTTAATAATATAGTCTAAAAATATCCTTTTTTTCTCATACACATGCATAATAATTTAAAAAATAAATATTAATAAACTTATAAAACAAAATTGAATTTCACATTTGTGCAGGTTTTGACTAGCGCATTTGTTTAAATTAGATCGATAACAATGAAATTAGCTAAACCACCAATTAGTGGTTGCAAAATATATATATTTTTTTTTAAAAGATACAAAAAAGAAAAATACCCAAAATAAATAAATAACTCCTAATTAATTATAGCATAATCCCCCAAACTTTGAATTCTTATTTGCTACCATGTGATGAGTTTGCCAAAGTCCAACATTAAGAGTAAAAACGGATTGTTTGGTGAATTAATTGTCCCATTCGTGAGTTCAAATTAAGGTGGAAAATTTCGGATAAATTAATTAATTAAGTACACCTTATCCATGATATGTTTATAGAGTATTTAGTTACATCATAATCTTAAAAAAGTTAATTAAATAATTCTATTTGATAAAAAATACCATGTTTATTTGCAAATAATACATATAAAATAAAATACTAAGCTTAATAAATTTTACTAACCAGTTAATAAAATATTTTAGTTAGAAAGAGTAAGAAAAATTATTTTATTGAAAAAAAAAATTGCGGTGTCCCATATTATTATACCTTCGCTTAAAGATATGATAAAATAAGAAAGAAATATTATAAGAATAGTTGAGACATTATTCAAATTTTTTCAGTAAAGTTAAATTGTAGTCAAATAAGTTGTCATTTTTTTTAATCTACTTTTTTAGTATTTTGTTAGATATTTCAAATATAATAATATAATCTTTTCTAATAAAATATAATTTTAATAGCATATAATCAGTTTTTTCAGTAATCTACTGAACGATCCATTAGATAAATGAGTTGAAATTAGTATTCAAATCATTACAATTGAAATCTCATTTTAAATATTCTATTTTCATTTAAGTTCTTGATCATATGTCTTTATATAATTAATTTTACAAATGAAATATTTTCTAAATGTGTTCAATTCTTAGAGTTATTTTTTTAATAATTTCTGAATTTTTTTATTTATACTATTAATATATCTAAATTTTAATTCATTCTAAATAAAATTTTTCTATTTTAATTTTTTTGTTTATTAAGTATGATATACAATCTCACATTGATCAAATATAAAATATTAAATAGGTTTATATATAATTGAGTTTCTCAACTTCAATGGTTAGTTTTTGAGATTAGTTTTTCTAAAAGTATATAAGCTCCCAATATTTATACATTGTTAAAAAATTTTATACCATTTTCTGATTGGCAAATGATTATATAGATTTTAATGGCATCACGTGAAGCTATATGATTATGCAGAGCCAAGAATTTTAATAGAAAAAATTAAAGTTAAAAATAAAATTGTATAAAAACAAAATTGACAAGGTTTAATTTAAATTAGTATAATTAATGAAGACATCCTAAAAGTCTATCATTTTTTTTCTACAGCAAAAAAGCTGAGAGAACAACTTTAGGAAATATGATTCTCATAGAATCTTGATTACTTGAGTAATTAAGATTAGGGTTATATTTATATATACATGTAATGAGTTTAAATGATCTGAAAAGTGGTCAATAGGTTTTTTGCTTTGCTTTGTATAATATTTTGGTTAAAGAACTTTCCCTTTTTTTTTTCTATTTTTTCTTTTCCTTTTCTCATGACTTTCTAAAGCATTATATATATATATATATATATTATACTCTTATTAATTTTTATATATATGTATATTATATACTCTTATTAATTTTTCATATTTTCTGAGTTGGATATTATTATTATTATTATTATTATTATTATTATTATTATATGTGTTTTGCCTATCTAAGCAAATAGTGACGAGTACGATTTCATTGCATCTGTTTCGCTTGTTTTATTAATTATTTTTATTGTTTTATTACTTATTCATTAATTATAATTAAATAATTTATAGTGTTGTATAATAATATTATGAAATGTATTCTTGATTTACTTTGAATAATAGTAGCAAATATAATTGTATTACATTTTTTTACTTTGCTTTTAACAATGAATTTTCTTTCATTTGTATAATATAAATAATAATAATCTATAGCATCATCGAATATATAAATATTTTTTACTCTATTCTTTTTGTATACTGATAAATAATATGCATAATATTGTAATAGGATTTTTCTAGTATGCATAATATACAATGTTCCAAAAACTTATATTAAAATATATAATAAGTTTTATCTCTCACATCTTTTGTATTCAGATGTCAAATGTAATCAATTCGAAGGCAACAATAATTGGTTTAGGCAGCTTATTTTTTGTTTTTATAGTTTTTGTAAACCATTAAATATATATTTGGTGTGTTGTCTTACTCTCATTTGAAGCCATGAGTCCCATTGTTGTCGAATTACTAATGTGTACTAAATTTCTTAACAATGTTTTATGTATGTATATTTTTTTTTTTAAAAAAAAATCCTTCATCGATTGAAACACAGCATCTAAGTCAAAATAATAATTAAAATTAATTAATAACGTATACATTATAATAAAAAAATTAAAAAAATTATATCATATTCAATTCAGATAAATTCAAACTAAATCAATATTGAAAAGAAGAATTTGACTATAATACGTTTTATTTTCTTTTACGTGGAAAGTTATATAATATTCATTGAGATTATTGATAATGATGGATGGCAATGTTTATTGTTTTGGATTGAGATTTTTGAACATTTTATTAGTCAAGAGAAGATTAAATCCTTAGCTTCAATCCCTTCAAAAAAAAAAATCCTTAGCTTCAATTTAACTAAATTAATTAAGTTATAATTATGTGTGTCGTGATAATGAACTAAAAATATTATATATATATATATATACACACATAATTATAGAATTATATATATGACGGTATTAGATTTTTGCTTAGGGAGTCGGCATGCAGCGGTAGTCCAATGAGTAAAGAGTGGCCGGCGGTACTTTTGGTGGAGTTGTGATTTGCCTGGCTGGAAGTGGGGTGGGGGCTACTGGAGGAGGGAGGCAGGGACAAGGGTTGTGTAATTTTTTCACGCAGTCCTATTAATTTTTTTTAAATTGGTTTCTGACAAAACGACGTCATTTCGCCAGGGAAGCATTTATTTTTTTTTAATTTAGCCCCTATCGAAAGTCGTTTCGATAGGAGCTAAATTAAAAAAAAATAAATACTTCCCTAGCAAAACGACGTCGTTTCGTCATGGACCAATTTAAAAAAAATAAATTTTATTTGCAGCGAGGGGTTGAGTTTTGCACCACCGGTAGTCTCCCATTTTTACCACCAGTGAGGGAGGGTTGTGTGACCACACACGCCCTAACAGTAATTTCGCCACTGTGTGTGTGTGTGTGTGTGTGTATATATATATATATATATATATATATATATATATATATATGAAGAGGTAAAGTCTTTGCAAGTTATTGGGATAGCTTCCCATGTTATAGGATAATGTCTTTCATTTTCTTTTCCAAAATGATCGCTCAATCCTTCTATGTTTGAAATTGATGATTTGAATTTTTTTTGTAAATTATTATTTTAGAGTCGAGTCGGATAAGACTAAAAGAATAATAATTTTTTTTTACCAAACTTTAATACAACTATATATCTAAAAAATTAAACTTAAAATCTCTAATTAAGCTAAAATAGTCTCTTATCAACTGATCTACACGTTCGGTAGTGGGATATTTTTTAATATTTCATTACAAAGAAATAGTTTTCCTAAAAAAAATAACTATTTTTTCATTGGTTTATATTTAATTTTCATAATATATTAAATTTAAAAAGAAAAGTATATAAATTAGGACCGATCCCGAGATTTTGATTATCTTAATCAACTCAAATTTTGATTATTCACTTGCTATTAAATATTAAGAAAATAATATAAAATTAAAAAAATGCAAAATGCAAAATTATATTATATTTTTAACTTAAATTGCATAAAAAATAATACATATATGCATGATATAGATTATTTTATTTTATTTTAGTTGTGCCTGATATGATTGTCTTATAAATTCAATATTTATAAATTAAGTGTGAATTTAATATTGCCTTTCTTTCCTGGATTGTCAAGTAGGAAAAAAAAGCAAATATAGTATTTTTTTTTCCAATTATTAATATTTAATAGATGTTTTCATGAACTTTGACTAAGATAGTTGGGAAGAAAGAGACAAGGCATTTGCCACCCACAAGAAAACAAAGGGGATGTTAATTCTAATTCCTCTTGAATTTGAAGGTCGGTGGTCACTTTGCTTAATATAACTCTTTGTTTGTCAAAAAGTTTGAAAACCACTGGACCATCAATTGCCTTTTCTTAGTTTGAGCAATTGTTGACTCTTCCTAATTCCATTTATATTATATTTTTTTTATTAATTATTTATGAAGACAAAAATATTTAAAAAATTTAAATTTGAAATTTAAATAGTAATAACATATGTTTTTATCATTAAATTACACTTTGATGATTTATTTAAATTATATTTTTATTAAAAATATATATATAAGAAATATTTAAAATTCAAATTTAAAATCTAAATAAAAATAATATTCATGATCACTGAGTCACACCTTAATAAATTTTAATTATATATTATTATAAAAAATAAGAAAATTTATGTCTAAAATATTCACTTCTCATATAAAAAATAGAATATTTATTATTTTATATTTAAAATAAAATAGAAAATATTTTGCTGCAAGTATCTCACTAGTTGATTTTATTAAAAATGTACTACAAAATCAAAATTGTACATATAATTAAAAATATTGAAATTGATTAATTTATTAGTTATATATTTCAACTATTTTAGTTTTGAATTTTTTTAATAATAAAAATAATTTATAATTTAAATCCTTACCTTACTTTTTTAGAGGCTAACAATATTATAAATCATATAAAAGATTTATAATATTTACATTTTATCTAACCTAAAAAATGGCATAAAATTCAAAATATTAGATTAGATTAGAGTATAACATTAAATTTATATCATTTAACTTTAAAAAAATGCATCATTAGTTGGAATATTCCATGAAATATTTTTTGTGAATTAATCCACAAAATAGCATAGAAAATTGGGTGGTTGTTATTGATGGCTAAATGATAATTTCATGCCCCAAGAAGTAAACAAAAAATCATGAGTTGGATTAGGAAAAAAAAAATCTAGCAAGATAATGGACTAATAAATGGAAGGTGGTAGAAATTATTTAATAAAATTTTGGATTGCATATATCATTTGCAATTCATTTATATTGCATCAAGTTGAAATGATCTAATCCAAATCATACAAGAGAATTATGTCAATTAATAAATTTTTCTTTTTCGAACAATTTTAAATTAATAGACTTAATTTAGATTTTATAATTCAAAATTGAAAATATTTAAAATTAAAATAAATATATTTATTATTTTGATATATTTGACCTTTATTTGTAAAGATATATATATATTCATAAAAATATAATTTTGTAATAGGTTTCATTAAGCAAAATTTTTTTTTATGATTTCATTTCTTTAAAAGTTACTTATTTTTAAATCTGAAAATTAAATTAAAAATGACTTTTTAAATAAAATTAATAAAATAGAAATTAATGAAAGATTTTTAAAAAATTAAAAAAAATGATAGGAAATCAAACTACTTAATTTTTTTATAAAATTAATATTTGATTGTGAAGTGTTTCACTACTTCTCAATATTTTTAAAATCATATGAGATATTGAACTAGATTAACGATTAGTTTATAGTTTAATCGGTTCAACCGAATTGACTTAGGTTTAATAATATAAAAATATTATAATTATAGAGATTAATAAAAATATGAAAATAATAAAAATTTTAAAATAAAATTTTAAAAATAATAAAAATATACTTTATCAATTCAAAAATATCACATAATAAATCAAATATATATAAAAATAATATAAATTTTTTTATTTTTATTCAAAAATACTAAAAATACTAGTTTGGCTCAAGTCAAATAAGTTTGGTCTAATTTGATTCAATTCAATCAATTTGATTATTTTTTTATAAAATTAATTTTTAAGTGTTCTTAAACTAGACTGACCAATTGATCTGGTCTAATTGTAAAAGCACTGCTATTTCTTGACATAATTCACTTATGAAAAAATTAATCATTGCATATAAAATATAATCATGAGAAGCGTCCATCATTATGTAATTAAGACTTGCAGACATTTCTTCCTTACAAATAGTAATGCATTAATAAAAATTTTCACTTTTTCACATGTCTCACCATGAAAAAATGGATTGCCAATCACTGAATTGCATTTATTCATTCTTAAAAAAAATAAATAAATTATAATTGTGTGTTGAACAAATTAATTAACTAATAATTGATTATATAATGATCTTATTGTTTTTATTTTCTCTTTTTTAGAGCAACAGGTGACTCATATACTGTAATTATAATTGATGATGTTGATTAGAGGGACCATATGCCGACACTCATAACTTTGGAGTATTTATATATTGAAATTTAATACATCAGCATATACGTTGTTTTTTAATTTTTTTAAATTCTAAGTAGGACTAGCAAGAAAAAATCTAAAATTTGTTTTTTTTTTACATTCATAAATATGAATCTATTGCCAAAAATAATAAATCAAACTCAAGACATAGTTAGAAATTTGTAATTGATTATAATTATTTAATTAAAAATTATGTTTTATTTAATGTTTTAGATTAATTATGATTTAATGTGTATATAAAATAAATTCATACTTACTGATACGAGATGTTTTGAATATATTATTTTACTTGCATGGTCATCATAAAAAGAAATAAATAAAAATTAATCTAAAAAACAATTTAGTAATGTCTCCTAAAATTGGTGTAATGAATTTCTCTTGCTTTAGCCAAATGTCTCCTTATTATTATTATTATTATTATTATTATTATTATTATTATTATTATTATTATTATTATTATTATTATTTGGTCAAAGAGGAGCAATATAAGGTGTATTAAAAAGTATTGGAGAACCAAGAAGACTCTAAGAGAATTAACAAAGCACAACTTTTGCCCAAATAACCTTTTCTCTCAAGTCACTAATCTCATACAGCCGCATATATAAAGACAATGGAAATAAAAGGAAGAGAAAATTTTTTTTGATGAAACTTCTGTTAGGAGCTGTTTGTTTTGGTTCTGTTAAATAAAAGTCATATTCTTTAGGAAGTCCTATTCTTTTGGAATTGTTAGGATTTTTCTGTTGTATTTTTTCTTTTATCGTTGTGCTATTCTTGTAAGGCTATATATTGCCAGGTCTAATTTCAATGAAGGTGGACTTGAAATCCAATTGTTTGAGTTCTCTGTTCAATCAGTTTTCAGTTTAAACTTAACAATTGGTATCAGAGCCCTCACTGGATTTCTGAAAAAAGAAGGAAGTTGCAATCTTCAAGTAATCAAACATAGAGAGAATGTCAGATGACAAAACCTTAACAAAAATTCCTCACTTCGATGGTCACTATGATCATAGGAGTGAATTGATGGAAAATTTGCTCAGAGCAAAAGGTTTATGGAGTTTGGTGGAGAAAGGTTTTGCAGAACCACTAGAAGAGACGAGATTGACCGAGGCTCAACAGGCGCAGCTTGATGATGATAGAACCAAAGATTATCAGGTAAAACATTACCTGTTCCAGGCAATTGATCGAACCATCTTTGAACAAATTTTGGACCGTCGCACATCCAAGATTTTTTGGGACTCATTGAAGCGAAAGTTTGGTGGAAATCAAAAGGTGAAGAAATCACTTCTTAATGCATTAAGAAGAGAATTTGAAGTCCTGGAGATGAGAAATGATGAAACAATCAGAGAGTATTTTGCTAGAGTAATGCTGGTTGCTAATAAAATGAGAAGCAATGGAGAAGAAATGCCAGATAAGAAAATTGTGGAGAAAATTCTACGCACCCTAAATGACAAGTTTACATATGTTGTAGTATCCATCGAAGAATCAAAGGATACTGATACTATGTCCATTGATGAGTTACAGAGTTCATTAGTGGTGCATGAACAAAAATTTTGTCGACCCAGCAACAATAATGAGGATCAAGTTCTGAAAGTTGAAGGTCGATCGAACACAAGCAATAGAGGAAGACGAGCTTACAGAGGAAGGGCGTGGAAGAGGCAGAACAAGTTTCAACAAGGCAACTGTTGAATGTTATAGATGTCATGACTTAGGACATTTTCAGTATGAATGTCCTAAGAATAACGAAGCAAATTATGCTGAGCTCGATGAAGAAGATGAGTTGCTGTTAATGGCTTATGTTGAACTTCATGAAGCAAAGAGAAGTGACGCATGGTTCCTAGACTCCGGTTGATCAAATCACATGTGTGGTGATGAAAGTATGTTTTCAAGTTTAGACACAACCTTTACTCACAGTGTCAAACTTGGAAATAATACTAGAATGAAAGTTTCTGGAAAGGGTACTGTGAAACTATTTTTTCAAGGAAATTGTTACACTGTTGGAGACATGTATTGGGCACCGGAACTTAAGAACAACCTTTTAAGCGTTGGACAGCTTCAAGAAAAGGGGGTAGCAGTGCTGTTCAAAGGTAGAGCACGTAGCATTTATCATCCACAAAAGGGAAAAATCGCAGAATCGATTATAAGTGCAAACCGAATGTTTATTTTGCTGGCAGAATCATCAAACACAACAGGTGAAGGAAGATGCCTACAAGTTTTAAATACGGATCAATCAACACTTTGGCACTATCGTTATGGCCATCTCAGTTACAAAGGCCTCTGTATTTTGAAACACAAAAACATGGTAGAAGGTCTGCCACAAATTGTTGATCCAAGCATCACTTGTGAAGCATGTATGAAGGGCAAACAGCATCGGACTCCCATTCCAAAAAGAAGTCAGTGGAGAGCTTTTGAAAAATTGTGTCTTGTTCATGCGGATTTATGTGGTCCGATTACACCATCTTCAAGCAGCGGAAAAAGGTATTTGCTGTGTTTTATAGACGATTTTTCTAGAAAATCATGGATGTATTTTCTTCTAGAAAAATCAGAAACATTCTATCTTTTTAAATGTTTCAAAAATCTGGTGGAGAAAGAGATTGGAATGCCCATAAAATGCTTAAGAACAGATAGAGGAGGAAAATTCAATTCTGCAGAATTCAATGACTTTTGCAAACAACATGGAGTAAAGAGACAACAGACCATAGCTTATACTCCACAACAAAACAGAGTAGCTGAGCGCAAAAATCGCACGGTGATGAATTTGGTAAGAGCTATGTTGACAGAAAAAGGGGTACTCAAGAAGTTCTGGCCTGAAGCTGTCATGTGGGCAAATCATGTCTTGAATCGATCTCCGACACTTGCAATAAAAGATATGACACCATAAGAGGCTTGGAGTGGAGTGAAACCAGCAGTAGACCATTTTCGAGTTTTCGGATGCGTGGGATATGTTCATGTCCCATATACTAAGAGAAAAACACTTGAAGACAAAAGCGTGGTTTGTGTTTTATTCGGAATCAGCGGCGAATCCAAAGGGTACAGGTTGTTCAATCCAGTTGAAAAGAAAATCATAGTGAGCCGTGATGTAATTTTTGATGAAGATCGTAAATGGAATTGGGAGAGTTTTGAGGATGAAGCTGATTTAGATTGGGAAGAAAGCATCGAAATTCCAGCAAAAGACACAAAACAAACAGGCTCTGCTTCACATGATGCTACTGAAACTACTGCCGAACGTGCTGTTACTGCCTCATCTACTGATGAAATTGCTGCACCAAATAACGAATCAGAATTGGCTTTAAGGGAGGCAGAAGTCAACGTCCACCTATATGGTCAACTGATTATGTGTCCGGTGAAGGATTGTCTGAAGAAGAAGATGTTAACATGGAAGATGATATTAATATGGTTTTTTTAATGGTTTCAGATCCTGTAAACTATGAAGAAGCAGTCAAGAGCTCAAAATGGAGACTGGCCATGGATGAGGAGATTAATTCTATCGAGAAGAATCAGACTTGGCATCTAGTCGTTCTACCTGCTGGTGCGAAGAAAATAGGAGTTAAATGGATTTATAAAACTAAGCTAAATGAGCTTGGTGAGGTTGATAAATACAAAGCGAGGTTGGTGGTGAAAGGCTACACACAAGAGCATGGAGTTGATTATACTGAGGTTTTTGCGCCCGTGGCTAGAATGGACACTGTAAGGATGATCATAGCATTTGCGGCACAGAATGGCTGGACACTTTATCAGTTAGATGTCAAATCAGCCTTTTTACATGGAGAACTGAAAGAAGATGTTTTTGTAGAACAACCGAAAGGCTATGTCAAGAGAGGGAGTGAGCAGCTAGTATACAAACTTAACAAGGCTCTCTATGGGTTGAAACAGGCACCTAGAGCCTGGTTTAGCCGAATTGAAGCCTACTTCATCAAGGAAGGATTCGAAAGCAGTTCTAGTGAGCACACACTCTTTGTTAAAAGGAAGGGAGGTAAAATTCTTATTGTTAGTGTGTACGTTGATGATTTATTATTTACCAGTAATGATGAACTTTTGTTGGGAGAGTTCAAATGTTCTATGAAAAGGGAATTTGATATGACTGATCTGGGTCAAATGAGGTTTTTTCTCGGAATTGAAGTCATACAACGTTCAGATGGCATTTTTATATGTCAAAGGAAGTATGCTGCTGAGGTTTTGAAACGATTTGAGGTAAAGAATTTCAACTCTGTTTGTAATCCTATTGTTCCTGGACAAAAAATCAGCAAAGATGAAAATGGTATCAAGGTAGATGCAACTCTTTACAAGCAGATTGTGGGAAGTCTGATGTACCTTACTGCCACTCGTCCTGCCCTAATGTTAGTGGTAAGCTTAATAAGTCATTTTATGGCTTGCGCAACGCAACTTCACTTTGCAGCAGCGAAAAAAGTTTTGAGGTACTTAAAAGGCACAGTTAACTTTGGTGTGTTCTATAAAAGGGGCGGGGTTAGTGAATTGATTGGTTTCACTAATAGTGATTATGCCGGTGATATGGAAGACAGCAAAAGTACTTCCGGCTATGCGTTTATGATGAGTGAAGGAGCAGTAGCCTGGTCATCCAGAAAACAACCTATAGTCACCTTATCAATTACAGAAGCGGAATTTGTTATCGCCGCTGCGTGTGCATGTCAAGCTGTCTGGATGAGAAGAATACTCAGAGAGATTGGACATTTACAAGTGGAAGGAACAAAACTTATGTGTGATAATGCTTCAACTATCAAACTGTCAAAAAACCCAGTTTTACATGGACGTTCTAAGCATATCAGAGTAAGGTTTCATTTTCTTAGAGATCTTAACAAAGAAGGAACAGTTAACTTATTGTTTTGTGGCACTCATGATCAACTTGCCGATTTATTTACAAAGCCTCTCAGGTTGGAAACATTTCAGAAATTGCGCAAGAAACTTGGTGTGTGTAATGTTTCAGACTTAAATTGATTCTTGTCTAAAGAAGAGTAAGTTTAAGGGAGGGAATGTTAGGAGCTGTTTGTTTTGGTTCTGTTAAATAAAAGCCCTATTCTTTAGGAAGTCCTATTCTTTTGGAATTGTTAGGATTTTTCTGTTAGAGTTTATGCTTTTGTTCTGCCATATTTTTATTTATTCTATTTCATCTAATCTTTACCTAGTCAAATAATCTACTATTATCTAGGGATTTATTATCTTATTGTTAGTAGTTAACGATTTGATAGGATTATTAGGAGAATTAGACTCCTTTATCTATCTTTTACTACTATAAATGTAAGGGTTATCATTGAAATAATATATATGGTATTCTTTGTTATTCTCTCCATCTGTTCATCTTCAAATTCTTATTTTTCTTTTTTTTCATAAAAAGCTAACAGTGGTATCAGAGCTTTAATGGTCTTAAAGGACATATATGGTATTCTTTGTTATTCTCTCCATCTGTTCATCTTCAAATTCTTATTTTTCTTTTTTTCATAAAAAGCTAACAGTGGTATCAGAGCTTTAATGGTCTTAAAGGACCTGTGAGTATTCTAGGTTTTTAATCATTGTAAAGGACCTAAGCATGTCCATAAACTGCAGGAAAAATTTTTATAGACTCTTGTTTATAAAATTTAAAAGACCAAATCAAGTCTTTAAACTGACATTCGATGAAGTTTTACAAAGACCATGGAATCTTAAAATCAAAAATTTAAGAGACCATCAAGTCTATAAACTGAAAAATATTGTTTTTGAGACCTAAGCAAGTCTAAAACTGCAAAATTAGATGAAAATATGAAAGATATTTGGTCTTGCTTGTTTGTTTTGTGTTTGGTTGTAGCGATCTCGACTGGAGAGGGTGACAAGAAGGATTCATCCTCACAAAGATTGTTCCAGAATATGAGAGCTTACATCCATATTGACAAGTTATGACCTTTAAATTATGATGGCCAAATGCTGCCAATGAAGGGGTCAACAAAGACCTTAAAATTAAATATCATGTCAAAAGATTCCCAGCTCTCCAAATTGTAGGGGTTGAAAGGAATTCAATTCAAGAATATAAAGGTTCTCATGAAGCAGATGGTATTGTTGAGTATTTGAAATGCACAAAATCTGAATTTGCAGCTCCAAAAGCAAGGAGGACTGTTAGAGTTTATGCTTTTGTTCTGCCATATTTTTATTTATTCTATTTCATCTAATCTTTACCTAGTCAAATAATCTACTATTATCTAGGGATTTATTATCTTATTGTTAGTAGTTAACGATTTGATAGGATTATTAGGAGAATTAGACTCCTTTATCTATCTTTTACTACTATAAATGTAAGGGTTATCATTGAAATAATATATATGGTATTCTTTGTTATTCTCTCCATCTGTTCATCTTCAAATTCTTATTTTTCTTTTTTTCATAAAAAGCTAACATTTTCTGCTGTATTTTTTCTTTTATCGTTGTGCTATTCTTGTAAGGCTATATATTGCCAGGTCTGATTTCAATGAAGGTGGACTTGAAATCCAATTGTTTGAGTTCTCTGTTCAATCAGTTTTCTGTTTAAACTTAACAACTTCATCATTGAATTGAAATGGGGAGGCATCAAAATGCACTTTCAAAGCATCTTCCTCATAATCTGACCAAGAAAGATTCAAGGAGTGAAAGGCTAAGCCCTTAAGTTCACATACACTGTAAAGAAGGAGACTGGTTTGATTCTGAAAATAGATATTGATATATTCACCCAGCTGTTAAATTTTCAAAAATAAAAACCACCATGATGGTAAAAAATACATCAGGCCAATTGAGGGCCATTTTTGAAAGCAAAAAAGCAAAAATAAATAAATAAATAAATAAAACTAAATCACAAAATTATTAGAAAAACTTGAAGAAATAAAAGTAAAATGAAGATTTAAGGTTGTTATTTATCTTCTCCTGGCTAATGACAGTCCTAGATTTTTTTTTAAGAGGGCATCTTTTTACAAAGAAATAGAAAAAGGCTTTTCAGAGAAAGAAAATGCAAGTTGTACTGTATGTTTCCTTAATTTGTTTTAAAAATTTATATTTTTTTTTATAAATTACATATATAAAAAAATATTAAGAATATTCAAACTCAATATCTAAATAAAAATAACACATATTTTGACTGCTAAATTATACTTGGGTGGTTAAATTTACTTCTTTTTTAACAGAAGCATTACTTTGCATTTTGGACCGTAAATTACTAGAATATGACTAGTTGCAGAAGACAATCTGCATGAAAGAATTAGTGATAAAAAATTCTGCTAAAAAAAAAAGAAAAAAAATACTGATAAAAGATTACAATATCGTACTCTCTAATAGCCGGTGCAGAAAAAAGGAAAAAGGGATCAGAATTTTTTTTAAAAAAATTAAGGGCAAAGAATAAAGAAAGTAATCTTTGATTTAGACATCTTATTATTAAATATTATAAAATTTTAAATTAAGAGGAAAAAAAATTAACACCATTGTATAATAATAATTATATTTTTATGTATCCTATTATACTTAATTAAAATTAAAAAAATTTAAAAAATTTAAAATATATTAATATTTATATGTTTTATAATAAAATTAAAAAAATTACGAAAAATTGAAAGAAATTGTGTCTAGTGGACCAACAAAAGTATTATACTTTTTTAAATAAAAATATTATTAGAGACAGTTATCAAAGCCTCAAAAAAAAAAAAAAAACTCCCAAACTTCTTAACCTAATAAAAAAAATGTGATATTCAAATTAACTAATGAGCAACAACATTAATACATCATTTAGCAAAAGAAATTAATATAAATTAATATAAAAAATTTAACATGATATTATATTTTTATGTAGCCTATTATACTTAAAATTAAAAAAAAAGAAAAATTAAAAAAATTAATATTTATTATTATAAAATTTAAAAATTAAGAATTTTTTTTAAAAATTATATCTAATGCGCCAACAAAAATATTATATTTTTTTAATACTATATTAATATTATAATATAAATATTGATATTATTCATATTATAATATTATAATATTTGGGAGTATTTTTTTTAAGCAATAAATACAATAGCATACCGTGACATATTAATTAATATATTTTTTAAACATATTATTTTTAAGAAAATGACACCATTTACCATATTTTTAAAATTTTTTATTTTTTTATCAAAGATATTTTAGTCATTTTATTATAAACTCATAATAAACTGTGTAAAATTTATGAACTCATTATAAATTAATTATAAACTCATTGTAAACTTTCTGTAAACTAATAAAAAGTTGATATTTTGATAAATATTTTATAAATTTTAATATTTTAATAAATATTTTATAAATATAACATATTTAAAATTATTTTTAATTATTTTTTATATTTTTATCAAAAGCCTTTATTTTTTTTTTTATATAGGAAGTCGAAGTTTCTTCCTAAATTCATTAGGCCCATTGAACGAAGCTAAGTTCAAAAAGCTTATAAGACGTCACACCATACTATATACAACTCAATATTAATTTTATTTTTAAAAAATAAATATAATAATATAGATATATAGAGAATAATAGAAACTAATGACTATATACATTTTATATGATGATTTTTATTATTATATATTAATTAATATATTTTTTAAATACACACCTTTTTTTTAAGAGAGGGTCAAAGTGCCTATTTGTTAAAAAAATATTATTAAATGATAAAACACAGGGACATATTACTTTCCCAAAATATTAATGCAGCAATGGACTAATCAAAACTTTCGCCACCAATAAACAAAATTTCATATGAATAAGGCGCTGCCGGCAGCTGCCTTCATAGGAATATCCCAGTGGAACTTACATGCATTGTCTTAATCAAGCAGAAAATTAAAGTTCTTTTTTTTTTTTCTTGTTCATTAAAATGTTCAATCATATTGAATTAATAATATAATACTCGAATGCTTATTTTATATTATATGAATTCTGAAAATTTAACAATTTTCATAATTTTTTTAAAAATATATATATATACAGAAAAATTATCTATATATATTAGAATTATGAAATTTATTTGAATATTGATAAATAATAATTAAATTTGGGCCAAAACAAAAAGTCTCCTCGTAGAAGAAGTCAAAAATTCTTGAATATTCTTCCAACAAAAGTACTAATAATTAATATGAAAGAATAAAAAAAAGTCCTTAGATAAATATTCAAAGATTTAATTATGAAAGAAGTCTTTTATTTATTTTTTTTATTTGTTTGGTTAAATGTCACAAAGTTATATATCGAAGAGTGGTCCTGAGTTAAAAGGCTTCATAAAATAAAATGATATGACAAACCAAAGTCTTATCAATTTATTATAAATTGTGAAAGTGAAGTTTACCTTATCACTTCATGCTATGCTACCACTTGTGTGTCCTTTTTTAAGGATTAACAAGCTGATAGTCACTGTTTAAAAAACAAGCTGATCGTCTGCCGCACCATGTTGCAGAAATTAATATTATTATATGAACATAAAAAAAATATAAATAATAATATGTATTAAACATGATAATAATATTTAAAATGTATGCAAAATATATTAAAAATATATATATAAATGCCTATTTACATATAAAATGTATAGTAATATACAAAACAGAACAATAACATATTTAAAAATATATATTTAAAATTTATGAATGAAACATTAGACACAAAATGCAAAAGTAAACAATCAACAATTTATTTATAAAAAAAAAAAAGAATACAAGCGATTTTAATTAAAGTTAAATTGTGTTTCACTTTTGAGATAATGTATGCAAAATATAGTGTATATATAATTAGTAAAAATAATACCCAATATAAGAAGAAAATAAATAATTATATCCATAATTTTTTAAAATTTTTAATTTTATTTTTATTGTTAAACTAAAGTGTTATTAACATAATTTAATAAATTAAAATTTTTAAATTAAATAATTTTTAATCTTGATATTCATAATGTCCTAATCAAAAGGTTGAAATTTAAAATTTATGCTATTCATTAATTGAAGTATAATTTTTAAAAATTTCATCGTATAAAAGTAATTTAATAGTTTTCAAGCATTAATAATAAAAAATTGAATGTTGAAATGATTTGAATCATAAAATTTATTTATAAATAAATTCAAATTATCATTGACACTGATTTAAAAATAGATAAAAAATCTATAAAAAATAAAATCAAATAATATAAAATTTTAGATCCAAATATAATTGATAACATGTTTATTTTAAATTACTTTTAAAATAATTAAATTTATATTGTTAATTTAAAAATTAAAATAAAATAATAAAAAGGAAAATTCATTATTTTTGAAGATTATGACTCAAAATTTTATTAAAAATTAAAATAAAAATAAAAAATAAAAGTTTGAGAAGTAAAATACAAAAAAAGCAAAATCGTAAAAGAGAAAATAGAAAAAGAAAAAATAAATAAAAGGGGAAGAGTTTACTAAAAAAAACAATGGACGATTACCATATTTTTTGTCCATATGGCATTAGGCCACTTGTTAATTACTTTTCAGTGGGCGTCACAAAAGAACGGCTGAAAAGGAAGTAAAAGAAAAAGAAAAAGAAAAGTAAAGGATACGATTAGAAAAGAAAAGAAAAAGCCATGGTTTTAAAGGAAGGCCTCTTTTAGTTTGTATATATAATATATATAAATTTTATATTATTGAATACATATATCAATTAAGAGTATAAATTTATAGAATTCGATTGAATTGAGTATATTTTTTAAAAAATTTAAATTTAATTGGATAGTCGAGTTGAGATTTATTTTTTTGATTTAATCTGAATCCGGTCGACACATATATATTATATATATTTTTATAAATTATAATATATATTACATAATCCGATCCGAACTGACCTGACCTGAATCAACCCGATTATATATTTTTTATATATAATATTATATATGTTAGGTATATTTATATTATAATTCAATTTAACCCAACTGAACTCGATCGAAACTAAAAATTTACAAGTCGATTAAAAATACATATAGATTTGATCGAATTTGATTTAATTTACATATATATATATATATATATATATATACTGATTTGGTCAGGTTGAAATATACTCTCAACCCGACCAAATCCTACTTATGCCCACCCCTAATATCAATTAATAAAAAATTATTTTAATTTAACTACAAATTTTAAATTTAAATTTTAGATATACAATCATTAAAATTTTATAGAAAAAATTTTATCATCTTTATGATCTTATTCAATTCAATTTTAAAAGAATAATTTACACCAAAAATATATAAACTTCATATATTTTAGGTTTATACATAATATATATTTTAATATTTACCAGTATTCTGTTAATAATTAATCACAAATCTTGATAATCATCGCTTGGTAAATTGGCATTTTCTTGTAGTAAATATTTTTATTATGATTTCAAATTCTAAATCCTTAATGATAATTTAAATATGTGTATAAATCAATTTGAAATTATTGAAATCAATATTAAATACGAATTAATATATTAATAGTATATTTTTTGATTGTTAAATTTAAGTAATAATTGTTTTGTTTGAATGCTAAATTTTTCTTTGTTGATAGAATTATATTTAAAACTTTGTTAGCCACTGGCTTAAAAATGAAGTGATTGAGCTCGATTACTTCATGAAATCACAAAAAAAATAAAAATAAAAATATATTTGGCTTTGATGCTTTTTATTTTATTAAAAGATTAAGAGACTTTAGTCAGTATATATAATGATCTAAACAAAATTAAAATAAACAAATCTTATCAATGTATACAAATTAATGGAAGTTGATCGACCATACTATATATATGTACACAACTTTTTATTTTCTATAGATTAATATATTGTTTTCTTTCTTTATAAGATTATAAATAAATTCATATTAATATATAAAAACTATTTTTTTATTGGAGTCTAAACTAACCGACATGCATAAATTAATCTTTAAATTTTTAGGAAAAAAATTAATTTCAATCTAAAACTTTTATCGAAAACGAATGTATACCTCTAATTATATTTAGATGGTGTTTGGTTTAGCTTATAAACTAGTTAAACTGGTTTATAAGCTCTAAATTCAAGCTGATGTGTTTATTTAGATAATTTTATAAGTTTATAAGCTGAAAAAAATAAATTTAAAAGGGACAATTTATTATTTTAGTGCTTATAAGCACTGACTTATAAGTTTATTTGACTAAACAAATTACTATAGTATCCCTATTTAATTTTATTGGATGATATTAATAATATAACTTTATATTTTTTATTAATTTTATCAATAAATGTGTTTATAAGCTATTTTTTGCTGAACATGTTAGAAACTTATCTACTTATAAACACTCAAAATAAATATTTAACTGCTTAAAATTTTAATTATTTATAAGCTCAAATTAACTTACAATTACTTAATGCTTATAAGCTAATTTTCATAAGCTAAACTCAACACCCTCTTAATTTTGTTAATCATGGATACCTAACTTCTTATTTTTATAATTGAAAGATACTAATTATCTTATGTATTATAAGAAAAATATGTATGTATTTCATGCATGATAAAACAAATATTAAAACCATAAACGCACCTAGAAAATATAGTTTTTTTTCTTGAGTTAATTTCAAATTCACAATGAATATTTTTCTCTCTGATTTAGTTTCTTGTCCTTTGTTTAATCAATTACAGATTGAAATTTCTTTCTTCTTTTTTTCTTTTTGGTCTGAAATTCTTTTTAAATCACTCTTTACATAAAAAAATGCAAAATTTTTTTAAATGAAATTCATTATTTAAAATTCTAACATATCCCTTTTTAATTTAAAGATTCCTCTTTAAAAATGGATCATAATCAACCACATTCAAATTACTTTTTGATTATTCTTATAAGATTTTAGTTAGTTGAAAAAATTGACATGAATTATGTCATTTTAATATTTATTTTTACTATTTATATTTTATTTAAATTATATGAATTAGTATTTAATTTGTTAATAAATTAATAGAACTTTAATATTTAAATAGAGAAATTTTCATATAATAAATATATTGTTTCTTGTGTCGTAGAAATCTCAAATGTTTCAAAATTTAGTAGATTTAGAACTACAAATGAGAATACAATAAATTTTGTTTAAAATGTGAGAAATTTGATTGAAATGATATTTAATTTAAATTATATAAATAAAAGTTTGCCTATTTTTTAATTTATAAAATTAATGAATATAATTTACAATTATTTTGATATAATTTGAAATAAAAATTACATATATATATATATATATAAACTCGCACATGCACACGTTTATATCTATTTCTTTAATTTAAAAGAGAATGAGAATTTATTATAGATGAATAGTAAAATTTTTCTTCTTTTCTTATTTTGTCCCTATATATGTAAAATAGTTAATAATGATTAGAGTTGGATTTTAACTCTACTATAGTGCTCTTATTAATCTAATATAATTTATTTTTTAAAATTAATCTTCATGATCTGATTAATTATAAATTTATAAAAAGCCATCTATTAAAAAATTTTAAAATATTTTAACATATATCAAAAATTAACTTAAAATTTTTTAAAATAACTTTAACTCTTAAATATTTTTTTTAAAAAATATTTTATCATCATTTTCCTAACATTATGATATTTAATTTGATATGTGTATTTAATTAGTAGGAACGGAGACAAGATAAAATGTTAAGAGGCCAACTAGTCAAAAAAATAGTTATAATATTTTTAAAGAAAAAATAAAAATTATAAATTTGACATTTTCAATTTTTATTGCTAAAATAAGTTCAAATAAACATATTAATAAAAAAAATTGAGTTTTATTTTTTTTTTTTCATGATTTAGAGTTATTTTTTTCCTTAAGAATTTTTTTAAAAGAATCGCTAATAATAATTGATAAATAATTAAAAATAAATTATCATAATTTATGAAATAATGTTAAATATAACTTTTTATTTTAATAACTTTCAATAAATATAAATTAAATTTTGACATCTCTTATCAATAATTAAATTAAAAAAATATAATTAAAATATAATTAATCATAAATTTTAATTTAAAGAAAATTATAGATAATAGTATCTCATTTTAATTGATTGAGAACTAAATAGAAGAATTTTAAAATTTATATTAAAAAAAACCTTAATTAAAGGCAACCAAATTGACAAAAAAAATAAAAAAAATTAAGAATAGTAAACTTATCTTTCTTTTCTTCTTTTTATAAAATTAAAATTTGATATTTGGCTAATATATATTTGGTTTTGGGTCCAATAAATATACTTGGATTATGATTTTAAATTTAGACCAAATTAATATAGAAGAAGTTTATTTAATTGAAGAAGCACATTTTTAAAATTTTATAATATATATATATATAATAAAAAAAATTAAGAGGGGCCAAAGCCCCTCCACTATAAATATAGTTATATCCTTCTAAACTAAAATGACGTACTCACGTTGCTTTAGAAATATACATAATTTTTTTTATAAAATAATATTGATAATTTAGCTATACATAAAAAATATTTAAAATATATTATAACAGGTAAGAGTAAAATCGGAGAGCAAATAAAATATATAATAAACAAAATTGGTTTTTAAAAAATTTAAAAATAATTACATTATTTACTTATTTATACTCAATTAATAATAGCTTATAATAATTATACTAATATTTTATTTATTTATATTTAATTGCTTATATATTATTCTTAATTTTTTATTTATTTTTTTCCTCATTTTAAAAAATTAATCGCCTTTTATATTATTTATAAAAAATATAAAATATATTCCTAAAGCAATATAATGATGTTATTCTAGTTTATATATTATTGGATATCGAAGTCACAAAAAATAATTTAATATTCTCTAATTAAATTAAATTACAAAAGTGATAAATAAGGTGTCGAACCTCAAGAAATTGCTACTTGTTCTAATTCTTTTATAACCAAGGAAAATTAATTAAAACAAGTAATTAAAATGGGAGTTTTGAATAATATTAAAATTTAAATAAAATTCAGAAAGAAATTCTACCAATTAAATTAAAGATGAAAATAATAATTAAAAAAAATTCAATGAGATAAACCTTAATTGAAGGACTAATCTTAATTCAATTCTCGAATTGGCCATAGATTCAGAGATTACTCTTTTAATTATTCAATAAATCAGTTATAATATTAGACACGGTCTCAACACCAATCTTTCCTTAAGTTTAAATTAACTATAAAATATTCTCTAATTAATTCTTGCAAATAACCTACTCTATAGGAATATTCTTAGAATTTAATTTTTGACAGTCTTAAGAACTAAAAAGACATAATTCTAACCAATAAATCATATTTCAAAATTTATTTAATTAGATTACATAATCTCTTAGTATAAACATAATTGCTACTTGAATTAAAGCGTCAAGAACAATTACGGATTCAAGTATTTTGAATAGCCATATATTATTCGACTAATCAAGCAATGAATCATTGTTGATTAATTAGCAAACAATAATTAAATTAAACCACAGATATTTATATAAATACTGAATAATAAAAAAGAGAAAGGATAAATTATTTAAATTTCACAATTATTGAATATGAATTTTGATTAACATTCAACCAAGAAGTAAATTAGTTAATTATACTTTAAGAAAAGAAAACTCTTATAAAATATAAAATTATAGTAGCCACAATATGTCAAAATTTTATTCTAGGGTTGCTGCAATATTCAGCTTAAATACCATCCTTCAAATAAAATTTTCTAATTTTACTATAACTAGAAAAACTTAAAAGACTAAAATTAATTAAAAGAAAATAGAAATATTATCCCAAGTTAAATTCTTAATAAATAAGGAATTATAATATTAGATACATCCTTTTAAATACTGCCAAAATCTTATATCAAAATCATCAAATTAGATCAGATGACCGCTGTTAGATACTTTCAAAACTGTCAGGTTAGATACGCAGTCAACTTTGCCTAAGGCTCATGTCTGCACATTTCTTGTAAAATTTTCAGCTTTTTTTCAGCTTTTCTTCATTTGAATGCAGATTTTCTTATTGTCATTTTTTCTGCAAAAAATACTAAGAAATCAGTAAAAAAGACTAAATAATAAACTTAATTTTATTCATGAAATATGTAGAATATATATCATTATCATATTATATATATACATATATACTGGTATAAATATTAGGAACAATAATGGCGCGGGACGGGATAGGACGAGACCAATTCCCATTCTTATTTTCGCCTTATCGAAGAACGGGACGAGAATTCTCTGCCACACAAATGGAGGTAATTTTTCCATGTCTTCATTTTCGTAGAGATCTCCGTAAAGAATTTATATATTTTTTATTTTGTAAAATTAAAATTCATTTTTGAAATTTTATAAAATTAAAATTTAATAATATAGAAAGTTAATAATTTATAATAATCTAATAATTATATATAATAAAATTTTAAAAAAATAATAAGATAAAATATATTAAATTAAATTTATTTTACATATGTAAATAATTAAAATATAACATATATAATGTAATATATATAATATATTATAATATATAATATGTATATTATTATATATAAAACATAGTGGGTCTTCAAGGGGATAAAAATTTTCGAGGGGGTATAGAGTATACTCTCCATCCTCGTCCATTCCCAACTAATAGAGAAAGTTTTCACCTTGTGTTTTTATATCCTTGTGGGAAGATACAATGAATTTTTTATCCCATTCAGAGCAAATAATCTTGATGGAGAATGAGGGTTTCCCGTCCTATGTCAACCCTTATTATTTACTTATATATATTTATTTATTGAAAACTAAAAAAAATAAAATTTTAAAATGTATCTCATAATATATTTAATTAATCATCATGGTCAAAAATTAATATGTAAATTTTGCTAATGATTACATGGATCCTTTTTTTTTTTTTTTTTTTTGAGAAATCAGCCATTGAAGGAAAAAGAATTGTTCCTGAATTTAAGAGAACTTTCCTCTAATAAACAGTTTAAGAAGTAAAGGAATAAACTATGGTATCTTCTTATTATATCAAATGCATACAAGGGCGCAGCTACAGGCTAAAGAAGGGGGCAGTTGTCCCCCTTCTGTTTTTTAACAAAAAATTATATACATATTTATATTTATTAAAATTTTAAAAATCTTTAATTCCTCCCTTAAAATTTTAAATTACCCCTCTATTTTTTAAATTATACAATAAGTTAAAAAAAATTCCTATAAATCATTATTTTCCAAATAAATAAATATATTTTTAAAAAAATTGACTAAAAAATAATTGACACTCAAAAATAAAAAGAAAAAAATTGGGCAAGAAACAAACTCATTGAAAAAAATACAAAGTTGAAATTTTATTATTTTTTAATATATATATATTTTAATTCTTCTCTTTGATTTGATTATTTATAATTCTAATATTGTGTGATAATTTTTGCTTCAACTATTTTGTAAGAGATTATATTTGTAATTTAATACTTTATTTTATTTTTTTATGTATTATTAGATGAATTTAGAAGCATATACATATAAATATAAATATTTCACTTGATTATAAAGTTGTTATTTTTTTAAAAAAAATTATAAATTATTATCAAGACATAAAGACATTTAAAGAGTAATTATTTTTTTTCTTTTTTAATTTTTATATATGAAAAATATTTACAAATTATTTTATTTTTTTTGAATCAATTTATATATTAGTTTATAAATATATAAAAAGGTAATTATTTATATTATTTTTTAATACATATAATATATTTTTATTTTTGCCTCTTCTTTTAAAAGTCTATCTTCGCCCCTAAATGCATATGAGTACATATAGGTGTTTTTCTTAAAGAAATTACGAAAGACTGCCATAAATAATTGCTAAAGAGTTAGCTGATGTAAAACATATCTTCGATCAAATTATATATATATATATATATATATATTACACTTAAAGTTGCAGGAATGGATGATAAGAAAGTTTAATAACTTACATAGAATTAAGAGAGATAGAGAAGACAACTTTGTTTCAAGAAAAATAAGATATCGCTAAGAAAAAAAAAATAACAAAACTTAATGCTTAGCTTCTTGGTTTTCTAAAAGAATGACCTTTTCAATGGAATTTTCTTTACTTCAGCCGGAAGAAAGGCCACTAAAAATAGTTGATTGAATTGATTATTGATGGATAATTTTAAGGGAGAAAATTTAACTTTATTAATGTACTTGTTGTTATTAATTAATTAATTAATTAAATCAATGAAAAAAAATCACATAAAATATTTTATGTCACCGATCTTGTGATTCGAAACATAAATAAAAATAATTTCGAGACATAAAAGAATGTAATGAAACATAAATACATTATGGAATTAAGTAATAACTTTTATAATTTCATTTTTTTCATCTATAAATTAATAATTACATAGATATAGTATATCTCTCGATCTTAGATATCAAATATATATCGTTTCTAATACTGAAAACAATTGATAAATAATTATTTAAATTTGAATGAAGAAAAAAAAATCAATGAATTTTTATCTTTTTTTTAGAGAGAGACTTGCCATTGGCATATTGCTTAAATAATGCATAGAGTGAAAATTTATTGAATAAGCAAGGCACAGGATTGATATCTGAAAGAAATGATGAACTTGGTGTTGGTGTTGCTATGGGTAGGGACAAGAAGCCATGTCAAGGGTTATAGATGTCGTCTGGGTGGAAAAAAAAAACCAAAAATAAAAAACTGAAGGGGTGAGGTAGAATTAGTTTTTGGAATTTGAGACCTAAATAAAAAATAAATATTTTATCTCTTTAATTGGCTACTCGACACATTCAAATTACTTTATATTTAAAAAAGCCAACAATAAAAACAAGGAAATAATAAAGGAAACGCCCACAATACAAAAAGCTTTTTATCAGAAAAAAGGACAGTGGAGTTGAAAGAATTGTGGTTTCAGTTATGTAGAGGTGAGTAGGAATTCCACCATTTCAAAGTGGCATTTTTAATTTTTAATTTTTTTTTTTTGTGTTTATTCCATTTTCATTGGAACTTTCAGAGCTAGGTGTAATTGTATTTTCAGCTTTTATATCACTTTTGAGTTTAATATATATATATATTATAAACAAGTTTAAAAAGAAATTACTGTTCACTTTGAAATTATATTTAAACCTCAAAATTCATCATCTTTACTTGCATGTTTGTATCATTTTTTAGGCACTTACGTCATGTAAGCATATAGAATTGAAATAGGACAAAAGAAAATTCATCATCTTTACATGCATTAGTCTACATGAATCATGTTAACACAATGCGGTGAATACCGGTATGGAAAATTTTTATTGAAACCGGATTTATGACTCAACTCATTTATATAATTTGTCATAATATATGATTTAAAAATAAAAATTAATAAAAATTATTTTTTAATATTATAATTTATTTTATAAATTGTGATTAGTTGGGCTCATGAATAAAATTATGAACCCAATCCACATACAAAATTATTTTCATACAATTATTTGATTTATCACATAAGAAGAATAGTTTATATAGACAACTAAAATACTAGCTTGTAATTGATATATGGCCATAAAGAAATGATCATTTTATAATGATACGAGTGATGAGTCTAATCTTTGCCAATAAGTAGGTAAATCGAGACAAGGAGCTGCTACAGCCTACAAACATGTTGGTATCTTTAGGCTCAATAAATTAATATTTAGGTGAAAAAAATAAATGTAAAAATTGGGTAGAGTTGGAGAAATAATTAATATTCAGGATTTAGAACCAAATTCGATATTTAAATTAAAATTATTCTTTTTTTAAAAAAAATAATATTTTTAAAAAAATAATTGAGACTTTTAATAATTTTTAAAATTTTCATAATTAGAACATATAAAACTCATCTAGAAAGAAAAAATGTTAATTAATACACAAGACTTTAATTAGCCTTGGTAAACTATTTAAGCCTACCGTGATGAAATTTGTCCTGTTGGGGCCAAATAATATTTTTTTTAGAAATTTGCATAATATATCACTTATTAAATTTTTCTAAAAATTATTCTATAATTTTTAAAAATGTTTATTTTTCAAATTTAACTGAAAATATATAGTATGTATATATTTAATATACTATATATATATATACACACACTAGATATATATCTCTAGAAGTAGGTATTTTTAAAATTAAGAGTTAAAAAAAAGTAGATATTTTAGAAAAAAATATATTTTTATTTTTTAAAACATTTTTATATAAAACTCTTTCTTTTAATTAGTCTCATATGTCGACTTTCCTACCACATGGAATTGTTCTATAAGGTCTTGACATTGATAAGTATCATATTTTTGGAGTTATACAAAATATAAATTATCATGAATATTGATTTTCTACAACAAAAACATCTTATAGATAGACACCATATAATATTTGAGTGGTGAAATTCTTCCTAAAAGAAAAAAAAAATTAATTAATACAACGTTATGTAAAAATGAGTATCACAATTAATTAAATATATTCAGCAATAATTTTTTTTCTCTGTACAAATTTACAAACCGAAGTAAATATAGTTTAAAAATAAATACATACATAATATGCATAATAAATTTATATTTAAATAAAGTTTTTCTATTTATACATCGAGATATAGTCTAACGACAAAGATACTCTTTTGAATAGATCCATATTGGATTCCCATTTTTTTATATTGTAATGCTAAAAAAAAAAAAAAGAAAAATCCTCTCTGTCTAAAAAATAGAAAGGAAATTAAAACAAGAAGAAGGAGAAATTAGGCGAGGTCTAACTTTATATCAAATAAAGGCAAATGTAGCTCCCAATAAATAGAAGATAATCACAATAAACCCAGACACAAACTAACCAATACTATCAAGCATATGTGGTGATAGAAAGAGTAAGAATTATATACCAAAATACTTGTATATATCAACCACCAACGTCAGTATATATAGAAGCAATATGCAATAGCTTAGTTTTTTTGTCAAATTTGGAGGGGGGCAAAAAAGCATATTAATTGAGTGCTTTCTAATAAGTATTATTGTCAATCTTTCAAAAATATAAATATTGTAAATGAAAATTAAACCTTTTGTAATGGAAATATTTCTAAATTTGGAGAAACCCATTTGGCTCAGGTTTTCTTAAGGTGTCATTTTATTTTTATGATTGGCCTTCTACATTAAAAATTATATGCCTTTGTACGTAGCTACCCTTGACATATACCCAAAGAGGGGGTATTACTATTTTGGATCTAACCCATCTCAACAATCTATAGCCCCCGTCAATTTTGTTATGTTGTAATTGGTCCACTCATAAAAAAATTGATTATGGTTTATATAAAATTATATTTTAACCTTGATATTAGATAATAAGGCTATACTGAAACTACCTGCGGGCTGGGCAAAGGAAAAGTTACCTAAGCTCCCTTTAATTATAACATATTGCCTTATTAAAACAAAAAGTAAAATTATATTTTAGTAATAATAGTATTATTATAATAAAATTTAAGAAGATGATAATACAAATTGAAAATGATAAAATTTTAAATTAATCCATAAATATAATTTGAATTCATCTGTATATATACTTTTTTTAAATTTTTATTAAACTTAAAATGATTTAAAATATAAAAACTAAATATAAGTAATTTATTGATTTGATTAAACATAATATGCTTTGAAATATGATCCGTTTGATTTAACTAAATTGAGTAAAATTTTTTTTACTAAATTTGAAAATTAATAAGAAAGATGCTAAACTTCAGAAAATTTACAAGCATTTAACTTAAAATCTTTTGGAGAGTTAATTCATTCATAATTGAATTTGCTTGTTATTTAATAGTCCAATTTAAATTCATTTAAAAGTAACAAATATACAAAATGATTGACTGAATCTGCATTATTCATTCACCATTAATCCAATATAAAATGGGATTAATTTAAAAAAATCTTGAATTTTTTTAATAATAATTCATATATATATATATATATATATAGTGAAGCAATGACATGTCATTATGTTGTTAAGAACAATAATGAAATCCATAAGCACATGACTATGTGCAATTGATATTGATCAAAGGACGATTATGTATTTGTCAATTCATTCATTTAAGAGATGCAATTTTTAAATTCGTCTAAAAAATAAATTTAATTTTAATGGATGCCTGAATTAGTTACAAATTATATCTGATTTAATTATGAAACATTTCTTAAAAGTATTATAATTCTAGAATATATTATAATTTTAAGAAGCATTCGACGAACAATTTTAAAAATTTATAATCCAAATAATAATATTATATCTAATAATTACATTTTAGGAATCAAAAAGTAAGTCGTTCTATGGTATAAAATCTTAGATGTGTATTTGATTGTAAACAAAATGTAAAAAAAAAAAAAGAAAAAAAGAAAAAAACGAAAATTAAAAAAAAAGAAGCCATTATCCATAGTTCTTTTCTTTAATTATATATATATATATACACACACACACTTAAAAAAAACATTGTTACATGACAAGTGCAGTTGCATAGATAAAAAAAAGCAAATATATTAATTATAATAATAAATATAGAAATTAAAATTAATTAATAAATAATATTTTATTATTTTCAAAATATATTTTCTAAAGAAAAATACACCCTTCATATTTAATTATTTTATAAAAATATATAATAAACTTATAAAAATTATTATATGCATAACAAATTTATAATGAACTATAAAAATATGATAAATTTATAAATTATATAGATTCTAATAAATTTAAAAATGTTTTAAAAATTTGATAAACCTTATAATTTTTTTTAAATTTTTTTAACAATTTATTAAAAAATCTTTTTTTTAAAACTTGCTTGTTTAGGTACCTTCAACTTGATCAATAAATCATATTAATTATTTTAGAAATTAAATAATTATGATTCATTAGAAATATGGACACAGAAGTACTTTTGAAGTACTTAAAAATATATATTAATATAATATGTTTCCTATATGCGTTGAGCAAAGTATATATATATATATATATATGCGCGCGAGCGCGCCTACGTCAGTACAACATGTTAAAGCTGAATTAGAATGATTTCATATATCATATCTTTTGAACACATGTACAACTTATATAGGCTAAGATTACAAGTGATATAATAAGAATAAATAAGTAAGATTACAAGTGATGTGATAATAATAAATAACTATACATTATAAGCACTATATTATAGCTAAGGAATAGGAGATAAACATGTTATCCTAACACCTCCCGGCAAGCTGAAGGTTGGAAGGACAAGAGCTGAAGCTTGTCTCGATGAAACAAGAATTGCTTCTGACCAAGTGGCTTGGTTAAGATATCTGCAATTTGGTCGGATGTGGAAATGTAGCGCACCTGAATAGTCTTGGCTTGAACTTATTCCCGAAGGAAATGATAGTAGAGCTTAATATATTTGGTGCAAGCATAAAAAACCAGATTAGATGAAAGATACAAAGCACCAATATTATCACACCAGATAATTGCAGGCTCAGGTGGTGGATATCCAAGTTCGGTCAATAAAGATTTGAGCCGCATTAATTCAGCAGTGGCTTTTGCAAGAGCACGATATTCACTCTCAGTGGATGATCGTGCAATGGTGGGTTGCTTCTTAGAGGACCACGAAACCAGATTACGACCCAAGTAAATAGCATAGCCTGAGGTAGATCGATGATCATGGGGGCAAGATGCCCAGTCACTATCAGTGAAACAAGACAACGAAGAAGACGAGTCTTTGGAGAAGAATAAGCCAGGAGAAGCGGTCCCTTTTAAATACCTGAGTAGGCGTTTGACAACTAGCCAATGTTCCTTGGCAGGTTGGTGCATAAACTATGATAACTTATTGACTGAAAAGGATATGTTAGGCTGAGTTACAGTGATGTACTGAAGTGAACCCACAATTTGGCAATAGATTCGGCATTGGTGAGAAGAATGTCATGTTGTTTCGTGAGAGAAGGGGATGTGGCCATAGGGGTGGCACAAGCCTTGTTGTCGATCATACTCAAATTTGATAACAAGTCATTAACATATTTGGCCTGAGAAAACACTATACCAGTAGGTAAATGATGAAATTTGATGCCCAAAAAATAATAAATATTACCAAGGTCATGAACTGGGAAAACAACCTTCATTTTGCTGTTAAACCAATTCAATTGGCAGGGATCAAAGGAGGTGATAAGAATATCGTCAACATAGACCAAAATATAAAACTTGACAGTGCTTGATATAAGAATAAAGAGCGAGCTATCAGCCCTTGATGCTTAAAACCCAAGAGCAAGAAGAAACTGTGTCAATCGGTGAAACCATGCCCGAGGTGCTTGTTTTAGCCCATATAATGATTTGTTCAACTTACAGATATAATCAGGATGAGATGCATCTTTGAACCTCATTGGCTGCTCCATGTAAATATCTGTGTCAAGAAAACCATGAAGAAAAGCATTGAAAATATCCAGCTGACGAATCGGCCAGGCAGAAGAGATAGCAATTGATAATACGGTTCTGATAGTTGTAGACTTGACCACTGGGCTAAATGTTTCATTGTAATCAATTTTAGGCTATTGGGAGTAGCATTTTGCTACTAGGCGAGCCTTGTACCGTTCAATAGTTCCTGTAGAAATTCTTTTTATTCGAAAAACCCATTTATTAGCAATAATATTGACATTTAGCGATTTGGGAACTAGTGTCCATGTGTTGGTTTGCAATAGAGCATTGAGTTCAAGCTGCATGGCATCACACCATTCCTTATAGTTGCTGGCTTGGGTGTATGTCTTAGGTTCAATGGTAAGATAGTCAAATTTTCGGGTTACTGCATAGGCCTGACATTTGGAAAGTGTAGAGGGCCAGAGTTGCATAGGATGAGTTCGGGAAGGAGTAGCCATGGTTGGTGGGGGGGAGGGGGGCACCTATTGGATAATGGCTAAGGTCAACAATAAGGTTTAATCCTGAGGTTGAGGGATTAGGTGGAGAGGATAATTGGGTGCTGTTTTCATGTTGCAAAAGAAGAAGAGAATGCTGTGGAGAAGGAGGTGAGGAAGTGACATGGTGGGATAAAGAGGGAGAAGACATACCTGAGGACTCTTCAGCGATCAAGTGAGATGGAGTATGGCTGATCAACAAGAGCCATGGGTGATTGGTAGATGGATTGTGAGTTGGGAAAGGAGCAGCAGTAGCTTGATAGGGAAATAACTTGGGATTAAAAAGTACATGCTGAGCTAAATAAACACGGCCAGAATCTATATCAAGACATCGACTACCACAGTGGGAAGGACTATGACCCAAATAGACACACAGCTTACTACGATAGTCAAATTTATGAAGATTAAAAGGGCGTAAAAGAGGATAAACTGTACACCCAAAGGGTTTGACATCATGGTATGATGGATGAACACAATTTAACATAAAAAAGGACTTGTATTCTTATGTATTGGTGTTGGCAGATTATTGATGGAGAAAATAGCATTTTCAAAGGCATAGTTCCAATACTTTTTAGGCAAATTTGCATGAGCAAGAAGAGTTAGACCTGTGTCAACAAGATGATGAATTTTATGCTCTGTGATGCCATTCTGCTCGTGAGTATATGGACATGCAATACGATGAAGTATGCCTGTGCGATTAAAGTGAGCATGTAATTTTTGAAATTAGCCACCTCAGTCGGAATGAAAGGTTAAGATCTTTGAGTTGTATTGCCTGGAAATCATTTGTTCAAATTAAATAAAGAAAGGAAAAACATCACTTTTATTCTTAAGTAAATAGACCCAACAAAAATGAGAATAGTCATCAACTAAGACAAGACAATATCTATGACCTAAACAAGATAGTACTGGAGAAGGACCCCATACATCTACATGAATTATTTGAAAATGAGCGACACTTGTATGTTCAATACTAGCTAAAGGAATCCTTGCTAATTTTTCAAGAGTGCAGGATGAGCAAGGCTGGAAAGAGGAAGAAGAACATGGTAAATTAAAATCTTTAATGACCACGATGCCAATCTGTGAAAGAAGGAACAATGGAGGTAGAAGCCTATTTGGAGGGAGGAGAGAGATGATACACTCCATCTTCACTTGGACCATGTAGAAGAGTTCTTTTGGAGACCTGGTCCTTAACAACAAAATAAGATGGCCAAAATTCAAAAAAACAATTATTATCCTTAGCAAAATTTTGAACAAAAAGTAGATTTTTAACACATTGAAGAACACATAAAGTATTGCATAAAAGAAGGGGACCAGACAAGGAGGGAAGAGAAGTAGTACCAGTGTGGGTGATAGGAAGACCATTACCATTTTCGACATGAAGCTGATCAGTGCCATGATAGTCATTGGAGATGTGGAGAGTTGAGAGGTCAGGTGTAACATGAAAGTTGGCTGCCGTGTCAGGATACCAAGTAGGAGGAGGATGTGTGTAATTTGATGTTGGATGAGACATAGAAATTTTGTTTTTGAAGAGTAAGAAGCAGTGGATGATGGTGGTCGGGGTGAGAAGGAGGACGCAGCTTTGGAGTAGGTGGAGTAGCGCCGACGACATTGATCTGCAGTGTGGTTTCTGTAATCTCAGATCTGACAGGGACCCCTAGGTCGAGGATTAGCAAAATTTAAACGACGTGAAAAATTGGTTGAAAAGGTAAAAGACTGCGGGAGTGGGTAAAAGAGGAGTATTGTGGGATTGACGGGTTGTAAGGTGAGCTTGAGGCAAATCAGTTGAACTCTTTAAAAGGATCTCATGCGCAATTAATTGACCATGCAACTCATGAAAAGAAACTGGTTCAGCTCGAAGATTCAGGGCTGTAATAATTGGATGAAATTCACTGCCAATATTTTGGTAAATAATGGCTTTAAATTTAGCAGGGGATAATGACCTTCCAGCAGACTAGAGCTCATCCGCAAGGGCTTTGTCTTTTTGAAGATAGGAAGAGACCGTAAGATCATTACGTTTGAATTCTTGTAATTTAATATGCAACTGTAGTTGTCTATTTTGAGATATGGATCCAAAGGCTAGAGCAAGAACGTTCCATACTTCGTGTGAAGATTGAAGACCAATAATGTAAGGAAATATTTCTTCAGAAAGAGAGGAGAGGAGCCAAGAGTGGAGGAGTTGATCATTCTTAAACCAAGTATCATAATTCGAATTTGGTATTTCAACAGGAGCTGCAGTATCAGAAAGTGTTGTTTTAGGAGAAGGGGAAGAACCATCAACAAAGTCATTTAGATTGTGATAATTTAGAAGAGGAATAAACTGAGTTTTCCAAGATAGATAATTGTTAGGTGTAAGTTTGACAGAGAATATATGATGGGTTGTAGACGAAGGTGTAGAGGAACTAGTGATGGGAACAATTTGTGAGTTATTCATGATAGATAATTTTGTATAGCTCTGATACCATGTTAAAGCTGAATTATAATGATTTCATATATCATATCTTTCGAACACATATACAACTTATATAGGCTAAGATTACAAGTGATGTGATAAGAATAAATAACTAAGATTACAAGTAATGTGATAAGAATAAATAACTATACATGATAAGCACTATATTACAGCTAAGGAATAGGAGATAAACACGTTATCCTAACACAACAAAGATATTGTATAATTGGTTTGTTAAGAAAAAGATTGCATAATTGTTGATGAGGCTAAATAGCTCCCTCATGTGAATCTTATATATCCTTATAATATTTACATTAGAAATTTAGAATATACTTTTTTATTTTTATTTAGTTCAAATAGAAGGGCAAAAGGACAAATTTATTGCCCAAAACGCAAGTATAGCTCTCTTTTTTTATATTATTTTCTTTTCTTTTTTGGAAGAATTAAGATCATTTTAGAAGGCTCGTGATTTTATAAAGACTTTTACATAAATTATAGAATATATAATTTATTACGTACATGCATATATATTTGTAATTTTATAGTGAAAAGTTAAGTGACCTGAAATTTTAAATGAAATCAATATTTTATAAACAGTATTTAGCTTAACTTACAAAAATTATCTTATAAGCATTAAGTAATTATAATTAAGTTGATATAAAAATATGAAATTTTAAACAATTATATATTTATTTTAAATACTTATAAATAATTGATAAACACCTACTATTTAACAAAAATAGCTTATAAGCTTAATTTATTATTAAAATAACTAAAATAATATAAAGTTATATTATAAAAAATATTTATTGAGATAAATAGATATAATATATTAAATTATTTGGTCAAACTAATTTATAGAATAAATTTTTATAAACGCTAAAATAATAAGCCCGTCACTCCTAATTTTTTTTTTAGTTTATAAACTAGACTTATAAGCTTATACAATTGTTTAAATAAATATGTCAACTTATATTTAGATTTTATAAAATAATTTAACTAATTTATAAATTAAGCCAAACAACATCATAATATATTGAGCAAATAATATGACAATTTTTTTCCTATTTATGAATTATATTAAATACCGGTAGAGAAGAAATACTGATAATAAGAATTAATATATTTTTCAAAAAAAAGTTAATAAGAATTAATATGGCATTTTAGTTTTTTTAGGTACCAAAAAGAAAGAGAAAAAGAATTGCATACCTTAGCCACCGCCATGTTACAATAAGATTCATTATGTTGCTATATAAACTGAATTTGAGGGACATATTCGAACAATTAGCAAAGTTTTGTGCTCAAAATGTCAAATTGTGGAATAAATAGGCACTGAAAGAATAATTAAAATTTTTTACATATGGAAATCTTTTCTAATTAGAGGATCCACAGGCCAAAGATGCCTTTACTTCAACATTTAGGCATATTAGGGTTCCTTTTCATATTACTTTCAGCAAGAAAACACTCTTTTGAATGTTCGGATGAAAAAAAAACATCTTTTTTACATATATATGCTTTTGGTGTGCTTATATCATTAATCTCACTTTAAAAAAAGAATTCAAATAAAAATTATCTAAAGGGTACGATGCCGGCAATAATATTACAATGTGACATATTCAATGTCATGTATATTCAATAATTTTGTGGTGTCTCTTTTGTCAAAAAATATAATGCTAATTAAGTTTAATTGGATTGATCATTTTATATTTTATATTTTTTAAATATTAAATTATCTTGAATATTCATATTTTTTTTTAGTTTTAGAAAAACTTTTAGTGCCATTGAATCAAAGCTTTGTTATTTTTTTAAAATTATTTATCCATATGATTGGAGTTTTTCAAAAAATTAAAATGAGAATAAAATATTTAAGAAAAAAAAGGTGAAAAATCAAAGAAAAATAAAACATTGAGTCGTTTTGAAAACACCATTTGAATATGTCAATATGATAATTGTTGGCTTGGGTTCACATGCATGGAAATAGCCTTATTGTTTAAGTACTATTTGCTCTCTCATTACACAAGTAAAGAAATCTTAAATGACAAATAGTAAAAACCAAATATTTATGTTAATTAGTGTCAGCTTCAAATGAACTGTTAAACCAAATTTCTTTAATGCGTATATATTTCATTACTTCATATTCAATTAATTTCTCTATTTTTTTTCTCTAGCAGCCTATTCACTTTTTTTCTTTTCCAAATTTTTTTGGAGTCTTTACAAAAATACCAAAAAATAAAAATAAAAAATTTTCAAATTTATTTTTTAAATATTTTTAAATTTATAAGAATTTATGATTTTTTTACTTATTATGAATTTATATAGTTTATTATAAGTTTATTATAAAATTATTAAAATATTTTTAATATAAATAAAAAAATTTATAAAAAATGATGGAGGGTATAATTTACATACTTGCAAGCCAATCCAAGAAAAACTTGATTCACTTTGAAGACTCCGTAATAAGGTTTGTTGGTCATAATAGGAAATAAACTGGGATCGCTCAAATTTTTGAGCTAGATTTGATCAAATCAACCACTTTTTGGTCACGTCATCAATTTATGCCCCTTTGCTTATAACTTTCACAATCCCCCCCAAAATAAATGAGAATTGATAAAATTAAGCCTAAAACTAAGAATATTGGTTTTCATTCCCTCATTTCTACCTCCTTAAAAAGGAGGAAAACAAGGATTTGTTTATCGAGCCTGACTCTCCTGTCAATATATGTGAAAAAAATATAACTTAATTCAATTAAATTTTAATTTTAAATTAATTGTAATCGATTAATATGAATTCTTTTTTTTTTGTTTTTAAACTATTATGAGCTGTATCTTTGAAAATATATAAAAACTTTAATTCATTTAATTTGAACCACATTTTTCCATATTAATTGAAGTATTTTTCTATTTCTCTTAACTACGACTACTTTAATATATTCAATTTTTCTCACATATATGTCATTAGTTTTTTATTTTTCATACTAAAAACATTTCAATTTATGTTATTTTATTTTTTCCTCCATAAGAGTTATGCTCACTTCTTTTTTTTAAGTTCTATCTATCATAATATGCTTACATATCCACCGCAGTATTTTTATATAATCAACACTCATTAACATGTTGCTTTTTGAATGCCTCGTACTTATTACTATACAATATAACAGGCCGTATTATAATGCGATATAATTTACATTTTAATTTTACAGGTATTTTATGGTCACATAAAATTTTTGTACCATTCATGTACTTCATCTAATATGTTTTAATTCTATAGTTAATATTATTTTTAGTTTTTGCAATATCTATCATCTTGAAGAATTGAACCGATATATTTGAAATGGGTGTTATGAGACATTGATATTTTATTGAATATAATTTAGCTCATTTCTTCATTCATATTACTAAATTTATAATGCATATATGCTTAATATTAATTTTACTTAACTTAAAATTATTAGATTTTAAAGTATTTTTCCACATCTCTAAATATTTTTGCTCCGTATTTATAGTTTTCCTTCTGATTTATACTAGTTCCTTTTATAGGATTTCATGGGAGTCCCTTTGGCTCGTTCTATTGCTCCTTATCTATCTTTTGGAGCTCTTTATTTTTACCAATATATATATATATATGCACACAATTATAAATTTATTCATATATTCAGATATACATATATGTCATATAGAAAGTTTAATACAGCACTAAACTGAATAAAAAGGAAAAAAGCAACTCCAACTTTGACTTTTTCTAATAAAAAAAATTGATGTTAACTATAACAATAAAACAAAGAATAAAAAAATAAAGTCTTAGAGTTGCAATTGACAATTCTTATTTCTGAAAATGAAATTATAAGAGGATTTGAATTTCTAAAGAATCCATAATTAAAAATTATTAGTAAATGACTTAATGTGACATGGAAAAATTAAATGAAGTTATCTAATGGAGGCAGACATGATTGGACTGTGAGCAAACATAAACCACCATAGGTAACACTAAACATATTCTCTCTCTCAAAGGTATGGACTATAGAGTATGGAATTATACGCGTGCTAATTGTACTCTGCTCTGTTCTACCGTTATATATATTTGAAAGAACCCATTCTTCTAATCTCACCCAAGCCTTGTGCTCTGTTTCTCTGGTGCCTCACAATACGCAGGATCTTTTTTGCTTATCTTACCTTCCCACTATCTCTTCTTTTTTTCTTTTTTTTTTGTTTCTCTGTATTTCTTGAGGGAAGCAGAGAATTTTTTATGGAGATAGAGAAGGACATGAGGCAATCAAAATTCAAGAGGATTTGTGTTTTTTGTGGTAGTAGCCCTGGAAAGAAGAGTAGTTACAAAGATGCTGCTATTGAGCTTGGAAGAGAATTGGTAAAATAAAAAAAAAAACAAACGCTTCTCTTCTCTTCCTCTGTTTTTACTCTGTATTTTATTTAAAACCTCAAAACTTATAAAAAAAACATGGATTCATTTTTTCAATTTCATTTTATTTATACAGTTTATTTTTGAAAGAGATTTATACAGTTTATTAACCTTCTTTTTTATATTTCTTTATTGACCAATTACTTCGTTTTTGAAATCACTATTTATAGCTGGTTTTCTTGTTTTTATTTCCGTACTCTTGTTTGGTTCCCCTGTTCTTGCTCTGTTTTCATCTTTTCAATCTTGATTGGAAAACAAATAAAATGAAATTTTTTTAATGATTTTTATTACATTTTCTTAATGGGTTTTTTAAGAATTCAAGTGATGTTTGATTGGGAAATTTTTTTAAAAAATTGTTATCAATTTTCTGTACTATGGTATTGTTCTGTTCAACCATTTCTTCTGCTTTATATTTCTTGTACCTTACCTAGTCTCCAACACCTCTTTTATCTTTTCTTGGACCTACATTTTATATAACAGTCCAATTTCAGATAATTAATTAAATTACTTATGTTGAATTAATATAAAAAATGTAATTGAATAAGTATTTTTATAATAAATATTAGTTGATTTTTTTTTAAAATTTACAGGTAGCAAGAAATATTGATCTAGTATATGGTGGAGGCAGTGTTGGTTTAATGGGTTTGATTTCTCAAGCTGTTTATGATGGTGGTCGCCATGTAATTGGGTAAAGAAAGTTTTAATTTTTTTTTTTAAATTCTTCTTAATTTTTTTTAATTTAATCAATTAAATTCCTTTTTTTGATATATTAATATAAACACATATTCTTTTTGTAATATTATTGTCTGCAGAGTTATCCCCAAAACACTCATGCCTAGAGAGGTATTTTATCTAATCTTTACTGTAATGTTTCTTTCTTTCTTTTTGTTATATATATAATTTATTTTATTTTATTTTTAAAAATAAAATAAAATAAAATCTCTCTGTGGTGGCTACTTTACAAGAATTTCTACCTCTCCTTTGTTATCTTTAAAAAAAAAAAAAAAGATTTCATACTTGTCTCATTTGAAGTTCATGCAAGTTTTCTCAAAGATTTTTATTTCTTAGCATTCACATTATTTTATTTTTTTTCCCAAAACCATAATATATATTTATATACTAATCAAACTTATCATATGGCATGTATAAAAAAAATAAAAATATTTTCAAAATACTTATTTTAAAAAAAATTCATTTTTTAACTTTCATTTTCAGAAATATATATTTAGTATATATATAATATATTAAAGATATATAAAAATTAAATATTTTTAAAAAATTAAAAAAGTATATGTAATTTTCTAATATTTTTTATTGTATATATTTTTTTTCTTTTAGGCTTTGTGACTTTGATTTGAGCCCACCACCTCTAATATCCCATCATTGCTTATGTGGATAACTCTCTCTTTCTTTCTTTAAAATATTATAGAAAAATAAAAAAAGAAATTGATGTCTTTATCTTTGAATTGTTTTAAATTGACTTGGGATCATAATGTCTTTATTTAATTTTAATCTTAATCTTAATTTTAATATTAATATTAAATTTAAATTTAATTTTAATGTTAGATAACTGGAGAGACAGTAGGAGAAGTGAAGGCAGTTGCAGACATGCACCAAAGAAAAGCAGAAATGGCTAGACATTCTGATGCCTTCATTGCTTTACCTGGTTGGTTTTTTTCAATTAACACCTCAACATTTATTCTTAATTTTAATTACTATTTTTTAAAAGAATTTTATGAGTTTTTTAGAGTATAATTTGGGTTAATTTTAATGCATAAATATTGATTTTAGTTTTTGATTAAATTAAAAAATATAATGGATTAATCACTAAGTCTTATTTCAGTGGTCAGAAAACCATTATTGTTTACAATTAGATTTTGAGTTCGTATTTCTTCTCTCTTATATGAACTTAATAAAAAAACAATAATAATAATAAATACAATGCATTCATACCAAATTATGAAAATACTTGTTTTATCATCTGTCTCTATGCTTTAATTAAATTAGTCAAGAAAGTGCAAAGATTATTAATTATTAATTTTGATAATTTTTAAGTAAATTTCATAAGAATTTAAACATAAATAAAAGCTTCTTCTTTTTCTAATTTATACCGAATTTAATTTAATTCACTAAATTTTAATTCAAATTAACGGGAATCGATTATAAAAAAATTAATTATCTATTATGATATTATTAAAATATTATTTATTTACCACTAAAACATCGAGTATAAGTTAGAAATTATGATTAAATTATTTTTGTCAAAATTTTTTATTTTTTTAAAATTTTATTATTTAAAAAGTTATTTTTTTTAATTTGTTCAATTATAATTAAAAAATTTGGTTGAAAGCATTAATAAAAAAAATATACATATATATATAAAAGAAAAAGAAATTTGGAAAATTTAATTCTAAAACTAACCTCAAAGACCAATGAATGGAGACCAAAACTTGGACACTCAAACTCCATTATTACCTTGAGCTTCTGACACTAAAATTAGACTTTTTTTCCTTTTTTTTTTTAGACTTTTCACACTATCTGGTTTTAATATCCAAATGGAATTATTTAATATGATTCTGTACCTTACCCAAATCCAAATCCATCAAATATGGAAAAACAAAATTTGAAAATTATTAATTGGTCTCCATTATATAATAAATGCCTATTTTCTCTGTCTTTGCTTCTTTATTTCTATTCAGTTTATATATATATATAAACCCTTGTTGGTCCTTTTATAGTTTATGTTTTGATTTAAAGAGGCAAAATCCAAACTATAATATAAAGTTTGGGCTGGCCCATGCATTTATATTTCCCAAATAAGATCACTAGAATATGGTCATAAGATAATGGGGTTTCTTAAAAAAATCCAAAAAAAAAATATTTTCAAATATTTTTTATTTTTTTTATAAATATTCATTCTTAAATTTTAATTTCAAAAATATATCGTTCAGAAATATATATCTATTATATTTTTACAATATTAAAGGTATATTTTTTGAACAATGAAAGTGATAAATTGACCAATTAAAAATATATCTCTAATATATTAAAAATATATCTTTAATTTAATATATTAAAGGTATATGTTTAATATACCAAAGGTATACTTTTAATATATATATATATATATTAAAAGTATATTCAACCTTTAGAAATATTCATCGATTATATATTTGCTAGGTTAAAATACACTAAAATAATATAGTATTTTTTAAGAATTTGGCCCAAAAAAATATAGTATTTTTAAGAAAGAAGTTTTAAAAAAATGACCTAAAATAATTATTGATTAATATTTTATTTTCTTGTCCATTAATGCATAAAGAATTTAATTTGTTTAATATATTTTGATATTTGAATTTTCTTAAATTTAAGATACTTTTATTTAAATTTCTGCTTTATTTTCTAAAGGAGCATTCATTTTTACTTCTATCATTTTTTTTTTCAAAATTTAACTATTTAAAGATATATGTATATTCCATACTATAATTTCTAAGAAATTTGATAATTTGTTGCACTACTAAACTTCAAAAAATTAAATTTTTATTGAAGGTGGCTATGGGACGCTTGAGGAGCTACTCGAAGTTATAACTTGGGCCCAACTTGGAATTCACGACAAACCGGTAAATTATCTTTTATTTAAAAATAAAATAAAATAAAGGGATTTTTACAAAATTATTAAAAAAATAAATTTATCATGTTTTTTTTAAAAAAATAAATTTATCAAAATTTATAATTTTTTATAAAAATATTATATTTAAATAATTTATTATGGGTTTATTATAAGTCTATTATAAACTTATTATATATTTATTATAAGTTTATGAATTTACATAATTTATTATGAGTTTATTATAAAATGATTAAAATATTCTTGATAAAAATAAAAAAATTTATAAAAAATGATGGATGATGTAATTTTTTCTAAAATAAAATATTACATATATAATAAAAATAAATAAATTATATAGCATATGCAACATAAATTCGATCAAATTCAAGGTGAAATATGACTTTTATCTTAATTTTAAGTTAAATTATAAATTTAAAATTGAGACTTTTACTTATGGGTGTGTTATTGATTCGTTAATTCTATCAATCTAATTTAAATGAATCTTTTTATATTAGATAATTTATCTGAAAATTGATTCGAATTATGGATTAAAAAAATAATATTTTGCTAAAATTCAAGTAAAATTGCGAGTTTTATAAAAATTACCGGTTCAACTAAGTGATGGTTTCGAAAATCAATCAAAATTCAATTTAAATCATAAATTATGAATTGAATTATAAAATATTTTAGTTGAAATCATGGATGTATTATATAATTTTTTGCATTTAGATGAAACCAATATCAATATACAACCTAAAGGATTAAAGAGAGACAAAAAATCTAATTTTATTTGTAAAAAAAATTAGAATTTCAATAGTTTATGATTAAATTTATAATTTTTTTTGTATTATATAGGTGGGATTGCTGAATGTGGATGGATATTACAATTCATTATTATCATTTATAGACAAAGCAGTAGAAGAAGGATTCATAAATCCAAGTGCTCGCCATATCATTGTCTCTGCCCCTACTCCAAAAGAGTTAGTCAAGAAAATGGAGGTAAACCCTTACACTAAATCACAATAAAATTAAATAATTATATTAAAAAAATGCTTCCAAAAATAGAATTACTTTTAAAAATACCCATTTTTTTCTACCTTTTTTCACTTACAAAAATCATATTTTTCAACCTTTAGTATACCCCTACATTTAGTTTGCGTTTGATATATTCAAGATTGCAATATTTTTGAAAAAAAAAATTAAAAAGTGACTTATAATGTAATTTTCTCATAAAAATATATATCCACTCTCTTCTTATCACATAAAAAATAATAAAATTTTCATAATAAAATTTTATCATATATGTAAATTTTATTTGATAACGCTATATATATAATTTTTAAATTTATAGAAAAATAAATAACAATTATTACTTTTATTTATTTTTGTCTAGGAATATTTTCCAAGGCATGAAATAGTTGCCTCAAAGCTCAGCTGGGAGATTGAACAATTAGGGTATTCCCCAAAATGTCAAATCTCAAGGTGAAGAGAGTTTCAGAATGGGCACTTTGGCAATGAAAATTGACTAATTTTAGATTACCAAAATGTTCCCAATGTAGGAAAAAAAAATTTCTCCCTACTTTTTTCATTTTCATTTTTATGTAAACTAGCATACTAAGTTGACCTCAAAATTACGAAGTTTGACTATTTTTCTTCAATGAGAAATTGGGTGTGTTATTGCACTATTTCCATTTATTGAAAAAGAAAATGAAGGAAATATTGATGAGAAAATTTAGAAGTAAAAAGAAACCTCTTGGATATATGATTGTTGAAATTGTATTTTTTTTAGATAATAACCATTTTTCCTTAGTGTTTGTATAATATAATTTGTCATTTGGTTTTATTTAAAATAAAAGCATGTTGTTATAAAAATTTACATGTTTTCATGACTTGTTATTGGATGAGACAGTAATCAATTCAACTCGGGGGAATTTGATGAGATCATAAAATAGTTGAATTAAGATAGTAATTAATGTAACTAATTTAGTACTTTATTCTCTTTATCTTTACATTTAATAAAATCATATTTATAACTAATAAGTACTTGATATAAGTGGTTATGCACTCTATCCTTTAAATAAAATGCTGCAAGTTTAATTTTTATTAATGAAGTCACTATTTACTACGAGCATATTATCTCTTAGTGGGTTGACTCGCTACTGAATTTAGGAATACTTGTAATTATACAAAAAAAAAATATCATATTTATAATACTATAATAATTAGTTTTTTTTTATCTTTAATGATATTAAAATTTTTTATTTTTAGTTTATAACATTTGAAGAGGGTTGTTTTCTATTATAACTAAGCTTAATTTATGTAACAGATTTAGTTAGTCAATGAACTGGTTAGTTAGGATTGTTAGAGTTGGTTACAAATATTTTTTGTTAGTCAACTGTAATGTATATAAACACTGTCTCTTCTGCATTAATGACATAAGTCAAATTTCTTCAGTTCTGATTTCGCCACATGGTATCAGAGCAACTCATTTATTTTTCTGAAAGTTCCATTTCTAGTTCTCTATTTTCCCTTTTCTTTCCTTTCTTTTCAACTGTGATTTAGGGTTCTTTGTTCGATTCTTTCAATTCTTTCCCCCAATTCAATCTCCATTTCTTTTTCTCAATTCATGGCTAGAGATTCAGATAAATAGACTAATAAAGAGCAAAGTAGCCCTTATTTTCTTCATTCTACAGAGAATCCTTCTATGTTGCTCGTTCCTCAACTCATGAATGGTTTGAACTATCAGGCTTGGTCATGGAAGCGAGCACTAATTTCTAAGAATAAGATTCAGTTTGTTGATGGTACAATATCACAACTTAAGAAATTAGACTCAACGTTCTTTGCATGGGAACGATGTAACACAATGATGAAACAATGGCTCTCAAATTCATTGATTCCTTCAATAGCTGCAAGTATCAGTTGCATGATAAAGCTCGAGATGTTTGGAAGGACCTACAAGATTGTTTTTCTTAGAAAGACTTCAGAATTGCTGATATATAATAAGAAATTGCTGCCTTTGTTTAATGTGATCACTCTGTTACTGACTACTTCACACAACTTAAGACATTGTGGGATGAGTTGAATTCTTTTATACCTATGCCTAGTTGTGTTTGCATCCCTGCTTGTATTTGCGATGTGCTTGATGTTATCCGAAATTATCATGGCTCAGGTCAAATAATCAAGTTCTTGAAAGGATTGAATGATAATTTATCAACTGTCAAAACTCAGATTTTGCCCTTAAAGCCTATACCCTCATTGAATAGAGTCTTGTCTTTAGTTCCTGTTGCTTCTCATACTGCTGTAGTCAATTCATCACAAGCAGTTGCAGAACCAGAATTTTGGGGGCAAAATTTATAAATAAAAAAATTATAGAAAAATTTATATTTGATTTTATTTTTATATTAATAAAATTAATGTAAATAATTAATATAAATATTTATATTCAATTTTATTTTCATATTAAATAATTATATGTTGAAATTTTTATTATTTTTATTTTAATATTTAAATTTTACTATAAAAAATAAGTAAAAGTATACAATATATATTATTTTTAAATAATATTTATATATTTTTAAGATATTTTAAAGAAAGTATTTACATTAATTATTTTTTAAATAAATTTATATGATATAATATATTTTATAAAATAATTAAACCAATCACAAAACTATATCTAAATTATAAAATAATTAACATAATTATAAAATCTTAAATTCACAATTCATATCATAATCGGATTCTAAAATAATTTATCTAATCATAAAAACTCCAAATTTCAATTTATAATCAAAATTTAAAATAATAATCTAATAATTAAAACAATAAACTAAAATCTATAAATTAAATAATAATTACAAATAGTTATAATACTCAATAAAATTATTAAAATAATAAATTTTAAAATTAATTTTAAAATTTTAAAATAATTAATATTTAAATATTAATTTTTTAAAAAATAAAATACATTTACACATATATACATATATGTATATATATGCCCCCTTGTGGTTCCACCCATGAACACAAGGCGTACTTGGCCCTTCACCAATGAGTATCCCTTCTTCATCATCACCCCTTGGTATATGTCGTTCTATTTTCTCTTCATATGCATCGCAATCTGTTGATTGGATCATTGATACTGGTGCATTTGGCCATATTATTTGCAATGTTTTTAATATTATTAACTTCATAATAATATTGCGAGTATAATTACTTTTATAATTTTTTTGGAATTTTTTCAATTGAAAAATTGAAATATATTCTACACAAAATTTAAAAAAAAATTGAGCTTTTATTTATTTTTAAAAAATGAGTTTTTATTTTATTCAATTTGAGATGAGCATATTTATTTTTATATTTATTTAATTTACATGCAATTCTCTTTTAGTCTAACCTAAACAAATTTCAGGTTCTTGTGTGATTGTTGTTAAGAATTTTTTGTTGTTGTTTAATAATGGTATACTCGAAATAAAATTAAAAATGAGTGATTTTATTAACATAAACAAATTAAAATTTAATAATTACATCCAAATTTAAGAATGTCTTTAACAATCTTAAATTAATCTTATCCAAAATTATTTAATCTATCTATCCGTCCATATATATATATATATATATATATTTGAAAATAAATTTGAGTTGAAGGGTCAAAAGATTGGCATCAACCTAATTAAGATCAATGTTGATCTTTATTAGAATAATGTTTGATTCAAGTTGTAATCTTTAAGAATCTCCTGAACAATGAACAGTAACATATATAGAGAGAGAGGTTTTTGAATCCCAAGTCTTATATGTCGTTAAATTTAATGGAAGTCCATTTGCCACTTCAAGTAATTTTATTTTAATATCAATAAATCCTTCCTTAATTAGATGCATTATTAATATTGATATATGATTATATTATTATTAATATTATTATTATTATACATTTAGAACATATTATTATATGTAAAAATTTCATCTCCTGCTCTCCACCTCTGCCATTGATACTAGTTGTACCAAAGCAACCATTACCATTTCCATTCCCATTTCTAAACCTTGCGTAAAGAAAAGGAATCCACAAAATTTTATATTAGTTGGGCTTTTACCCATTTTTCATGTGGGTGACATCCATATCTCTTTTGACCATTTTTAAATTCAAAAACACAAGATAGTATATAAAAAAAAACACTTAAAACTTTGTAATTTTTAAATGTGATATATATATATATACATATTTAAAATAGCTTACAAGTATACAGGAATGCAATCAAGGGGAGGTCTTTAGTGGTCCATGAACTCCCTCGGCAAGAATATCATATATATATATATATATATATATATCTATAAATATAAATATATTGTTTTTAAGTATATCTGTGCCCAACAATTTCTCACTACATATTACTATCTCAGTTTCCACTTATTATTTTATTTATTTCTTATTTTTTTCATATTTATTTTCACTGGCCATTTTTAATTTTTTTGTTTATATAATTAATATCCCAAATTTCAATTGTTTTCCATAAAATTCTCTAATTTTATGTTTGTAATAAAATTTTCTAATTTTAATTTTTTTCTATTAATATATTTAATTTATTTTTATACCAGAAAATAATTATATTAACTCCATCTCCATCATACGGTCACAGGAAATTACAAACTCAAAAACAAAATAAAAAAAATCACATTATTTTCTCATATTCAAAATCAAAAACTGTTGAGTTGTGGTCAATAATAATCCCTATTATGTAGGGATATTTGTTTTGTATTTGATTTGTTTTTAACCACTTTGCCACGTTATTAGTTAGTGTAAAACGTGGATTGCATATTTACTTTCCATTTAGTATTGTAAGGCTATAAATTAGCCACATTTGTTCTTAATTAACACGTCATTTATCCTCCAATTTGTTGGTTTTATTTAGATCTATTTTGTTTTTCAACATTCTGATATTAGAGCTCCCACTGGGCTTGAAGAAACAAAGTAACATCAAGGGAGATGACGTCTGAAGAAAATTTTATCCAACCAGTTATTCCTCAATTTGATGGTCACTATGACTATTGGAGTATGTTGATGAAAAATTTTTTGAAATCGCAGGATTACTGGAGTCTTGTAGAGACTGATTATGTTGAACTAGAAGAAGGAACATAATTAATAGAGGCTCAAAAAAAGAGATTGAATGAACTGAAGCTAAAAGAATTGAAGGTGAAGAACGATCTGTTTCAAGCCATAGATCGAACTATATTGGAAACCATTTTGCAGAAAGATACATCTAAACCAATATGGGATTCCATGAAGAAAAAATGAGGGCAATGAAAGGGTGAAGCGATCCATTCTTTAAGCTCTTCGCAAATAGTTTGAAACTCTTGAGATGAAACCAAGAAAAGGTGTTTCAGATTATTTCTCAAGGGTAATGTCTGTTGCTAACAAAATGAGAGTTTATGGTGAGCAGATGAAGGACGTTTCAGTGGTAGAAAAAATTCTTCGATCATTGAGTGACAAATTCAACTACATTATATGCTCAATTGAAGAATCGAAGGACATTGATCTCCTATCAATTGATGAACTACAAAGTTCATTACTTGTTCATGAGCAGAAGCTTCGTAGGCATAATGGAGAAGAACAAGCACTGAACGTAAGCTATGAAGATAGAGCAGAAATAAGAGGTCATGGTCGTGGAGTATTTAGAGGAAGAGGCAGAGGCAAAGGTCGTCGATCTTTCAACAAAGCCACTGTGGAATGTTATAAGTGTCACAACATTGGACACTTTCAATATGAATGTCCAAGTTTGGAGAAGGAAGCTAACTATACAGAGCTTGGAAAAGAAGAAGAGATGTTTTTAATGTCTTATGTTGAAATGAATAAAGCAGAAAGGGAAGAAGTCTGGTTCTTGGATTCAGGGTACAGTAATCACATGTGTGGAAACAAAGCATTTTTTTATGATCTCAATGAGAGTTTCAGGAAAATGGTGATGCTTGGAAACAACTCAAGGATGTCAATAATGGGAAAAGGGAATGTGAGGCTGCAAGTGAATGATTTTGTACACCTAGTTATAGAAGCGTATTATATACCAGACTTAAAAAGCAACTTACTGAGTATTGGGCAGCTGCAGGAGAAAGGGTTAGCAATTTTATTCTAGCATGGGAAGTGTAAAGTTTATCATCTAGAAAAGGGTTTGATTATTCAAACTGAGATGACCGCGAATAGAATGTTTGTCTTGTTGACTACATCCCAACCAAAGTAGTCTATCTGCTTTCAAGAAACTACATAAGACTTATCTCATTTATGGCACTGCAGATATGGCCATCTGAGTCACAAAGGTTTAAAAACTCTTCAGGCCAAGAAGATGGTGCATGGATTACCTCAGCTTGAAGGCTCATCAATTTTTTGCACTGATTGCATAGTAGGAAAATAACATAGAGATATGATTCCAAAGAAGAGCAATTGGAGGGCATCCCAAAAGCTTTAACTCATTCATGCTAACATTTGTGGACCTATCTCACCATATTCAAACAGCAAGAAAAGGTATCTAATTACTTTTATTAATGACTTTAGTTGAAAAACATGGGTTTATTTTTTAACTGAGAAATCAGAGGCTTTGATCATTTTCAAACACTATAAGAGTTGTGTTGAAAAAGAAATAGGAGCTTACATTAAATGTTTACATACTGATCGTGGAGGAGAGTTCACTTCACAAGAATTTGATTATTTTCACAAAAAAATGGCATCAAAAGACAATTAACTACTGCATACACTCCACAGCAAAATGGAGTCGTAGAAAGGAAGAACAGGACTATCATGAATTTGGTTCGAAGCATGCTTTTGGAGAAGAAGTTTCCAAAGAAATTCTGGCCAGAAGCTGTTAATTGAACAGTACACATCCTAAATCAAAGCTCTACTCTAGCTGTGAAAAATATGACACCTGAAGAAGCTTGGAGTGGAGTCAAGTCCTCAATTGAACACTTTCGAGTGTTTGGTTGTATCTCACATGTTTATGTACCAGACATTAAGAGAACAAAGTTAGAAGATAAAAATTAGCTTGTGTATTGTTGGGAGTCAGTGAAGCGTCCAAAGCATATAGGCTCTATGATCCAGTAGCTAAAAAAATTATAGTTAGCAGGGATGTAATATTTGAAGAAAACAAATCTTGGGATTGGGATAAGAGTCATGAAGAACAATCGTAGTTGATTTAGAGCGGGGAGATAATGAAGAAAATGCATTTTTTAATGGTGAGTTTGAGGCTGAAAGTGAAGACAAAAGCGATAAGAAGAGGTGGAAAATGATGTGTCAGTTTTTTTGAATGAAGAAGGAAGAATAAGAAGACCACCAGTTTGGATGAATGATTATGTAACTGGTGAGTGTCTATTTGAACAAGAAAATCTTGTTATGTTTACACTTGGTGATCCAATCTATTTTGAAGAAGCTGTGAAGAGTGCGAAATGGAGGGCAGCAATGGAGTCTGAAATAAAAGCAATAGAGAAGAATGATACATAGGTGCTTACTGATTTACTAGTAGGGGCAAAAAAGATTGGTGTTAAATGGGTGTTTAAAACAAAGCTTAATGAAAAAGGAGAGGTATACATGTATAAGGCTCGGTTGGTGGCAAAAAGTTATGCACAACAACATGGAGTGGATTATACAGAGATATTTGCGCCTGTAGCAAGGATGGATACAGTTCAGATGATTACCGCACTAACAGCTCAAAACAGTTGGATAATTTTCCAACCTAATGTGAAATCAAAATTTCTCCATGGTGAGCTAAGTGAGGATGTGTTTGTTGAACAACCAAGAGGCTATGAGCAGAAAAATAGTCCACACAAAATATACAAGTTGAAGAAAGCTCTATATGGACTTAAACAAGCTCCACGAGCTTGGTTTTGTAGTATAGAAGTACATTTTGTGAATAAAGGCTTTGAGAGATATCACAGTGAGCACACCTTTTTTTTCAAGACTAGCAAGGAAGGTAAAATTCTAATTGCCAGTTTATATGTTGATGATCTCATATTTACTGGAAATGATGAATTAATGTTTCATGAGTTTAAAAATTCTATGGTGCGAGAATTTGATATGACTGATTGGGGCAAATGAGGTATTTTTTGGGAATTGAAGTGTTGCAAATGGATGATGGTATTTACATTAGTAAAAAAATATATGCTCTAGATGTATTGCGGAGGTTTGGGATGGAGAAGAGCAATTGTGTTCACAATTCTATTATTTCAGGTTTTAAAATTTTTAAGGATGAGAAAGGAGTTAAAGTGAATGCAACGTTTTACAAGCAGATTGTAAGGAGTCTTATATATTTGACTACCACTAGACTGGACATGATGTTTGTGATAAGTTTGATCAGCAGGTACATGGGGCAGCCTACTGAGTTACATTTGTAAGGAGCAAAGAAAGTCTTAAGGTATTTGAAGGGTACAACAAATTTTGGAATATTCTACAAAAAGGGAGGGAACAAAATCTTGATTGCATATACTGATAATTACTATGCAGGTAATTTGGAGGACAGAAAAAGTACATCAAGCTATAAGTTTTTTTTAGTTTAGGACCTGTGGCTTGGTCTTCCAAAAAGCAGCTCATTGTTACTCTTTCTATAACCAAAGCGGAATTTATAGCTGCTGCATCCTGTGCATGTCAAACTATTTGGATGAAAAGGATTTTGGAGAAACTTGATCATTCACAAGGGAGCTGCACTACTCTGTTATGTGATAATAGCTCAACCATCAAATTATCAAAAAATTTGGCTATGCACGGATGCAGCAAACACATAGATGTGTGCTTCCATTTGCTGAGTGATCTTACAAAGGAAGGAGTTGTGGAATTAGTTCACTGTAGCACATATGAACAAATAGCAGATGTGATGACAAAGCCTCTTAAGCTTGATATGTTTCAAAAATTCAGAGGATTGCTCGGTGTTTGTGAAGTTTCGGAAGTAAACTAATTACTGATAGTAATTAGTTTAAGGGGTTGAGTTGTGGTCAATAATAATCCCTATTATGTAGGGATATTTGTTTTGTATTTGATTTATTTTTAACCACTTTGCCATGTTATTAATTAGTATAAAACGTGGATTGCATATTTACTTTCCATTTAGTATTGTAAGGCTATAAATTAGCCACATTTGTTCTTAATTAACATGTCATTCATCCTCCAGTTTGTTGTGTTTTATTTAAATCTATTTTGTTTTTCAACAAAAACAAATATATTTTTCATATATAAATGTGAGAAATAATGCCTTTTAAAATTTTGAACACATATCAGCTTATAAAATCATTAACTAGAAAATAGAGTTAATGTTATGGCTTATTTCTTTTAATCTTCTGTCTGAAACAATGTCTTTTTTTTTTGTTTGAATACAAGGAAAGGCAAAGCTTTAGAGACTAAATTGATATCTTTCGTCGCAATAAACTTAGACATTGAATGCAATTTTTTTAGTTTTAAATTTTAATGTATATATGCTCCAACATACAAATCTGCATTTTGTGTAAAAACTACGATCAGAAACGGAGCTTGAAATATTCAGTTAGTGAAACAGCCACCATGTGAGCGGCATATCATTTGTTGGACCCAGTAGTGGCGATGGAGCGGCCGAACACGGTGCCTATTATGGTGAAGAGGAGGATTATAATTAAAACCCCACAAGAAAATGGAAATTATCAAAGAGACGAAGTGAGGAAAATGCAATTACAAAGCTTTATCGAGACTACTTCCATGTCAGTTTGTATTGTTTATTTATTTATTTATTTTCTCCTCAATAAAATGCTTCGTTTGAATTTTTGGCAATTTTTTTTTAAAATCCTCAATCAGAATCTAACATGGAAACAATCTAAATAAAAAAAAAATTGTCACACCATTTTTTTCCACCAGAAATTTGGCATAAAAATCTCATCAATGCAAATTTTGTGAAAAATAAAGAAATTATAATCCTATTTGATAAAATTAAAAATTGATGTAAAAATAATAGTTTTCGTAAAAGTTCATAAAATTATATATATATATATATATATATTGGCATGTATCAAAAATTTATTAAAGAAAAAAATTATTAAGATTCAAATCCCCAGTTTTCCTACAAACTATGAGATATGTATTCAACCATTTGACTACTAGTCCATTGATCTAATTGATTTCTTTTATTAAATTGAATATATATAACATACATTTATTAGTTATATTAAATTAGACCATTATACCATATCTAAGGATCAACATTGGACAAGAAAAAGCTCAACAAAATTCTCTTTATATATAAAAATTGAAAAAAGAAAAAAAAAAGGAATACGGAAAATTACAAATGGGTTTAAAATCTTTGAATCTTCTCTTCTAAAAAGAATCTTAAATAAAACCGTGTGAGAAGCCTTTGAAAATATTTATTTATTAGGCATCAACCCACTTATACACAATACACGTATATACAAAGCACACATATTAAGACTTGATCGTACTTTATTCATTGACCAAGTTAATTGCAATTATACATATATATATATATATATATATATATATATATATAAGAAATGCACACCCTTTAAAGACTCTTTGATCTCTTTTAATAGTGCTTTATTTTTGTAATTAGTTAGGTCATATATTATATGGGAAAAAGTTCTATATCTGTTACCTATAAATAGATCTGAACCTGATTTAGACTTAAAAAAATGCTAAATTTTTTAAAGGCCAGACTCATTCGCCCGTTTTACTAATTGAAGCTCAAAAATCAACCTATGATAAACATATAAACTAATTAATACACAAATATACACTTTAATATTAATAGATAATTTTTAGAGTTGGTTTTGTTAAATTTATATTAAAAAATTTCAACGTGATATCTTCTGTTTTGTAATATTTCATAAATTTAAATTGAGGTTTTAATTTTATTGCTTTATGATAAGTTTTTTTGATCTAATGATGAGTTTTTCAATATTTTTGTCCTAAATTTATATTAAAAATTTAAGTTTGTTAACGTTATATATTCAATATTATGTGGCTTCCACTGTAGATATGCATTTTTCATTGTATTTTCAGCCTTAATTAGTTAACAATACCTGAATTTGGCTGTCAAAGATGGCCATCTGGCTTGAGTCAAACTATACATTAGTGCGTTTGGTGCTGAAATTAATTTTCTACTTGAAGTAAAGGTTGACTTTTCTTTAGGGTTTATATATAATTATTAGATTTGATTTTTTTTAAAATTTCTTTGATTAATGAATGAGAATTTAATCTTCTAATCATAGTTTAATCATTCTACTAATGATATGACAGGGCATGTCCACGAGTGTGAGATTTAACCCACGCGCGTTGATAGGCATGTGACGTGTCACATTAGTAGAAATTATATAATTGTAAATTGTAATGATTGGCTTTTTATCTAAAATATATTCAAAAAACAAACTAATCTGGAGTCAAATTATCCATAGTCTTATTTTATAATAATCAAAATATTTTGTTAATGAAAAAAGAAAAAATATATTTATAAAATAAAAATAATCTAAAAAAATCAAACTTTAAACATATTCGAGCTATAAAATATTTTATAACTATTAAAATATAATTTGGTGATAAAAAATATATATTATTTTTATTTAAATCTTGAGTTTGAATTTTAAATATTTTTATTTCATATATAATTAATAAAAAAAGGCAAAATATTTCATATATATATATATAACTTTAGAATCTAAATTATCCATAGTCTTATGAGAAAAAGTGGCATGACATATAAGAAAAATAAATTAAAATGTAAAATGGGGGGAAGATTTTTTTTCCCTCTATTAATGGGATTAATTTGGAATCTGGGCTATAAATGGACAATTTTTTTATATTACATTTTATATAATATTTTTATTCCTATTTTGTTTTTTTTTTCTATGAGTCAATTAATTTTCTTAAAAATTCAAGTTTATGTAGAACCACTTCTTTAAAAATTAAGTTCATATTTCTTCAAAAAATAAATTAAGTTCATATGAAATCATTTTATCAAAAATTTCATAATATTTTATTTTTATCAGTACCAATTAAAGGTTTATATAGGCTAATATATAATAAATTTTCATTATTTGTAATTGATCTATATCATTTTTCCAAATAAATCAAAAACTGATATATATATATATATATGTTTTGAATTGTTCAAAATCAAATATTATCATTCCTTTATTTTCAGTAATTTTTTATTATGACAATGATGTTGCAATATCAACCCATTATGTAGCCTTAATTGAAAATTAATTGGAGATGCATGAATTAATCCTTACTAGGCAACAATTGACAGACAGATAATATTTTTTAGTATTAAACAATAAACTATATGGAAACATATATAGTTTAATTTGCTTATACGTCTCATTGAATTACAATTAATAAATGTTTGTTGCTTAATTTAAAATTAATATGAATTTAGGTGCTAATTATGCTGAATTTCAAGCAAATTATAGTCATTTAATTTATAGGATGCTGTGTATTCTTAATTAATTTTTCAAGATATAGCTTAATAGTAAGTTTATCAACAATAGATTTAACCTGGTGATAATATAGGTATGATTTTGTTTTGAATTCCTTATTGCTTAGTATTATTTGATATTGGCCAGGCCGTGACAGCAAAACTCTCTCTCTCTCTCTCTCTCTCTCTCTCTCTCTCTCTCTCTCTCTCTCTCTCTCTCTCTCTCTCTCTCTCTATATATATATATATATATTATTGAAAAATAAATAAAACTACACTTAAAAAATTGTTTCGATAATATTGACGTTAAAAAAAATTAAAAATACAAAAACAAATTTTGAATTACAAAAATATAGTATAGCATCATTATAGTTAAAGCTTAGTTATTTTTTTGTAACATCTATATTTTATGTACATATAATATATATACTCAATATATATATAATATATATATATATAATATAAAAATATCAAAATATGATCTTTCTAAAAATTTTCATAATTTTAAGATAATCATTTAAAATAATTAAAATATATTTTAATAAATAAATAAAATAATCATTATTGATTTGAAAAGTAAAAAGATATATTAAATATAAAATATCTAAAAAAAATTTGCTAGAATTATGTTTATATTTTAAATAATCTCAAGTTTCAAATTATCACAGCCTGCAATTAAAATATACTCTCAATTATTTAATCAATATATATATTTCTCTAAAAATAACCCAACGGCTCAATCCAACAATATTTTTTCAAAAATACATACATATATATATATATATATATATAAGTTTCATTTATTTTTAACACATTACACAAAAGGAAAAACTTATAATTTACATCACATACATAGTTATATATATATATAATGTACATACTCAAATGCATCTTAAAAAATTTAAAAGTCTATATATGATATGCAAGTGACGCTGATCTTCAGTAGCTCAAAGGTCTTCATGCATAAAAATCTAGACCTGAGGTGGTCTAGCAATACTCTCTTGATCTCCAGGATCTACCATGTCACCTGCGCAATAAAATTCAATCGCGCTAAGCATATTACCTAGTAGTACATATTTTAATAAAATATAAAAATGGTGTCGTACATATATAATGTCATGTTTGCATCATGTTAAAAAATGTCAAACATTGTTTATACACATTAGACAACACACTAAATATCTACATACAGTAGGCCCAAATACCTTATACAATTATCTAGTCCCAGACTCGTTGCCTTGATTTATCATTGGTGTCTCACTCGGGTATAGTCACATCTCTGTAACACCCATTATCTTATCTATTTTGGCTTATGGTATACCAACATCCAAGCGCAATTTTCTAGCAACTAGATAATATATAAGGTACATACAATACACATTCTTTTCATTGTACTTTTACATCTTGACTCACATCATAGTTTCCTCAAATCATTATTATAAATAATATAAATGTGATTTACTTTCTCATGTTAGTGCACAACTTGTATTATGCACATTTTACACAAATATTTTATTTAGGCGTTCTCAAATGGCTAATCATGCCACAATAAACACAATTCAAGTATTGTTACTTCAAAAAATACTATATATATGTGTGTGTGTTCTTAAAAATTAAATATCATCACACATTTAACATATACAATATGTTATGCTAAAATTTAATACAATCACATACATTATGAATAAATTATGTAATAACCTCTTTAAAATAATAAATGGAGTTAAAACTCCACTCCACTTTCAATACAGTCGAAAGTTGAGCTAAGTCACTTTAATTTTAATTTTTCATTTTAACCAATTTCAAATGGTAATTTGAGCTCATTTATATCATTAACAACACTAAATAATACAATTCAAATTATAAAATCAAATAAAAATAAATTTTTTGTGTTTATTATTCTAAAACCCTAACTTATTCACTACCTTATCCAAACTACCATCAAACCTAAATAAATCAACCAAATAACCATAAAATATTTATCTCCACATCAAAATAACACATTTCATACTCATTTTAATAATTATAACACGCTATATTAAATTTTAAATTTTCACATAATCATAGTTTCAAAAGAAATTCAAAATTTTCTTAAACAAAACTTATCAATTTGTTGAAAAATCACCAAAACTCTTTTTTATTCTTGAAAATCTACTTAAAAATTAGTGTTTGAAAGAAAAGAAAAGCTCCCCTTTACTTCCATGTAATTTTGGCCAAGACTGAGAAGAGAGAAAGAAGATGAAGTTTTATGTTTTAAATTTTTTCTTCCTTTTCTTATTTTAAAACATAAATAATTAATAATTATTTATTTATTAATTTATTTTAAAATTTATATTTTTCATCTCCCATTCAAAATTATTTAAATTTTATTTTTTAATATTTTTCATATTTTACTATTCACATTTTATTATTCACATATTGACTCTTACTATTATCTTTGATTTTTATATGTCATTTATATTCCATATATATTTAATATATACAAATTATTTTTTTCACTTCTAAATCTTTATTTCTTTTTCAAATTATTCATTTTAATTTAATTTAATTTTAATAAATTTTGTGGATGCTATATTTTTTTTTAACTTTTTAATTAATATATGTAATATATATATTGTGTATATTATAAAATATTATGCTTGTGTGTTAGCTAGTATTATTCACTCAGATTTGTCTCCCTATTTTTTTTGCAGGTTAAATGTGAAAAGTAATTTTTAGTTGAGTTATTTTTTTCTTTCATTATTCGAGAGTGAAGTTTATTTTATTATTTAACTATGTTATTAATTTTATATTGTTTTGTATTAATATTGTTTAGCAAAAAGTATATGTAAAAATTTAAAAAAAAAATTGACAGAAGAGCAGTTCTTTTTTCAGTTTCACAAATTGATAAAAAAATTATTATTTTTTATTAATTAAAATTTAATATTTTAAAATAAAAGATCAGTTTTTAGAATCATAATTTCTGAAAGCTAAATTGTGGACATCATTCCACCTGCATGCCATCACACGAATGATATGTTCACTGGCATTGAGTCATTGATAGCTGAGTCAGGGCCATAAGTAAGAGTCTTAACTTGCCATTCCATTTAAATATATACATCTTATTTTTATATAATTAATATACTTATTTTAATTGTTTTTCTAAACATAAATTTCTCATAAAAATTTTAAAAATTAAAATTATTTAATTAATTCTACTTGTAAATATGGAAGATCAATAAAAATTATTTAATTAGTTACAGTCTTATGGTTTCTTAATATCCTATTAATATCCAATGCTCTGAGTAACTTTAAATTAATTCCAAGATCTGCGTTATTAAGGATTAGATCATAAAATTGGTGTATTTTCTACATAATCTGTAAATTTTTTTTGTTTCAATATTGTTAATAATGATTAGCTATTGGCTAAACATAAAAAAATAATACTCCAGTATATAGTAATTATAATTATATATAATAGTAATTACAAATATTAATAAATTAATTAATTAACAATTAATAGTAATTATAATTATATGTATTAAAAATTAGTTAAAATTTCATGATTTCATAACACTGAATTTCTTAATTATCACTATATGTAACATTTTCTGAAACTCTAATGGCAACTCACCTGAATAACAATAGACTATTGACTATGAAGAAAGAATAATAAAATTAATTTGGTATATGTAGAAATTAATTGATTGCTCACATTTCGAATATTTTTTTTTCTTTTCTTTTTGCATTTTAACATGGTTGAGAAACTGACCAATATTAAATTAAATTAAATTATTTGATATATTAATAAAATTTCTCCCATTTAAATGCAAGTTAAATTTAGCAGTCTAAGACAGATTCATTTGAATTTCTTCATCAACTTGCGCAAGTTTGGCAATACCCCATTAACGAACCAACTTTGCTTCTATGTTCATCAACGTATCTACATGCAAAGTCAACCTTGCCAATATACCCATATATTTATACTGATTATTTTTTTTTATATTGTACTCAAAATGTTGAATGCCTATCCTTGCTTCAATTTCTTCTTATGTTTCTTTCTCCATTAGCTTCTTAATTATATGCCATTCAAATAAAGTGTTTTTTGTATGAATTTCAGGCTTTCTTTAAGCCCTTTTGCAGCATTTACTCAAGAAGATTTTTTTTTTTTGTGTGTAAATCATATTCTTTCGGAATCTAGCTGGATAGTACTATCTTTATTTCAATCTCTTGCATACAAGGTAAGTTCCACGACTCCATCATTATTATCTTTTTTAAATAAAAAGTTGTTCTTTTTTCATCGAGTACCATTTCACACAGAGATACTTCTGAATTGAAGAGTTTGACATTTGGGATTGCGCAATGTTTTTCATTTGTCTAAGCTAATTAATAATATATATTGGGATTTGAGTTTTCAATGAGCTGTGATTTCTTGTGTGTTTAAAAAAATGCTAAATAAATTAAATTGGTTCGTATTAAAAGTATTTTATGCATTGATTATATCAGAGGAATGATTATTCTAATATTATATTTGTTGTTAAATAATAAATAATTATTTTTAATAATAAATATAAATTAGAACAGTTATTTCTCTAATACAATTAATATATAAATATTTTTTATCCGGATCAATTTGATACAGGTAGCAATTTTGTTAAAAAATAAGATTATTGAACAAGAACTACAATCAGTGTCTTTCAAATTAGTACCATTTTTTTTATTAGTTAATTTATGGTTTTAATTATCTTAAGTATCAGTGCCAAAAACGCAAGGGCGGCCCTTTTCTTCGGCATCAAAACCGGCTTTTAAAAATGGTGTTTTTAAGAGGCAGCTGAAGAGAAATTCTTAAGAAGAAGTAGTGAACACAACACGTTTAATGACCTCAAAAAAAAAAATCAAAATCAAAATCAAAACTTTATATAATATTAAGGATAACTTTGTTAATACTAAAACGTTTTTAAGCCCCATGTGAAGCATTGGTGCATTTTTCTTGGGGTTGTTTGCACTAACCCATTTGTTTTATATATAAATACATAGGCACAAGATCCATTGCTTCTCAAACTTTTAACAAAAACCTCGCAAACCTCTCCTGTTTATTAGTTTCTTTCTTTCTTGAACTGTTCTCTCTCATTTTGTGGCTGGAATTCTTTGAATCTTTCCTTACTATAAGCTGATTCTTCATGATTATACAAAGTTTGTGATAGTAAACAAGTATTTAGATTATAATTGGTCAGTGACAGGTTTAGTTAGAGTGAAGTTAATATTTTTAAGCTTCTTTGTTTCTTTTGGAGTTCATATGATAATGTTTTTTCGGTTTTCTTGCAGGTGTAGATTTCATGGTTTTTGAATTCAAGAAATGGATTTAATCAGAAATTCTACTCTGAAAAATGGGGATTACTTGGAAGGGATGCTTAATGAATATGTTGGTGGCAGAGCTAAGTTGAAGGTTAACAGAGGTGTATCAACTAGGCTGGTTACTGCTCTTACTTGTCTGCAACTTGCTTTTGCTGTTTATGCTACTTTCTTGTTGTATTACATGAGTCCTGCTATTGATTTAAGAACAAAACCTGACTTTACATGGGCTACAAGAATTGCACAAAACTGGAAACAATTTATAGTCCCGCCCCATGTCCTTGGTAGATATCAAGATGCTAATTCTCTTGTTAGAGCAGAAATTCTACCCATTACTTCAGAAGTTTGTGAACATGAAAAGATTGATTTTCAGCAGAAGAAGTCTGATGATGTTCAAATGATAAAGTTGAAGACAGAACTTTACAATGAGATATTAGATTTTCAGAGTAAGTCTATTGGTGCAGAAACTCTTTCCGAGCTAATGGCAATGAAATCTAAGTGGGATTTGCGTGGTCCTAATAGACCAAAGATCGCTGTCATCTTAAATCATTTCAAGAGAAAAACACTTTGTGCACAGCTTGATTCTTTACTTCAACAGACTCTTCCTTTCCATCATGTTTGGGTGCTTTCATTTGGGAGTCCAAATGAGTTCTCACTTAAGAGAATTGTAGATAGTTACAATGATTCAAGAATCAGCTTTATTAGTTCAAGCTATGATTTTAAGTACTATGGAAGATTTCAAATGGCTTTACAAACTGAAGCAGATCTTGTATATATTGTTGATGATGATATGATTCCTGGCAAGAAAATGCTACAGATTTTATCACATGTAGCAGGCACTAAGAAGTATCAGAACTCAGTTTTGGGTAGCATAGGGAGGATTTTGCCTTTTAGGCAAAAAGACTTCACATTCCCAAGCTATCGAAAATTTCGATCAAAGGAGGCAGGTCTATACTTGCCTGACCCTGCTTATGATATAACAATTAATAAAATTGTGCAGGTAGATTTCCTTTCCAGTTCTTGGTTTCTACCTGCAGAGCTTATTAAGGCCCTTTTCATCGAGGCCCCGATGACCTTTATGACCGGAGAAGATCTGCATCTCAGGTATGCACTTGTAAAAGAGTTAAATAACCAATAAAATGGTATCTAGTATACTTTTAACTGTCTTAGTTTCCATTTACCTTGATGACAATCTGTAAAAGTTACTTAGATTTTTCAGTACTGGTTAGTAGTTTTAAGTATTTTATTTTATACAAATTATGGAAAGTCTCGGAAGAGAGCTATTTGAGATTGCATTACATGGGTTTGATTGAGACAATAATTGAAATTTTATTGAGTTGGTAACCTGTTCATATAATATATATATATATAAACAAGTTAATCATAATATTACAGCAGACGTTATGAAAACAAAACCTTGCCAATCTCCAATATAACTTTGATTAAAAAGGGCAGGCAGCTGACTTATTCTTAAATGCCTATCCCTATTAAGTTGAAAATCGACTTGGCAACCATTTGAAGTGCTAATTAATTCTGTACTCAACTGAGTTTCTGCTTGATGCTATGAATTTTTTATATAGGAATCTTCTTAGCCAGGCCTTTTTTTAAAATAATATATATATGGTCAACTTTTTGGTTTGTTACACTTTTCAATGCTAAATGATGAATAATGTTAATATAATATTTGCCACTGCAAGATGGGTAGTCTGCTTTCTGTTTCCCCCGCCACTTATTTGTCTGTTCTAAATTTTCTACTACTGCACACCGCATTCATGCTTAATTTGCTGTATAAAGCCAAAAAAAAAAAAAAAAAAAACTTATTTGGAAATGACACTTTCTTTCTGAGATTCTCTGTAGCACTATCTGCACATATTAGCACTGGCTTGGTTAGCACCAGTACAGAGTTTTAAGTTTATTTCTTCAATTGCAAGTGCTCCATTAGGTGATATTTTTAACTAGTATTTGTACATTGAGGATAACACCAACCCACTCAATGACCATTTAAAAATAATCCTGAAGATTATATTTGTTGTTTATGACTTTTTTCAGTTCTTAGTTTATATAACTAAATGAAGATAAGAAACCAATTAAAATAATGAACCAATTGTTATTGTTGATGACCATTATTAAGATAAGGAAATGATAACTAAAATAATACCAGGAACTTTAATAAAAGTACAATGCTAATGATCATAATTTAATCAAGTTTCAAGTTTTTAGTTGACCAAAGAAACTAAGCAGAATTTAATTTGAATGATGAAAAATATTACTAATAAGTAACAGCAGTAAAAAGCATCAAATACCTGATTGAGCTTCTGATGTTATAATTTTTACTGAACATGTGTAGCTATCAGCTTCAGAAGTACAGAAATGCAGGCTCATTTGTTCTTCCGGTAGACCCAAATGACAAGGAAACGTGGGGTGATAGTGAGCACAGACTTGCTTATGTTTCTGAAACCACTGTAATTTTCAAAGACATTGTTCAGGTTCGAGATGACCAATGGTGGAAGGCATTTTCTACTGGTTATGTGACTCAATGGGCTGCAATGAACCCTCAGAAAATAGATGCACTTTTTTATGCTCACTCTGTTGATGAAGTTAAGGCACTTGCACCACTTCTTGAAAAGTTCAGGTCTACTGTTGGGAAAAAAGCCTATATTGTTGTTTCTGGAGGCCATTTTTGCCCTTGTGAAGATGCTGCAACTGCTCTAAATTGGCCTAAGTTAGTTTGCAAGGAGCGAAGATTTAAGATTTTCGATTTGGATGTTGGGAAGCTGTCAGGAATATCAAACTCTGAAGTACCAGTTGTGCAAGCAGTGTACTCTAGCATGAAAGGACTAATCAAAATTCACAATCCCAGTGTTGTGATCACAGTGGTTGACATTGATCCTAATGTGAAGAAAGCTTTGAAAATGGCCACAGAGACTAGCACTAATGGCACCACAATGATTCTCTTGCCAAGGCCTTCTATATCAAAGGTTCTTTGGATGGCTGACTTAAGATCAACTGCTTTGCCAAGTAAGAATTTCTGTTAGCATAATAAGCATGAAACCTTTGATTTTATCTTTTCTGTTTATCTGAAGGCTAACCATACGACTAACTTGCATGTGCAGATTGGAATAAAATGCGAATTTCTGTTAACATTATTACCCAAAACCGAGCTGAATCTTTAACTAGGCTTCTCAATTCCCTCAGCTATGCGTACTATCTTGATGATGAAATCCCTATCAGCTTCAACATGGACAGTAAAGTGGATGCAGCAACTATAAGACTTGTAAATTCATTCAATTGGACTCATGGTCCTAAAACTCTTAGAAGAAGAATCATCCAAGGAGGCCTAATTAGAGCAGTTAGTGAGAGTTGGTATCCTGCTTCTGATGATGATTTTGGCCTCCTACTCGAAGATGATATCGAAGTCTCTCCATACTACTATTTGTGGATTAAATATGCTCTTTTAGCATACCATTATGATCCTCAAATTTCATTCCCTGAACTCTCCTCCATTTCCTTATACACACCTAAATTGGTTGAGGTTGTGAAAGAAAGGCCTAAATGGAATCCAACTGAGTTTTTCAAGAGAATCCATCCGAACACGCCCTATCTCCACCAGTTACCCTGCAGTTGGGGTGCTGTGTTTTTCCCTAAACAATGGAGAGAATTCTATGTTTACATGAACATGAGGTTCACCGAAGACGCCAAGGCAAACCCAGTTCAAATTCCAAAATCCAGAACAAATGGATGGCAAGCTTCATGGAAAAAGTTCCTTATTGATATGATGTACCTTAGAGGCTATGTTAGCCTTTATCCAAATTTTCCAAACCAGGCAAGCTTTTCAACAAACCATATGGAACCAGGAGCTCACATTAGTGCAAAGGACAATGTTGTTAGGCATGACAAGGCAGATTTTGAGGTTCCATTATTGAAGGAAGATTTCAGAACTTTTCTACCTAATAATAAGTTGCCTCCGGCATCAAAATTGCCATCACTAAACTTGTTTAATCAACCAGTTTCGCTCAAGGGTCTTAAAGCAGCAGGAGCTAAGCTGGGGCAAGATGTACTTAGATGTGACAATGTGACAGAAATTGTGTCTGTTGATCATGAAACAGGTCTACCGAAAAGCTGCACAAAAATCTGATAAGTACAGCCGAAAAACTGATAAAGATTTAATTATTCTTTGTATCTTTTGATATAAGATATGTTCCTTGTAATGTTTTGTAATGTTTTTTCTTCAGCTTTATTTTGTTGATACATACGATCACTGGAGCAACTAAGTGGAAGAAACAGTTAACAGTGGGATATAAGAGATAGAGTTATGTTTCTTCCTTGGCTAGATTGTAAGGGGAACAAGAATTTTCTTGGAGAAAAAGATCTGGGATTGTGTCATTGTATAAAGCCAAAAGTGGCTTTCTTGACTGCCTCCAAAACAAGAAAATGAAACAAAACTTTTGTCTTCTTTTTTATGTTTACTTCCTTCAAATTACTAAAAAAATTTTAAGCACAATATGGGCGTAGAGAATCGAAGTTGAATTTATTTTAGAAATGTGCATATCGCTAAGCTATATCTCACCATGGAATCAAATTACAAAAATTATACACAACTTATTTGTCATTGTTAATAAAAGATCAATTCACTTAATTGAGTTTTATGTTTCGGAATAAATTAAAATTAAGCATTTGGCATCTCTTAAAATAAAGTTATAGTTTTTCTTAATGCAACATAAATTTTTATTAATAAGTCAAAAAATATATTTATAAGATATAAATAAAATTATATTATTTTAAAGTACATAAAATATAATAGCTAATGAAATTTCTAGATCTCCCTAAACTTCTCCAATGCAAACAATAGATAATAATAATATGACACGACCAATTTGACTATCAACAGGAAACTTATTCGATGTGTCAACATATTGAATTACCATCACCATCCACACAATAAAAACAGTTCTATTTGACATAGATAAACAAAGTCCATTAGAAAATTATAAACTGTAATATGAAAATGACACGTAACCAATGAAAGATAAAACTCTATAATAAAAATTTAAATTAGATTTAATTTTATCCTAAAAAATAATGAAACATGAAAGAAAATAAATACTAAATTTTAGATATATATTGATCTAAACACTATTTTGATAACAAACCATCAAATAAAAATCATATAAAACTAAAAAAAGAATATAAAATTAAATAATAGATTAGAAATAAATATGAAGAAAGACAGATGAAATTATTGTCGGTATCACTCGTCAATGAACTAACGACAGTTGCACTTTCAAAAAGAAGGAGAATGAAAAACTTACAAAATTTAAAGAAGAGAAGATAGTTATGATTTCAAGAAAGACAAATATGATGATAATTTTTAAAATAAAGATATGGTTAGTGAATAATAATTTAAATTTCTAATAGTACCCCTTAAATAATTGATAGCAATTATTTAGTGTTTTAAATAATTTAACAAAGTTTTAGCATTATTAAAAAATATATAGAAAATAAGGTGTAATTTAGTGGCCTTTGTTGATCCTATCTAGCTCTTAAATTTGAGTCTTCTAGACATTTTTCCTCCTCATAAATGATTAATAAAAAAATATAGACAATCAACAATAACTCCCTTTTTTATCATAACAAAACAAAATCACAGTAAATTGTATACTTATCAAAAGTTAAATGATATACAACTCAAATACCTTTTTTTTGAAGGCTACAACTCAAATACCTTAATTCAATGTAAATGTTATATTCAACTCTCCAAAGCTAGGGTGAAATTATCTTACTCTAAATCTTAGTTCACAACTTATTTAATTCATGTCTCTTACAAATATATGATTATTTATAATATTTATTACATCATTTACAAAATTTAAATAATTCTTAAATTAAAATTAAACTGAAAATACTAATCTATTGGCTTAACCTTTCTATATACAGAAGAATTTTAAATTTAAGAGTCTATGCTCTAATAAAGTCTACCAAATTGACCTTCAAAAATATCTGAAAATATTAATAATAATGGAGTGAGTCCAACTACTCAGTGAATAGATAAGTATATAATAAGGGAGAACAAATAAAATTTGATAATATATATAATATGAACATTATAGCTCAACTTGATAAATATAATTGTATTCTCTAGTATCTTCTGTATACACTCAAATATAAATTCTTATTATTCTAACTTCAATTCAAAGGCACATGATGACTTATCTTGTAAACCCAAGAAAAAATAACTTCAATACACATGTGCAGAGTAATTATTCCGGCCAAGGATAATTATAATATCATTAAATTAAAATACCCGTCGTCAAAATGCGATCAGATAGATTTATAAAAGAGTGTATATAAACTAATTTACTAACATAATAAAATCAATCATTTACACATATAATAATTTAAACTATTATTATTTGTTCTCACTTAATAAGAAAATAATTACTATTCAGAAATAAATCACTGTAAATAAATTCACTTAATAAATATTTTTCTCAAAATTATATATAATATAATACTTTTAAGAAAAATACAATGTTATATATTTAGGCACTCACATTAGCTAAAAGCTAAATTTATAAATCCAACTGTTTTACCTCTATAATTTATTTCAGTTGTTGTATCCAATGCTAGAGTAATATAAGAATAATTATTAACTAAAAATTATCCTAAAATTATTAACTATTATGATATGCATGTATGAGATATATAAAAACTAATCCTAAATTCAAACGAATTATCTACAATATTTATCTAATTATTTTATATAGTCTTTTTCATCTTATCTATAATTCGTCAAAAATACTAAGTATTTAAAATATTTTAATCTTTAATTAATTTAATTCATTTATTCTTATAATTTAATAATAATTGTCATAATATTAATGTTACTAATAAATATATTTTATTAAATTTTTAATAATATTTATTTGGTTTACTTACAAATTATCCATTTAATATCAAAATTATAAACTAAATTAATACTGAATAATTCTAAGAGAATAATTTTATAATAATCCTTTATTTATAATTAATAATTTAATCATTTTAACTCTCCAAAAATATTAACTTATTACAATCACAATGATAGTAAAAATATTTTTAATAATATATATATATATATACATACAAAATATATCCTTTAAATAGAATAATATTATTTACTTTAATTTTTTTCTTACTTTGTAATATCAAATTTTAATAATAAAAATAATTATAGTAAAAGTATTAACAATATTGATACTAAAATGAGTATTTGCTAATAATAATTATTATAATAAATTTAATAATAAACTGAATAATAATAATATTTAATTACCATAATCACAACACATCTTAATATTTCACTACTACTTAATATTATATTTTAATAACTACTATGGTTCAATAATAGTCAATATATATTGATATTTAATAATAATACCAATAATGTGATTGTTTAAGTAGATATTTAGTATACTTTAAATATTATACTAGAAACTTATTAATATTTATAAAATTTTAGTTATAATATTTTTACTACTACAACACTAAAAATATTAATAATTACTTATTACTAAAAATAATTTATATTTTACTTACCACAAATTTTAATTATTTGATAATTAATTAACTCAATTTATTTCATAAATACTTTAATTAACTTAATTATAATTATAAATAAAACTCTTATTTAGATAATAATTTAATAGTAGTATTTAATTTAATTTAACAAACTATTAATTTAGTACATTTATTTATGTTTATATCTATATTACATCTAATTTATTTTATAATTTACTAACAAAATTTATACTTTAAAAATTAATTTTGACCTTACCATAATGATTTTTATTCTAAAGTTAATATTCATCTACATAAATATATCCATATATATAAAAACTTATTTCCATTCTAATTAATAAATCATTGTATATATATATTAACAAAATTCTTAATTATAATTTGATAATAATTTTAAATTACCTAACTAACAACTAACTACTAATTCATAATCACATTAATTCAATTTATATATTAATTTATTCTACATTTTACTAATAATATTTAAAATTTAATTATTTTAATTATATTTAATATTAATATTTTTTTATTTTAAATTATTGCCTATATAATTTTAGTAATATTAATTGTCTTTCATTTTTATTTTTATTTTAACAATAATAATTAATCAACTATAATTTTTAATTTAATAATTTTTCAAAATTTTAACTCACTATTCATTATCTTCACTACTTTTATTTTTATTTATTCAAAATTTATCTTCCTCTAATTATTTTTTATTTATCATAATATTTGCATTAAATCCTAAAATTTTCTATTAAACCAAAATTTAACTAATTAAAATTTTAATTAGTGTGTGTAAAAATATATCAACATGTATATATATATGAATTTTTAAAACTTTATTTATAATTCGTAAATAATATACCGAATCGAAGCTTGAGACAAAGAATTCCAAAAAAAAATCTTATCGCTAAAAAATATCATCGGAAAGTGGTAAAAAATGGCGTCCAAAGTTGACGCAAGCAAGTGATCCGATCAGTACTTTAGAAGACGCGTCCGGCGATTTTCGATGGCGTTTTACGGCGGTTTTAATGCCATTGGAAAACTCGACGAGTTGAATTTGCCAATGGCCGAAGTGTGTTGCCTGAATATGGCCGGAAGATGTCGATCGGAGCTTATGAAATTTAGTGCTCCAAGAAATCTCTCTCTCTCTCTCTCTCTCTCTCTCTCTCTCTCTCTCTCTTCTTCTTCTTCTTCTTTCTTTCTTTTCCTTCTCTCTTTAGTTCTTTTCTTTTTTTTTTAACTCAAACATTCTTCTAAACTTAAATATACCCACTCCATTAACTAAATCAAACCCCACTTTCAATTATAAATTCCATTAAAATTTATAGTGCTTCGACAATTTGGCTTAGCGTTATGTCTAATCATTTTATGCTTCACTATCTACATATTTTATAATTATTATTATTATTATTTATTTTATTATTTTTACGTACCTAATTAATTTTCACTTTCTTTATTATTATTATTATTATTCTTATTATTATGATCATTCATTATTTATAATTATTACTTTTTTTATTTTAGATTATTTAAATATCTATCTAATTTAACAATCCCATCTACCAACTAATTAATTCAAATCATTTAAATCATATTTTTTTAATTTAATGTACCAACTTTAATTATTATATATATATTATTAATTATTTTGTAGTATATCATCATTTTTTTTCAATTATTATAATTATTTATTTATTTAATTATAAGAATTATAAGTTCACTAATAACTTAAATATCATTTAGTATACTATGTGAATAGGCACATACTACTTGGCTTAATGATAAATTACATATTTTATTTTTTACTAACTCGAGTTCGAATTACAGCAGTGTTAAACACCTTTTTTTTAATTTAACTTAAATAATTCAACACTTATTCTATTTATTTAATAAATCACATTATTAATAATCATATATTTTTTTATTAATTTATTATATATACCATATTATTTATTTTTATATTATTGTTTTAAAAAAATTATCAGGTATTACAATAAATATTTGCACAATTAAGTATAATTTGAATATATAAACATGCAATCATTAATTTTATCTCCCCCTTTTACATGTCATTCATTTTTTTTCTTTTTACTAATATCTAAAGGAGAGAGTATACAATTCATACACAGTATTAAAACACTATGATACAGACTAATTTTTCAGCTCTATATCTGTCTAAATATATAGTTTATAATTATTGCGAATAAAAAAAGAGAATCTATATAGCCAATTTTAATTAATTTAAGATTAAAATTAAATTGAATTAAATATCAAATATAGTTATTCAAAAATAGGTAACAAAAATGAATAAGTATAGCCAAGTACAAATTTTTAAATTACAATGTCTCAAAAATAAGGATCAAAATAAATATGCTAAATGAAATAAAAATATAAAAAACAATAATAAAATGAACACAAGTTGGTGTTCGGATTTAAAAGTTTTGAAATCCTCATTTTTCAATGAAAAATTTCCCTTGAAAGAATCAAATCAACTAAAAGAAAGTTTGTATGACGAGAGCATTAATATCTTATTTCATTTTTAAAATTTATACTTTTTTTTTCAAAATTAAGAAAAACCAAATGATATTTATATATAAAAAAAAGCTTGGTATATAATCACCCATCTCAGAATATAATTTTTCATTAGATAAATGTCCAATAATTTATTAATTTAATTTAGAGAAATAAGATCTATGTGATTTGTCAAAAAAAAAAAAAGCAATGAATCTAATGTTTGAAAAAAAAAAAAAGTTTGGTAAACGTAATAAAAAAAATTAATAGTCCTGATTTGGACAACCCAACTAAGAAATAAATTAAAATTTCCAAAATTATGAATTTTTTTATTTATATACTTAATTAAGCAATAATTAATATTCAATCTTAATTACATTTTCTACTTCTAATTAAGTCAACAACTTTAAAATTCCAATGGCCTAACCTTTAAAAATCTACCTTCTTTATAAGAACCAAAAATAAATTTAAAAACTAGAAATAGAAAAAACAACTATTAATTTCATACGTGGCGCACAGTAATTGGCAGTCAAAAGGGTTAGATAACAGCCTTGTAACTGTCAATTCTCAATGGAAATTCAAAATGTCTATATTTATAGATAATAATTTCTTTAAAAATATATATATATATATATGATAATAATTAATTAATTATACAGTTTCTGTAGAAATCAGGCGTTTTTGAAGCTCTCTTTTCTCGCGCTTTTTATGTTATCTCTGAATTTCTCTATACATTTGATCGATTGAAGCAAAGTAAGTTTCCAAAACCCTAATTCCTGTTGTCTTTTATTCCAATTATGGACATGCATTTCTAATTGTTTGGTTTCGAATTTCGTCTCATTTTCTTATTTTTTTTAATTTTTTTTCTCATTAATTTGATCGGTTATTCAAGTTTCTTAGTCTTTTTTTTTTTTAATTTTTTGTAAGCAATTCAATTTGTATTGAAGGAAATGTGATTTGTTCGTTAGTTTTGAATTGTCATTTCTCATATGTGTCTGTTCTTTTAAAAAGAATTTTTTTGCTTCAATTAATACCCAGATCAAGTTTGCTTTAAGTGAATAAAAATGCTTTATAATAGACAATCAATTAAGTATTGATTAGTTATGCTACTTTTAATTTTCGAATATTAAAGAGTATAGTTTTACCTATATTGTGTGTAAGGAAGAGTATGATTCACCGGCAATACTTGGTGAGTGATTATTCTGGAAAATAATGAAAGCTATATGTTTGGTGGGCTATAATGGAATGTAATGTAATTTAGACAAAAAATGTATTTGATTATGTTATATTGCATTCTTTAATGCCTATCAAATGTACACTTAGCCTTTGTTTGGTTGGGAGTAAATGGGGGTAAAAGAGGGGAAAGTAAGTGTAATTTCATTTACTTTCTCTTGTTTGGTATAATTAGTAGTGGGGTAAAGGAGAGTAAAATAAAGTAAATCCAATTTCCCAATTTCCTCTCTAATGTCTAAAATATTTCTCTCTAAAATGGAGAGAAATGGAAGTAAAGGGAGGTAAGTAGTTATATAAATAAGTGAAATGACCACTTTAACTTTCATTTTCTTCTTTAAAAATAAGAGAAAAATTTAAATTACTCTTCTCTTTATTAAAACTACCAAACAAAGAAAAATAATATAGAGTAAACTTTTTTTACATTACTCCTCTTTCCTTCATTAAAGTAAATTCAATTTCTCCCCTAACTTACCTCCATCCAAACACAGGAAGGGTAAAAAGATGGGCTAGAATTTTAGATGGAAAGATTTATGCAAGCGCCGGGAAAATTTGTAATTTGTCAGGGGAAATTGGCACAAGAAGCCATGGATTTGCAAAAACAAAAGAAAGATTTGATTCGTGCCTAACAAAAGTCATGAGATTTTTTTGTTCTTTTTTCTTTTCATGTTAAAGGTATTAGAGAAAATCAGAAAAAGTAAAAATATTCCTCATAATTAAAGATGCTCGAGGCCGAGAAAATTATCCATATATGTGAAATTATTTGTCCCCTTTTGTGCATATATTTTATAAATATGAGCCACAAACTCTATATCAGTACATAATTATGGTGGTATTTTTGCTTTAACTAACTACCTCTTCCATTTATAAATGAAACAATTCTTGCATGTTCATAGTTGTTTACTATTATTAATGGGATTTTACATTGTATGAAAGCTTTCCGCCAGTTCACTTTGTGTAGAAGTCACTGAATATGGATAGCAAGAACAATTGGCCTGTCAATGGCTACTTGCTTGTTATGATTGTTGCATGCCAAGACAACTAAAGAATGAGATCATTAGAGTTCATTTTCTTTCTACTAGTCACTATTCAATGCTGCCTTAACTACAAGTCTGAGGAAGGAAAAAATTGAAAGGTAGAAGAGTGACTTAAGCTAAAAATCCTTGTAATTTCTCACTTTCTTATAATATACTAGGGTGTGTGACACTTTCTCAATAGATCTCCGTGATTTCTTACTTTCCATGCAATTCTAATTTTGATATGCTTGGTTGCCTACTCTGAAGCTGGAAAGATTATGCATGTCAGGTGTTATGTTTTATTGAAAATCTTGTTCGTCTTCTTGAAACTGAAGAATGCCATATATGCCCCCCAAAATGCTCGAGGATGTGATTTCTTTTTCTCAGCATCTGATCTTTTTGACTTGAGTGTCAAGAAAAAAAAAATGCATGCCAAGATGGGTTCCATACACCGCAGGTTTTGCTTTATTATATTTTTTTTTTTGGAAAGTACTGAGGATATTTTGTTGTTTTTAGTGTTTTAGCATTCTCCTATATCGTGTATCTTAAGATAACTAAATTAATCTAAATTCGGTATTAAGATTAGCTTGCCAAACTAACTTGATTGCGCTCTTGTCTTACTTGCAGTGGACATTCTAGGAAAACAAATGATGGTGTCAGGCTAATTTTCACAACTATTTTAGGTGTCGTATTTGGATTTTTTGTTGGTGTTTCATTTCTTTCAGTTTCTCATACCAAGGTTTGTTTACCTTCACTTGCACTTTCCTTTATCACAGGAGAGACCTGTCATCCGTTTGATTTGTTTTCTAATATTGCAGATTCACATGCCTTCAAGCCTTATATCATCTCTTGATATACCCTATCCTGATCAAAATAAGTTTAAATCTGTTCCCAAGGTATGGGGCTCTTTCTATTTGCCCTCTTATGTAAATATTTTTGTCCATGCATTTACCAACTAATTTCCCACGCTGAACCCATGACTTGCCCATGGATTGGTTATTTGCTTCCAGATTTATGTTCCAACAAATCCTCGTGGTGCTGAATCATTACCTCCAGGAATAGTTGTGCCACAATCTGACTTTTACTTGCGCAGATTATGGGGTGAACCTGACCAGGTACGTTCAACAAATTTTATAACAAAATACAACTGATTATACTGAACTCTTGTTACTTACTCATCATGATAGATATCTGGAATAATCCAGGTCTGTTTATGTCTCTCTGTTTTTCTACCTAGCAGTGCTGAAAAGGGCTATAGTTATCTGGAATAACCACTTGGAATTAGATATCATGTCATAGCAGCAATTATTATTCTAGTGGAGTGTGTTAAAATGTAACAATCGGGAATATGCATTCTATAGGCCACGTGTTTTTAGACAGAAGGACCACATGCTTGGATGTTCAAGAATGGGCAAGTTTTGAAACATGTATGTAGGTATTTGGTTTCTAGTTGCATTGTTCTTATGTCTTTGAGAGTTTATTGTTTTAAGCAAAGATTTTTAGCATTATTTTTATGAGCATATGCTTTCCAAAAAAAGAAATAAAAGGTAAAAACATAGTCTTATCATTTCTCTTGTGGTCTTATTATTTCTCTTGCTTCATGCATGTGTTAAGTCATATCAAAAGGAAAGGATGGGAATGAAAAGTTAGATTGGATATTTGTATGTGTTCATACTTACCAAGAACTATCTATATCTAAGTTTAATAAGTTGGAAGAATGAGGTTTTGGCTGAATACCCTTTGTTGATGAGAAATGTAATTTTCATGCCTTATTATGGATGTCATGGTATTCACAGGATATGAAGAAGAAGCCAAAGTACTTAGTAACATTTACAGTTGGTTATGATCAGAGGAATAACATCAATGCAGCTGTTCATAAGGTTGAATGTACAAACTATGCAACGTTCCTTTTTAATTATTTTTATTCCCATGGATACTGAAACTTATTTTCTTGTATTTATGGTAGTTTTCTGATGATTTCACAATTTTGCTCTTTCACTATGATGGTCGGACAAGTGAATGGGATGAATTTGAGTGGTCAAAAACTGCAATCCATATCAGTATAAGAAGGCAATCAAAATGGTAAAGTTTATGGCACAGTTTATTTAGTTAGGTTGAGAGTTGAGTATTGAAGTGCTTACTTTATTGTTCCTTAGAAGCCCTTAAATGCAGAATAAGCACTTTAATAGTTTGCTGCACTGCTCTTCCATTTTCCCACTGCTTTGTTTTGGCGAGAAAGTCTTATAGTTGCAGTTAGATAATAATTTTGTAGCCTGCTTACTCATTCGCGCCATATATGTTTTCTAGGTGGTATGCAAAGAGGTTTTTGCATCCTGACATTGTTGCTACTTATGAATATATTTTCATATGGGATGAAGATCTTGGGGTGGAACATTTCAATGCAGAAAAGTAAGCTCATACTTGTCATATTTCGATGAGCTCAACTCTTTCATGCTTCATTTTAAAATTTTCTCATGAACTTCTAGGTATATTGAGTTGATCAAAAAGCACGACCTGGAGATCTCTCAACCAGGTCTTGAGCCCAATAATGGACTTACGTGGCAGATGACAAAGCGGATAGGCAACAGCGAAGTTCATAAGTGCTTTCTCTCTCATAAACTAGGATGAGGTTTCATTGTATCTTTAAAATCATTTTCTTCAACTTGTAAAGAGGCATATGTTTTGATTGGACAGGGATACAGAGGAGAAACCAGGCTGGTGTAGTGACCCACATTTGCCTCCATGTGCTGCGTATGCTCTCTCTCCCTCTCTCTTTCTCCGTGCATGTGCCCATGGACATTCACATGCATGCATGTGTATATATACTAATTTGTGCTTGTGTTCATTCAGCTTTGTGGAAATCATGGCCCCTGTGTTTTCTAGGGAGGCTTGGCGGTGTGTATGGCATATGATACAGGTATGTCGTATTCTATAATTGTGTGGCTAGATTTTATATAACTGTTTATGCAATCACAAGCATCTGCAATTTAATTTACTTAACAGCTTAGAATTTTAATTCAATGCTAAGTTCTTTATTCTCAATATGCTTTAATAAGTGAAGGGGCAAGGTGAAGATAAAATGAGATAAGATGCATGTGCAGAGCATATGTGATCATTCTATACTTATTAGGCTTAATACATAGATTGCCTCTCGAACTTGGCCGTTTTGATCATTTTGACCCCTGTACTATTCGAATAATCACTTTACCCCTCAAACTTGTTATTTTCATAATAAATCAACCTTTAATTTCAGAGTATGAGACATGATATGCTGCGTGAAGTACAAACTCTTTGGTAAAAAATACACATCAGTAACTCGTTGACAAATGGATGCCATGCATAATTTTTTTTCCACATCAGCAACTATAATAATAATAAAATGGATTTAAATTAATTGATCTTTAAAAACTTAAAAATTTTATTTTAAAACTGCAAACCATAGCTGCCGACCACCTTCTCCGATGACCCCAACGCCAGACCATCACTTTCTCTCTCTCTCTCTCTCTCCCACCATAGAATCATCTCTCACTTCCCTGCCACGACTACCATGAGAGGCACAACGATATTTGGGGACACTGACTACATCGAAAACTTTCGTGGCCTCTTCAAAATCGACTGTCCACTCCTAAATCGATCATCCTCTCCAAAACCGACGGCCAATCAGACCAGCTCACTCTGGAATAGCAAGGTCAAGCTCCGCCACTGCTTGCTGACTCGAGGGCAAGCTAGCGTCGACTTAATCCATCAAGATGAAAAAGGCGATGATGTGCTTACGGGGTTTGATTGGAGGTGATGATATTGGGTTTGTGGTTTCTGGTGTTTGATTAGAGGCGATTTGAGCTTTTTAGGATTTGAGTAAAATTGTAAAATTTTGCATTTGAGTGAAATTGATGATTAAGGGTCTGTTTGGTTTAGCGGTTTCATGCAGCTGATAGCTGTTGCTAATAGCTGGTAGCTGGTAGCTGTTGCGGATAGCTGTTAGCTGATGAATAATGAGCGTTTGGTAAAAATATAGTAAACTGTTGTTGTTATTGTGTAAAATGACCAATAAGGGTATAATTTTAAATAAACTCAAATTTAAATTAAAGGTTACAGATATTAATATTATCTAATAATTCAGGGTTAATATTGTCAAATAAAAAAACTATCAGCAGCTGTTTAGAAAAAGCTAGGAGGATGAGCTTTTTCAAACAGCTGCTGTTTGAGCCTTCAAACAGCTAACAGCTGCTGATAAAAAAATTAACCAAACACCTATAGCAGCTGTTTGAGCCTTGAAACAGCTATCAGCTGCCTCAATCAGCTAAACCAAACACCCCCTAAGTGGAAATTTTTATGGATTTGAGCATGTGCTTGGAGGTGACGATGGCGATGTACTTAGAGGCGATGATGACAGTGATGATTTGCTTGGAGCCGATGATGATGATGATGATGTGCTTGAAGGAGATGAAAGCTGGAGGCTGGAGCAATGAAGGTGGAGGCGATGATGGTGCTGGGCAATGGCAATCGGTGGTGGAGGCAATGATGGTGCTGGGCAGCGATCGACGATGGAGGCGATGATGCTGCTGATGCCGGAGCAAATGATTTTTTTAAATTTTTTTTAAATTTTTTTTATAGTTTTAAAGTTTTTATTGAATTTTCACTTATAAATTAATTGTAAATGTTTTAATTGAGTTTTTTTACTTTATAAATTAATAAAAGCATATTAATTGTTTATTGCAATACCAAGAGATATGATTGGCAATATAAGTAATAATTTAACTAATTAAAGGGTGCTTCTGACATTTCACAATGTTCATAGCATATTTAATTACTTTACACGCGCGTTAAGAGAGTAAGCTACACGCACTATGACACATCAACAAATAAGGGTTAAATGATTAACAAATTGTCAAGTTTAAGGAGCAAAATGGTTAACCGAATAATAGAGGGGGCAAAATGACTAATATTGCCAAGTTCAGGGTGGAAGGTATGTATTAAGCCTACTTATTATCCCTTTTCCCTTTTTGACATTTTGAAGCTATTTCAATAATGCTTAAATAATATGCTTGTAGAATGATTTGGTGCATGGATGGGGACTGGATTTTGCTCTTAGAAGATGTGTAGAGGTCAGTGGTTTTCATCTATTATGACCTTTTTTTGTAATTGACGGTGAACTATTTTTTCCAATCACTTTCTTGTGAATGCGCGAAAGGGAGTCTCGGTGCAATGATAAGCATTGTCGTCATGTGACCTGAGTCATAAATTCAAGTCGTGAAAATAACCTCTTACAATTGCAAAGGAATGCTGCATACAATAGATCACGTGAGTCTGACTCTTTGCTAGACCTTGCGCATTGCAGAAGCATTTGTGCACTAGGCTGGAAAAAAAAACTTTCTTGTGAATGTGCATGCTTATATTCATAAAATCTATGTGAGGGTATTGATATAGAAAATGTCTGACTATGGATATGCCAACCACTGGTTGTCTGTTAAAATTTCAGACTACAATGGAGATTTTTTGCTTTTGGAAATCCATCTCTTCAAAAAGCAGTTGAGAGTTAAATGACGTAGTCCATTGTCTATCTGCTTTTGTACGTGTGTTTGTGCGTGCATATGAATCCATGAAGATGCATGTCTTCTCTTACAGCTTTTTATGAGTCCTTTGTACGAGAACTTATATATGTATGTATCATTAAGTTAGATTTGCTTCTAACTTCTAAAAAATGATGCTCTTTGATAATTAATCATGCCAAGCAAGTGTCCACTGCATAAACTGTGAGAGGAACTATATCTCTGTCTTTGATTAGCTACTTACCTCCATTTTGAATTGAGTTTTAATTGTTGTTGTTGTTTTGCTGAACAGCCTGCACATGAAAAAATTGGAGTGGTTGATTCACAGTGGATAATTCATCAAGTAATTCCTTCTCTTGGTAACCAGGTGAGCAATCATCCACTTCCAACATAGTGTCTGTTTAGTGCATTTCCACTTTTGATATACTAGATGCAGATCATGAAAAGCGGCCTATGTGATACAGATTGACAAGGGCGGTGCCTCTGCAGTTTTTTCTATTGTATAACAAAATGTAGTCCATGAATGATATACCCAAGTTTTCAATTGGTGAAGTCTGAGCGTGTATGACCTGGGAAGGTTATTTTCTTTTTGGGAACTTGATATCTGATTTGAGTTGTATATGGTTTAAGCTATGACCATATTGAAAAGCTATTTTTTTTTTTTAATTTTTTTCCGGAAGTTCATCAAATTAGGCATTTCATACTGTGCAATTTGTTTTGAGTAAATCTGAGTGTATAATGGGGAATCAGCTTTATTTCAGAAATTTAGATAAGAAGACTAGTCAATTAGTCAAGAACTTGGTTGTAGTCTCACATTCTTGCAAAGACGACAGTACTAGCAACTTTTTACCTTACAGACTCTTTTACGATCATCTTTTTCCTTGCATTCCTCATTTTTGCATGTTTTCCTTGTTTATGTTCGGCTATCATCTCACTACTTTCAATTCTTCTGCAAAATGTTCAGGGGGAGGCAGAAAATGGAAAAGCTCCATGGGAAGGGGTATATAAGAGTACCCAACAATTATATTACAACCTATAGTTTCCAGTTTTTGGATTTGATTTACATAGAAAACAACACTTCTCTTTTAAATTCCATGGAAATTTAAATGAAATCCCTTTTTCCTAATCCATTGACAGGTGAGATCAAGGTGCAGACAAGAGTGGCAAATGTTCCAGAATCGACTTGCAAAAGCTGACCAAGCATACCTCTCTCAGATTAACAAGAAGTAATTTTTGCATCTTTGCCATCCTTATGCCTGATTTTAGCCTTGAGGGCAGACGAATACGAATTAGATTCAAATCCTTCACTGAGATTCCTTACTCAAGGCAGCAGATGAGTTATTTTTCTGAACACCATCTTGTGTATCCCATCAAACATTTACAAGTTTCTTCTCTAGGTTCATATGATGAAATTGGTAGGATATTCAGTCAGGAGATTTTTTTTTTATATACGTTTCTTTCTGGTGATTTTCTTTTTTTTTTTTTCTTTTTATACTGGCTTTATGATGTTTAGGATTAGCAAAATACATTTATAATATATATAATTCAAAGCTTGTCGATATAGTCTCCATTCTGTATATGATCAGAGAATTATCATATTTGATGAAAATGATTATTCAAATTTTTACCTTGGTCACATGAAAATGAATAATTAGTCCAATGGTCTATTATGTTTGATGTTTTTCACATTTTCATATTATACTTAAGTCGATATATATATATATATATATATATATATATATTATGAACCCCATAAAAATTAGCTCTTTCCATCACTGAATATAAGAGGTTTCAGGTAAGTCGTCATTGTGACAAAAGCTAGAAGGAAAATGCATATTTGGTGAAGATTCAAAATTATTCAAGAGCCCACAAATCTATTGATTTATATTAATTAAAGCCTTTTTTAAAAATTGAAAAATTACTGGCTAAAGCTTAGTATAATGAATTAAATTGATGTTAGATGGAGAAAACTCTGATTTTATTAGAAAAATTCTCAATTGCTTAAAATCAAATTGTATGATTGAGAAATGGTTAATTTATTATATAATTTATATTATCAATCTGCTCAAAAAGGGCAAGAAAAAGGGGCCTTCTCCATTAATCACCTGGGATCCAATGTGCAGTGAGCAAATCCCTTTAATATCAGCATGATTTGCCTTGGTGATTTTGAATCTATTATTCAAATAAATCTATTATATGTAATACATTCCATGGAGAAAGAATTAATTATTTTTGAATTTATTATCCAAATAAATATACGTACACTTATTATTAGATTATGTCAGAGTATATTAGTGTTTGTATATTTAATTTTTTTTTTTTAAAAAAAAAGAGTTTATATATATACATATATATGAGTATAACCTAATTACAAAATGGGGTTTTGAAGCAATATTAAAGTTAAAAAGAAAAAATCAAGGGAATTGTTAATGAGAGAAGGCTTTTTCCTAATTTTGATAGGTTGGTGATTGTGATGTTCTAAGGAAGATCCAAAAAAGGATTATATATCTGTTTTTGGAGTAAAATTAAAGATTTTGTTTGTTTGTTTTTTTTAATTTATTACCAAACAATTTAGAGGGTGGCAAACCTTTTTGCTTGCATTGGCAGATACCTTCATCACTCTCTCTTTTAAGAAATGTAAATCTCACCTTCCTAGCTTGTTTGCTAAGTCTCAATTTTAAAGGTCTCTCTTAATTTCTTAAGTGCTTATAAATATAGGTAAGATTGCAAAGAAAAAAAAAGATTAATTTTTGTATACTGTAAAACATGTAATTAACAACTAAATTTTTAATATTATAGTCTGTTGGTTCCAAATTAATAGCTACATTTTTCATTTTATAAGAATTCAAAAAAATATTATATCATACTCCTACTTTTATTTTTCTTATTATACATTTATTTTACTATGAGATATTAAATATATTTAATGAGCAAAATTAATATATATATATATATATATACAATATTTAACACATTAATTAACTTATTAAAGTGATAAGTATGCTATAAGTGTGCTATAATTTATAATAAATAAAAAAGAAAAATATTTTTATTAATTCAAAACGAAGAAAACAGTAAAAATTTGAAAATCATAGGTTTTAAAGAACTAATTAATCAAATTTTCATGCATTTTTCATCAACATATTATTAGTTGAATTATACCCTTATAAAAGAAATGTTAGACTAGTGGTAGCTATCCAAAGAAATTAAAAAAAAAAAAAAAAGGTCAACTATGCATTTTAGTTAAAATAATAAACTAATTAAATAATTATATATGTTGACTAAGAAAAATTATAAGATTCGCAAAAAAATTTAGTGTATATTTTTATAAAAATATCAACACATTTGATTATCCGGTTAATTTGCAATTTTAATTAGGATGCTTGGTTGTAGTATATAAAATTTCTCCCATTTAAGACCTTTCAATTAATTGTTGGTAAACATAATTTATTTTTTAGGTTGAAAAAAAAAACCCAAAGTGTTTTTCAAAAGAAATTGATGGTTTTAGCAATTGAAATGGAACTCTTACCATATGTGACTGTAATATTGCCTCAACCAACTTTGCTTCTGGAAGTGTGCGAACCCACATTGAAAGATGAGAACCCAAAAACCAAACATATAACTAAAAAATATGAGAGTTTGGCACCAAACACTCCCACCTTTTGCCGTATAACATATAAATCTACTAAATTTGCATTCTCACACAAGCCAATAATCATTTTATTTCTCCTTTTCTTTGTACTAATAAGCTCAAACAAAACTCACTCGTTTACATCTCCGCCATTGCCTCACCGTTGCTGCTGCTGCTGCTGCCGCTGCCATCCCACCACCACCACTCTCTCAGCATTGTCGGTCTGATTCCGGAGTTGTGGGAGCCTTGTATCTTGCATATACGAACCAATATTTCTATATTTTCAAAGGTTTGTGTTTCTAATTATGTGAATTTTGATAACATTTTTTCGCTTAATTCGACTGAAAAATGGGGATTCAAACTTATATTTCATAATTTTATATACCGCTTCAATATTATTGAATTAAAATCGTATGAAATAAATTCAATTTGATTTTTTGTGAATTTTCAGGGCTCTTTATAACTCCAAGAATTTTTTTTTCTTTGTTAAAACCTTAATTTTAAGGTACTTACTTTTATCTTATTCTTAATTTCTTTTGTCTTTACAAATTCAAGTTATGAATTTTTCAAGATTTTATTGAAAATGGTTTTACAAGGTAGACACCATTTTTCATTGGCATTTCCAATTGTTTCATACATTAACTTGTTATTTTACAAAATCTAAGATATATCTAGTGCAAATGCATGTTCTTGAAATCCTACTTTTTTTTTACCAAGTAACTTCAATTCTAAGTACATTTTTTTGTTGTTATTTCTTAAGAAATTCATATTCCATAATCCAATGCACATGTCAAACATCAATTCCCATAATCTTGTGTTACATACTTTTTCATAAAACATACTTAAGAATACAATAAATAAAATAATAACATTATTTTTTTCATATTCTTGACAACATAATAAATACATTTAATTAATTTCTTTTAGATATTTTAATTACATTTTAAAAATAATAATTAATAAAGGATAAAGATGAAAATATAGTAAAAATCTTTATATAATATTTAAAATATGAAAAGTTATTTGAGAGGGGAGGAGTATTATAAGAAGTTGAATTTAAACCTTATTTTTTTTCTTAAAAATAAAAATATCGTATTACTAGAAAACATTATAATATATAATTGGCTTTACTTACTCATCAGATTAAATGCTTACAATTTAGCAACATTAATTAATTAGTTTTCCTTGTGTTCTAATCAATCATCTAATTAGTAATTAAGGGCCAGCCCATAAATGAATAATTAATGTATCCAAATCAACTCACTAGCTAATCAATTGTTTAATTACTTAATTATAGACGTTAAACAATGTATTAGACTGAGTTATCAATGAGATTTGTTTACAATTTTTTTTATAAAGCTAGAGCTTTCAATTTTAATTTTTTTTACCGTTATTTTCAGTTATAATTTTGGCTGAAAAAACAGACATGGGAGAAATGTCAAGTTTCCAGTTGGGTGTTATTGGTGCACTGTTTCTTTCAGTGGCATCATCTGTCTCCATTGTTATTTGCAATAAAGCTTTGATGAGCAATCTTGGCTTCCCTTTTGGTAATTAATTGTTTTATTTAAATTTTTCATTCTTCTCACCAATTCTAATTCTTTTTTGGCCTAGGCTATAATCAAATATTAGTATTTTAACCGAAAAAATTATATTATATATTATTTTTTAAAATATCTTACTATTTTATATATTTTTAATATAGCAAATGTATATTAAATGTATATGGAGTATATCTTTAATATATTAGATATATACACTATATGTATGCTTCTAAAAACTGTATTTTTAAAAAAATTAAAAGTTAAAAAGTGATATTAAAAAATAAAAAATATATATTTTTTGAAAATAATTTTATTTTCGAAATATTTTTGAAGAAATCCCTATTTTAAGCTATTCGGTAATAGTTTAATAATCAAGTATTTATTTTAAATATTGATAATTGATAATTTAAATTTAATAATGTGTGCATATTTTTAAAAAATTTTGACAAAAAAATATTTCTGATAAATTTTTTTTTTGCTAGTAATATGAAATTTTAAGTATATCGATAATTTTAAATGATTTTTCTTGGCAATTTGCATAATAATAATAATAATATATATTTTTAATTATTAAAATTGTTATGGTGTTTTAGCTACAACACTCACAAGTTGGCATCTGATGGTAACCTTCTGCACGCTTCATTGTGCACACCGTTTCAACTTGTTCGAGTCCAAATCAATTGACATGAAGACTGTGATGCTCTTTGGCATTCTTAACGGTGTGTCTATTGGTCTTCTCAACTTGAGTCTTGGTTTCAATTCTATTGGCTTCTACCAGGTCCATTTATTTCATTTTATTTTATTTCATTTTGAAAACCATATTTAAATTTTTAATATTAATAATATTAATTTTTAAATATTTTTATTATTGCAGATGACCAAACTTGCAATCATACCATTCACTGTTCTATTGGAAACTATTTTCTTGAAAAAACAATTCAGGTTATATATTATTATTACTATTATTAATGATTCTGAACTAATTTAATTTAATATATTTAAAAATAATTTTCTAAATCTCACTATAATTATTTTTCTTTTTTTTTTAATAATTCTTGCAGCCAGAAAATTAAGTTATCTCTGTTTGTGTTGCTTGTTGGAGTTGGCATTGCTTCTGTGACAGATCTCCAACTCAATCTTGTTGGAACAGTTCTGTCTCTGTTGGCCATTGCAACAACCTGTGTTGGCCAAATTGTATCCTTTTCTTTTAAGTTCATACTAATCAAATTTTTTTTTTATTTACAAATTAATTTTTACATGTTGAAAAATTTACATAAAAATTTATGATATGACTTCTATAAAAATTGAACTTAATTCATAAGATAAGAAAACTCACTTACGAACCGATTTTTTCTTATTATTATTAATTTTTTGAGTATTGATACATAGTAGTAAATCAATCCTAAATCTATTGACCCTGAAAATATATATTTATCGCTAAATTGTGTCTTGTATGATTCTAATTATTAGTTAATATAACTTTCATAAAATTCTTTAACTTCAATGCCAAAATCAGCTGACAAATACGATACAAAAGAGGCTAAATGTGTCGTCAACACAACTCCTTTATCAATCAGCACCATTTCAAGCAGCAATTCTATTTGTTTCAGGCCCTTTAGTGGATCAATTTTTGACAAAAAAGAATGTTTTTGCTTATAAATATTCTCCAATAGTCTTGGTATGTAGATATTTATATATATATATTTTTGTTATTTTTTTCTCAAAATTATTAATAAAATCATGCATATTTTTTTTAGAATTACAATATGGAGAATGAGAGAATCGAATCTGGATTTATCAAAAGAATGCGTATTTATCGTTAGGCTATGTCTCGGCGTGCAGTATAATAATGAATAATTAATAACTAATTAATTAAATACATATATTTTGCAGGGTTTTATAGTGCTATCTTGCTTAATATCAGTATCAGTGAACTTCAGTACATTCATGGTGATAGGGAAGACATCACCAGTAACATATCAAGTTCTTGGTCACCTGAAAACATGCCTTGTTCTTGCATTTGGATATACTTTATTGCATGACCCCTTCACTATGAGAAATATAATTGGAATTCTTGTTGCCATCTTTGGTATGGGTTTATACTCTTATTTCTGTGCCCAAGAGAACAAGAAAAAACAATCCCTTGACCTTTCTTTGGGACCTCAGGTACTTTCTATATCCTCCCACCATTTAATTCTCTCACTATTTATTCATTATTTTATTTATTGTGTTCCCAATGCATAAGCTTTCTCCATATTTCTTGACTTGAGAAGTATTATTTTTGAAAAAAAAAAAGAAGTGGATATTTTACAAAACAATTTTATTTTTTAAAGAAATCCCTTTTAAGAATTATAAAAGATCATTTATGGTTTGTGTTGTTGAATTTGATTTATTAATTAATAATAAAAATGTGTTGATGCAGATGAAGGAGAAGGATAACACACCACTCTTAAATATGCAAGAAAAAGAAAGTCATGATGCAAAGAAATCTTCAAAGGACTCTCTTGTCTAAGTAAATTAGGCTTCTTCTTCTTCTTTTTTTTTTTTTGTTATTATTATCATTAAAGGGCTCATGTATGAGAGAGGGAGTTGATTGGTCTAAAGACATTTTATTGGGTGTAAGTAAAAAACGGACTTTGATTCTTTTAATAAATACTCTTATTTCTTTATTTTTTGAATTCGTTTTTTTTTTTTGCCATAATATATACGTCAATAGAAGAATTGATATACATTACAATACATTTTTTTTTATTAATTAAGAATACAAAATTTCTTTTTCAATAGATGTAGGCTATATATATATATATATATATAATTGGCTAATTCATTATATTTTTCTATTACAATTCACTCAATAATTCTAAAAATATTTGAAGAAGAACTAGGAAACTTAAACTGTGTATATATTTAATATCATTTTAATTTATCAAGAAATTTTTATGAAAAAGGAGAAATTTTGAGCTCAAGTTTTCACTCACTAAATTTTGAGTAAATTCAAAACGTATGTTATATTCACAAATTTTTAGAATCATATTGTAAATTATAATTTTTTCATATATTTTTTATTTATAAATTTTTTAAACTGAATAAAAAAAATTTTACTTTTAATCAAATAAGTATAATACATGAAAATTAATATGTAATACGAATGGTTAAATAAATGAATTATAGATATTATTCTAAAAATACAGAAAATTACACAATATACTATTTTTGTCTTCAAATTTTCATTTTTATTATTTTTCAGTTTATAAAAATACTGTTTTTTAACGTAGATTAAAAATATACTCAATATATATCAAAAACATATTCAACATATATCAAACATATACCATATTTTTATATATTTTAGTATATGCAGAGTATTTTTAAAAAAAATTGTTACACTGTAATTTTTTAATTTTTAAATTATTTTTGTAAGTCTCTCAAAAAAAATAAAATAAAAAGACAAAACAAATTACATCATCCTCATCTTTTATAAAATTTTTATTTTTTTATTAGAAATATTTTAGCTATTTTATAATAAACTTATAATAAACTCATAATAATTATATAAATTTATAAATCCATAATAAATACATAATAAATTCATAATAAACTATAAAAATTTAGTATTTTAATAAATTAATAAAAAATTCTTATAAATTTAAATATATTTTGAAAATACCATGAATTTAAATTCTTTTTTCATTTTTTCTGATATTTTGTCAAAAAGCCCAAAAGACAATGCTTGATAAATGAACTAAAAATCTAATCTTTGGAAAAGCCCAAAGAGATATGGAGAGGCCAATTATACTGGACCAAGGCAGCTACTACTATTAACTCTTTGATTGCTATTAGGGCGCTTGATATCCCTTCTAAAGTTGTAAGGCCATCACCCCTTCTATAATTAAATGACTTTTCACTCATCCAATTTTAATTAATTAATTAATTAAGGTAAACTAAATTACTTCATCTTTTTTTTTATTTTACTATAATATAAAATTATGTCACTTAAGCCAAAAAATAGTTGGTGAAAATATATACTTTTAATCATATTATATTTTTTATTACTATATTATAACAATTAGTGAGAAATTAGAAAGGGAATACTATTTATAATATTAGGATCTAAATATTTAATTAAATTCCAAACTGTGAAATGAAATGATATCACAATTAATCTTTGTAATGCCAAAACATATTAATATGGCAGAAAAAGTTGAACATAAATGGCATAAGCCTATAGCTAAGCAATAAGCTTTTTATTTTTTATTTTTTATTCTCTTGCTTTTTAGGTATTGAATGAATTGGAAAATATGAATTTTCTATGTTTACCAATTACCAAAGGACAGAATAAAGCCAGCTACAACTTGTCTTATATAAAAGTTTAACAAATTATATATTGTAGTCATGCCCTTTTAAAAAATATGAATAAAGCTATCACCTATACTTTTTTTTAAGAAAAAGTATATATTAATTAATTATTTGTATGAGTTTGATCACATAGAGCATATATTCTACACCAGGTGTAATTATCAAGATGTAATTTAATTAATAACATTCGTGCAAAATTAAATATATATTTATGGGTAGGTAAGCTTCCAAGTTAATTCCATTAAATATTTTTCTTGAATTGATTAGAAAGATTTATTGAAACTTTGTCTTTTGTTAGGTTGTAGCACTGAGATTATATCCCATAAAACCCAACTTAATTAGGTTAGAAATTTTGGTATTATTTGTGAAAATGACATTTTTCTAAAATTTTATTGTTATATAATCTTTGTCACATATTACTTTTTGCATAAGAAATTAATTAGAATGGTTTATAGTTAATTATTACATGATGTGGAACATTAATACATTATGATTAGTTGGTATGATTAGTCAATATTACACTTTACAATATTTTGACTATATAAATAAACACTCAAGTAATTCATAGTTTATACTTAATATTTTATGGTATATAATTAAGTGGATGATTATTTGTGAAGAATGCCAATTTATAATTTAGTTTCTTTAATATATATATTATAAGGAATATTCTTGATTAATTAGCTGTTAACTTAATAATATCCTTATAACACGAGATTAATAATTTTTATTTGTTAATATCATTTTTTTAAATATTAATATTAATTGAAATTTAATTTTTTAAATTAGCTTTCAATTAATAATTTTAAAATATACAATTGGAAGTTAGAGTTATATTTTTAAACTCATATGAAAAAAAATAACTCAATTTAATTAAACATAAATTAATTAACTATAGAATATACCCATAATAATTTAGATTAGAAAAAGTTTTCCATATATATTTTTTTTTCATAAAAAGGAATTCTATAATTATGCAGTGGCGGTGTTATATGACCATGAACAAAGTTATAAATCTTAAACACACAAAATCTTTAGCAACCAAAAGGAAAGTATAGTAATGGCTTTTGATAATTGATATGATTTTAGATTTGCTTCCACGATAAAATTAGCTGTAATAATAATAATTAATATTTATTTTTTAAAAAAACATGAAACATGTCGACGCAAACATTACAGTTCATGTTCATTTGACAATCCCAATAATAAATTCTTGGATAAATTAACAATAAATCCTTCTCTATGTTGAGATTTACGTCTCAATCCTGAATTAACCCAACAATTACTGAAGTGAACCAATTCGGTAATACCCAGAAATGACCACAATGATCACTTTAGACAGTATTACCATTCCACGTAAAATCTCAGTTGGGCGGAGGGGTCACAAACGGTCCCACTTAAAATTCGGCCTTCTAAACAGAAGTTACGTGCACGGTATATTATCTGAACTTTCGTAGCATAATGACTCCAATAATTATTGTCTAAAATTTAACATGTTGACACCTCCAGAAAATTACGGTAGCAAAATAATAAAAATGAGACACAAATATTTAACGTGGTTCACCCTTAACTTTTTAGGGCTACGTCCACGGGACAAACTCCGAAATATTCTTCCACTATAAAAATAGTAGGCTACAAAGAGATTAATTCAAAATAGTGGCACTCACAGTGTTTACAAAACATTCCCCAAAAAATTATAATCCTCACTATTTTCACTCTCCCTAATTTTAGAAATACCCTTTTCCTAAAATTAATCTTTCTCTCAATCTCACTCTTCACAGATTATAACTCAATCTGTGGTTTTTCATATCTAAAAGAACTAATTCATCTCCTATTTATAGGAGATGAAAACCGTGTGAATGAGTTCCAATTCATTCCTTTCCAATTTGCATTTTGCAAATTGTTTCACCGACTTTGACTTTTCCTTTAACAACTTTCTGTTTTTCCTTTTTTTTAAAATTATTATGGTGGGTCCCACTTGGAACCAATCACCAACAAATCTCCCCCTTGGCTTCAAATGGGAATGTTGGCCGTACTCTCCATTATTCCTGCAGCTAGCCGACAAAATTCAAATTTGTCTTTCGGAAGAATCTTTGTCAACATGTCTGATCCATTTTCGTCTGTATGGATCTTCTCAAGCTGTAACTGCTTCATCTCGAATACATCCCTGATCCAGTGATATCTTACATCAATGTGCTTTGATCTAGAATGAAATAAGGAATTCTTCCCTGGATGAATCGCACTCTGGCTGTCGCAGAACACCAGATACCGTTCTTGATGAATTTCGAGTTCATTCAAGAACTTATTCATCCACAATAGCTCCTTACACGCTTCCGTTAGAGCTATAAATTCCGCTTCGGTCGATGAGAGAGCGACACACTTCTGTAATCTCGATTGCCATGACACAACTCCTCCTGCAAATGTGATTAGATAACCAGATGTAGACTTTCTTGAGTCAACATCACCAGCCATATCTGCATCAGTATAACCAATTAATACTGGCTTATCTCCTCCAAAAAATAAATATGTTTTGGTTGTACCTTTAAGATACCTGAATATCCATTTCACTGCAGCCCAATGTTCCTTTCCTGGATTTGAAAGAAACCAACTCACTACTCCAACTGAGTGAGCTATATCTGGCCGTGTACAAATCATGTCATACATCAAGCTTCCCACTGCTGAAGCATATGGAACCTTTTCCATTTCTTCCTTCTCTCCATCTGTAGAAGGGCATTGTTTTGAACTCAATCTAAAGTGATTAGCAAGAGGACAACTAACCGCTTTAGAATTCTCCATGTTAAACCTTTGAAGTACTTTTTCAATGTACTTCTCTTGTGACAACCATAATTTCTTGGGGCTCCGATTCCTTGTAATTTTCATGCCAAGAATCTGCTTCGCTGGTCCCAAGTCTTTCATGGCAAAAGACTTACTTAGCTGTCTTTTCAAGCTGTTAAATCTGGCAGAATTCTAACCAACGAGCAACATATCATCCACATAGAGCAAAAGAACAATGTAGTCATCATCAGAGAATTTCTTCACAAAAATACAGTGATCCGAAGTAGTCTTCCTGTAGCCTTGCTCCCTCATAACAGACTCAAACTTCTTATACCACTGTCTCGGTGCCTGTTTCAGGCCATACAAGCTCTTTTTCAACTTGCATACATACTCCTCTTTTCCTTTTTCAATGAAACCCTCTGGTTGCTCCATGTATATATCTTCTTCCAAATCACCATGTAGGAAGGCAGTCTTCACATCCATTTGCTCGATTTTCATATCAAAACTGGTGGCCAATCCGAGCACTGTCCGAATGAATGTCATTTTTACAACAGGTGAAAATATCTCATCAAAGTCAATACCTTTTCGTTGACTGAACCCTTTCACCACCAATCTAGCTTTGAACCGTGGTTGGGAGCTGTGTTCATCCTGCTTGATCTTGAATACCCACTTATTCTTTAAAGCTTTCTTGCCTTTGGGCAACTTCACCAGCTCAAATGTTTGATTCTCTTGCAAGGACTTCATTTCATCTTGCATGGCTTCAATCCAGCTCCTTCTATGTTCATTTCCTATTGCTTCTTCAAAGCATTATGGTTCTCCCCCATCAGTAAGTAAAACATACTTGTTTACTGGATATCTAGTAGATGGTTGTCTGATTCTACTAGATCTTCTTTGAGAACCTTCAAGTGCTGGTGGTTGAACTTGAACATCATCATAATCATCTTCTGGTTCATTCTGATAAGGAACTTCTGGATTTTCTAACTCTGGCACTTGTTTTTCTGGAATATTTTCTTCATCTCCAACTAGTCTTTGTTCTATTGTTGAAGGAACAATCTGTGCATCTATTGAATCATCATCAGATCTATCGACAGTCAGCTTTTGAGTCTTTTCAACATCTTCAATAGTCTGATCTTCAACAAATACAGTATCTCTACTTCTCACCATCTTCTTTTGGACAGGATCGTAAAATCTATAGCCAAATTGATCTTGGCCATAACCCATAAATACACATTGTCGAGTCTTGACATCAAGCTTAGACCTTTCATCCTTAGGAATATGCACGAAGGCTTTGCAACCGAACACCCGTAAATGATCATAAGAAACATCATTTCCTGACCATACTCTTTCTGGAGTATCAAATTGTAGAGGAACACAAGGTGAACAATTTAAAAGATGAACTGTTGTAAGGAGAGCTTCACCCCAAAACCTTTTAGATAGCTTTGCATCTGAGAGTAAACATCTGACTCTCTCCATCAAAGTTCTGTTTATCCTCTCAGCTAAACCATTCAATTGCGGTGTATTGGGAGGTGTTGTTTGATGTTAAATACCATTCTCTCTGTAGAAAACATCAAATGGCCCAGTGTATTCTCCACCATTATATGTTCTGATACACTTCAGCTTTTTGCCTGTTTGCCTCTCAACCAAGTTTAGAAATTGTTTGAAAATATCTAAAACTTGATCTTTAGACTTCAAAGTGTATACCCAGGTCTTCCTAGAATGGTCATCGATAAAAGTTACAAAATATCGATTTCCACCATATGACATCGTCAATGGTCCACACAGATCTGAATGTACCAGATCTAACACATTCTTTATTCTGGTAGGTGGAGTAAACTTGAAAGCAACTTTGTTCTGCTTTCCCGCCATACAATCAAAACACTTCTCTAAGTGAACTTTATCTAGTCCAGGCAGCATGCTCTTTCTGACCAGAGTTGTCATTCCTTTCTCACTCATGTGGCCTAGCCGTTTATGCCACAATTCAACTGTACTGTCATCCTCTGCTACACTTAAAGTGTCTTGAGAGAGCTTCGCATGCATCACGTACAGCTTTGGATCTTTCCTTCCTTTGGCTAATACCAAAGAACCCTTTGTGAGCTTCCACTGGCCATTTCTGAAGGTGCTACAGAAATCTTCATCATCAAGTCTGCCAACCGAGATTAAATTTGAACACATGTCAGGTACATGCACAACACCTTTTAGAATTAATCTCGAACCATTTTCTATCTCCAAGCAGACATCTCCCTTTCCAACGACGTTCAACAATTTGCCGTTTGCTATCTTAACCACACCCAAATTGCCTGGTGTGTAAAATGAAAAATTTTCTCTCCGGGATGTTGCATGAAGTGTAGCTCCACTATCAATTACCCAACTGGTCTCCTGGGTTGCAAGATTGATAGTGTAGTCAGTGAATAGCTGAAACTCAGCAATGACATTGGCTTCATCGTCATTGCTTTCTTCTTTCTTTGCTTTGCCTTTATTCTTCCCCTGCTTGCTTTTGAACTTTCGGCAATATCTTTTGATGTGCCCCTTTTTCCCACAATGATGGCACAAGATATTAGCATATTTGTTTGATTTTCCTCTGCTCTTGTCTCTTGTATTTGAACTCCTGGATTGGCTCCTTCCTCTGGGCTGGTTATTTCCTTTAGCACCTGCTACAAGAATGTCTGATTGAGATGATGAAGAATTTTGTGCTCTTCGCCTCATCTCCTCATTTAGAACAACATTTTTGACATATTCCCAACTAACTCCACTACGAGGTGTAGAGTTTGTTACTAATATCTTCAAAGTCTCCCACGACTCTGGCAAAGAAGCTAGCACCATAAGGCCGAGGATTTTATCATCAAACTTTATGTCCATACTTGACAACTGATGAATGATCGCCTGCATTTCACTCAAGTGATCTGCTACAGAAGTACCTTCTCGGTATTTGAAATTCATCAACTTTGTCAAATAAAATAACTGGTTGTTGCCGGTCTTTGAGCATATAACTCCTCAAGCTTGTTCCACAGTGTCCGAGCACGTGTCTCGTCAGAAATGTGATTGTACACATTATCATCGATAAATTGTCGAATAAAACCGCAAACTTGTTGATGCTCAAAAGTCCATTCTTCATCAGTCTTGTCTTCAGGTTTATTTGTACTAAACACTGGCTCGTGCAGTTTTGTTACCATAAGAAGATCTCTCATTTTGTTTCTCCATATATGATAATTACCGCCATTTAGACTGATCATCTTGCTTGTCTTAGCCTCCATCACTAATTCACAAAATTTTAGTGAATAGTAACCGTATGCGTGAATAGTATCGTATGTATAAATAGTACCTACACGTGAATAATGTCGTGAATAGTTATGTGAATAGTAACCTTGGATGTTACTATTTACTACTATTCACAATAAAATAATTCCGCAACGGTTTTTCGAACGGACTACACCAAAGGACTCGTCGTAATTTTCTGATCCTCGTGATATATTTATTTTCAAAATATATTCACGGATCCGGTACTGCTATTTTACCGGCTGGACCTGCCGAAACCTTCGGCTCTGATACCACTTGTTGAGATTTACGCCTCAATCCCGAATTAACCCAATAATTACTGAAGTGAACCGATTCGGTAATACCCAGGAAGGACCACAATAATCACCTTAGACAGTATTACCATTCCACGTAAAATTTCAGTTGGGCAGAGGGGTCACAAACGGTCTCACTTAAAATTCGGCCTTCTAAACAGAAGTTACGTGCACGGTATATTATCTGAACTTTCGTAGCATAATGACTCCAATAATTATTGTCTGAAATTTAACCTGTTGACACCTCCAGAAAATTACGGTAGCAAAATAATAAAAATGAGACACAAATATTTAACGTGGTTCACCCTTAACTTTTTAGGGCTACGTCCAAGGGACAAACTCCGAAATATTCTTCCACTATAAAAATAGTAGGCTACAAAGAGATTAATTCAAAATAGTGGCACTCACAGTGTTTACAAAACATTCCCCAAAAAATTATAATCCTCACTATTTTTACTCTCCCTAATTTTAGAAATACTCTTTTCCTAAAATTAATCTTTCTCTCAATCTCACTCTTCACAGATTATAACTCAATCTGTGATTTTTCATATCTAAAAGAACTAATTCATCTCCTATTTATAGGAGATGAAAACCGTGTGAATGCAACTCATTCCAGTTCATTCCTTTCCAATTTGCATTTTGCAAATTGTTTTACCGAGTTTGACTTTTCCTTTAACAACTTTTCGTTTTTCTTTTTTTTTTAAATTATTATGGTGGGTCCCACTTGGAACCAATCACCAACACTCTCTTCTACATTTTCTTCCTTTATTTTAGTTTTTTTTTCTTTATTTTTCTATTACTCTGGGTTTCTCCCCTCCCAAATCGGCTATCAAGAGTCTTTCTTTTCAGATTCTCCAAATTCTGAAAAGCCTTGACTTTATAGTTAGTTGCATGTTTTTAAAGATCGGGATTGCTTTGAAGTCGAGATTTATTCTGGGTATATTTACTTTTTGGCATTTTAAAGACTGCTCAAAAACTATAGATATGCCTCAAGCTCTTCCTCACTGTGCTTTTGTTCCATGGAGCCCAAATTTCTCCCTCTCAAGCAGCGGCATAATAAAAAATTTCATCGAGTAAGGGTCAAAATTAATACTATAAAAAAAGACATTTAAAATAAAATAATAGAAATTTATCTTAATATTTGATCATAATATATATAAAAAATACTTCAAATTTATAATTGTCTTATATGAATTTTTATATTTTGAAAGTATTAAAATAGATAATGGATAGATATAGTCCAATTTTTATACTCTAAATTATTATTTTTCTTGTGCTATAAATTATTTGTTAATTTTAGACTTATTTTTGTTGAATAAATTTAGACTTATTTTTAGTGAGGCCAATTTATATAGTATAATGTGGTCAATTCTAAAATAATATATGTACAAATATAAAAATATATATACTTATTAAAAAATTGAGTGAGGTAAATAGACTCTGCTTATAAGACATTAGCTACGCCCTTGCTCTTAAGTACCCTTGCTCTCAAGTACCCTTAGGGGAGATTGCATGTTGATGTTTTGGTTTGCTTCTTGCTTCAAGCTCAATTTTATTATTATTATTGAGCTTTTTTCAGAGTCTATTTTATAGATATTTTATCCTTTTGTACCCTTAGTACTTTATTTAGTATTCTTTTTTTAGGATGATTGGAACTCTTGGTGTAATAAGAGTAATTTCTTTTCTCTGTCTTACTCACTTCTATTGAAGTGCTCCTTTTACACCGCAGGCCATTTATTTGTGAGAGCCATTATGTTTGGAATAGATGTATATTGGCTCCTTAGTTCTTTGGGATAAGGAGAAAGTAGTTTGCTTTTTTTGTGTGTGTTTTTGTGCTTTGGCATATAAGGCTCTTCGCATTTCTTTGACTTATTAATGATATTAGCTTTTTTGGCTAAAAAAAACTTTATCTTTTATTTTAGAATCTAAATATATAAAATAAAATTTAAAGATAAATATTTTTCTCATTAATTTTATTGCAATAAAATAAAAGAATACAAATTAAGGTGGTTGAGTAATGTGAAATGAATAACTAGTGATATGATTTTTAAAAAAATTAAATAAGTTAATGTAAGTATAACTATGAGATATAGATATACACCTAAGTTAATTTAAAAAAAAATGGTTTAAAATGATATTATGACTTTATATATATCTCCTCGATGATATAATTTATAATCACCGAACTCAATTAACTTAGAAAAGCTTTATTCAATTGAGTTTTCTTTCAATAAAATGAAGGTTTTATCTTTTTTTGTAATTAGAAAAGTTATTCATTTAAGGTTTTAACCTTAAATGAGATCAATTAATTAATTAAAAAAGAAAATATCATAGTATAATAAGTTTTAATAACATCTTAATTAGGTTGGATTAGAATTACAATTTTATATTTTTAATTTTAAAAATAATTCAATATTATTAAACTAAAACTTATGAATGTTAAAATATTATTGAAGATTATATTTCATAATAAAATAAAGGCTATATTGCTTTAGGTGAGATTTCTATTTTCTTTGTTAATGTGGTTTGGAAGTGTTAGAGTTTGTGGCTGGCTTTAATTGCCATGGTTATTAACTTTTTAATTATTAATTGCCATGGTTATTAACTTTTTAATTATGTGGTTATACTTTTAATTAGATTAATATATGTTTATTAATTTAATTTTCTTTTTTTAAATCCATCTTAAATAAATTATAAATGGTGATTTCAATTTCTCTGATTAATTAATTCTCATTTTGGTAAGAGATAACTTTCTCTTTTTTTTTTCAAATTTATGGAAGTTAATTATTTGTCTTCACTAGGCAGCACTCATAAATTAAAAATAAAAAAAAAGATTTTTGTTTTTTAAATGTGACGAATGAAAGGTGAGTTTTATTTTCTAAAATTGACCAATTGCCTTTTATTTCTATTCTTTGTTAGCATGTGCCTATTAAAGTAGTGATGACACTTGCCAAAAAAAAAGAAAAAGAAAAATAGTGAACAAGCACATAACTATTTGACAAAAAAACTAGGGTTTGAAGTTTATTTTCTTCTTATTATTATTGTTATTTTCTTTTTGTTTTTTAAGTAAAGAAATTTTGTCATTGTTAATTGGATTAACAAATTAAAAGGCCTCAAAGAAACTATAATTTTGTATTTCTTAAAAGATATCTAAAAAACAAAAATATTTTCAAAAATATTTTTATTTGAATTTAGAAATTAAATTAAATAATTAAATTAAAAATATCTTAATTTTAAATTTCTATTGAATTTGAGTGACATAATGTATTCTATAAATAACATATGAATATAATATTTTTTTAATCATAATTAAACAAATATTTCAACAATTCCTTTTTCATATTTCGAAAATAATAGAAATATTTTTTCAAAATATTCACTTTTTTACTTTTTAATTTTAAAAATATCTAAAAGTATATATTTAATATATTAAAAATATATTATATTTTTAAAAGTATTCATTTAATATATGTTTAGTAGTGAGATATTTTTAAAAAATAAACAGTAACATAGTGTAATTTCTTCTTTTTTTTTTACTTTTTATTAGTACATCTAATTAATTAACATTAACATATACGATATCTTGTTTAATTTTAAATCTCATTATTTTGTTTAATTACACAAAAAAAAATAGCATATCATATTACCATTATATTTCATATTCATAATTATTACAACAAATTCAATGTCAAAAAATATATAAAAAAAACTATATAACCATCATTATAAGTTAAATCACTTAATTTTTTCTTTTATATTTTTATAATACTCATTATTATTTTTTTTAATTGTTAAATACTTTAGAATATCGAAGAGTAAAAAAAAAAGAAAGAAAATTATACGAAAGAGAGTAGAAAAAGGACAGTAGCAGCAAGCAAAAAACAAGGGATTGGTGAGTGACGCCGACCACGTGGTTTCTTCAGAGCCGAAAGTTGGCTTCTTTCATTCGTAATAAACGGCTCATTTTTGTTCTCCACATAAAATTATTTATTTATTATCTATTTATTTATTTATTAATAATCAACAATAAATAATAATCATAAAACACAGCTCAAATTTTATTATAATTATAATAATAAATCCCAAACTCACTATCTAAACATCTATGGATATTGTTTTTCTCCCCCTCACAAATCACATCTTGTTTTTTCCTTCTTTTATTTATTTATTTATTTGGTTTATATATTTATTTATTTTCCTTAAGTGTTATTACATTATTAGGGCATTGCTTTTATGATTTTATTATGTTCTATGAATCGTCTAATAGGTAGAAGTTCAATGAAAAATTAAATAGTAGTTTTTTTTAACAACAAACAATAATTTTTAATTTGATAAATTGAAAATTATGAGACTTGGGACTATTTGAGACTTCAAATTAAATGATTTAGATCACTAATGAGCTAATTTTTTTTAAAAAAAATTTGAATGTTATTTTGGGATTTTATAATTGTTTTATTTGATTTATTATGTTTCCTTATATGATTTTATGTACATACATAAACATTCAGGATTGTACTAATTTATTAAAAGGGTTGTTTGAAATTTTTTTTTATTTTATTAAAAGATCAGCAAATCATAGTGTACCTTCTTATTATGATGATTAGTTTATTATTTGATTTTAGAGAGTGAAGTGTGGAGGTTCATTCTCTTATTATTTATGCTCTTTGCCATTATTTGAATTAATAATTTCACTTTTCAAAAAAAAAGTTAATAATTTTAACTATTTTGAAGTGTACATAGTAAGAATTTTAACTATTTATTATTTCCACTCAAAATTGGATTCAATATGTTTATTTTTTTTTCTCTTTTTTTTTTTGCTATGGGATGTGTCAGTTACTATTTTTTATATGTGTATATTTTTATGTATTGTTTTTTAAAAAATAATACTTAAAGTGTATTTATATTTGCTGTTAAACTATATATCTAAATATGCAATTTAATATTTTAACCTAAGAAATAACTTTTTCTATGTTTTCTCGTACGTCAAAAATATCTAATAAAATAGAGAATGTCATAAAATTAATTTTTTAAGTTTTCTCGTACGTCAAAAATATCTAATAAAATAGAGAATGTCATAAAATTAATTTTTTAAGTTTTTGCATTATGAATTAAAATTTTGACCATCAATCAACAATTTGATGAGGTAATCAGTCTCTATCTTAGCCATTTTTTTTGTCAGAAATCTTAGCCATTTGTCACGATAATAACTTTGCATTTAATAATTTTCAAAAATGTCATATGCAAAAATATGTAATATTTCTTTTGCTTATGATATTTGATTCAATTTTGTTCAGCTTGTTAACATTATTACCAAAAAAAAAAAATACTAACAATGAAATTACTTTTCATTCTCTTTTGAGTCATTAAAAAAATTATTCAAGAAAAAAAATAAAGATTTTATTTAATTTCTCATTTCAATCATGATATTTGTGATTAAATATTTTTTTAAAAAAAAAAATTCAATGAGAAATTTTTCAATCATCATCAATAAAAAAGAGTGGCAATATAGTTAGGAATTAAAATAAAAAAAATGAAAGCTATCATGGTTTTTAGCAGCTATTGCGCGAAAATGAGCTATCGAATTAAATAAATTTTAAAATAATAAACTTCTTACAATAATTTTTTTTTGGGTGAGTTAGAGAAAGGGCCAAAACTGAGCTATAATTCTTTGATAACAGCTACACTAAATCTATCATATTGTAACCAAGGAAGAGCTGATGAAGGAGGATCTTGAAGTCTGTGAGTCCTCAAAGGAAATTCTGGCTAGATGATCCACAAGGCAGTTAATTTCTCGAAATATGTATTTAACAAATATGTTCCAACAACGAGCCAAGAGACTCCTGATGTGCTTGACTATGGCTGAGTAAGCATTAGCCATCAGTGCATGGCTCATGATTAGCTCAACTGCATTTATACTATCTCATTCCAGAACTGCCTGTCTTATCCCCAAGTCTCACGTTAGCAATAATCTCTCGCATATACCCCCATAACTCTGCTCCAAGAATGAAACTTTGGCCAATGTTATATAAATACACATTTATATAAAAAAAAATAATGATCGAACAAATCACATAATTAAATCATAATAATTTTATTATTGCATATTAAATAATATATTATTTAAATACATATATTTTTTTTAAATATGAGAGGTCGAAGCTCGTATCTAGATTTTCTACTCTATATTTTTAAATATGCTAGTATTATCATAAAAAAAATTCAAAATTAAAAATAAATAAATAAAATTGAGAACCGTGTTTAAAAATTAAGAAATAAGAAAACTTGTGAAATAGTAGACTACTCAATAGTCAATAACTTTCCTTGCGTTATAGCCACCACTTTTAAGGACCATCTTAAAATGTCTTGCACCGCTTAAACACTCCCTAATATCACTTTCAAAATAACCTAACAACCTATACACTAATTGCAAAAATAATATTTTAAGCAAAGCCAAAATTATTTTTTATAACATTAAAAATTTTGCTTTTTTTTTTTTCATTCACTAGGACTAAAGAGACTAATTGAATCCCAAGTATATTATAAAGTAATTTCTTTTAATATAGTTAATTATATTAAATTTAAGAAAAGAGAAACAAACAATCAATTGAAATATAAGGCGAAATCTATGGCTAAAAATCAACAAAAATCTATGCAAAAGATTTAACCCCTAAATAGTACAAAGAAATTCCAAACAATCTAACCATAAATCTTATGTCATCAACCCATTACTTAAGCAAATAATAATTTTTTTAAGAATAATATACGAAAACATATGTATAAGAAACAGTGATTAAACACATCATATAATAAAATTATAAATTTTCTTTTAAATAAATAAGTTTAGTTTAGCTTTCACCCACATAAACCATAAAAGCTTAATTATTTTTAAGAAGCATCATATTATCAATTATAAAGGTATTAAATATTTCAATTTAATATAATATGTATGAAAAGAAATTAAGAATCTGCGATATCTTTTAATACTTTTACTTTGAGCTTTTTTTTTTGTCATCATGTCAAATTCTCACTCATTCATTTAAAAACAACTAATTCAATGCATAAACTTATAGAAACTGTAATATGACAATGCAAAAAGGGTTATGTGTGAACTTGACCTTAATGTATACTCATAAATTATGTTATTATTTTATGTTTTTCAGAATATATAGGATAAATACATATGTAGTTCATTAATTTATAGTTTTTAATAGCTTATAACTTTATCCTTAAACATTCAATATAATCATATAATAACTGTACTTATATATTTCTTAATTTATTAACACACACTTGTTGAGTCATTTCGAATCGCTAATATATTTATTTGATATAATATATACAAATATAAGAAAAAAAGTTATTAATATTTATTAATATAAATATTTATTAGAAAAAATAAATAGATAAATACAAAGAGATAAAGTGGCTAAAATAAAAATTTAAAAAGTAAAATAATTAAATGTTATAAATTTATAGTTTTACATATGTATTTGCAATATATATATATATATATTAACTCTATCAATCCACATAAATTAATTTTTTTATCAATTATATATGGAGAGTGAAAAAAATTTAAAATTTAAACTTATAACTTAAATAAAATTAACACGTTGTTTATCACTAAACTATAACTTCGTGGTTCAACTCAAATTAATTATTATTTCTTATTCACTTATCAATACTTTAAACTATTTTAAAATTATTCACAAAATATTTCATTCAAATGATTTTCACTAAATAAAATTTCAATTTGAAATAATCAGATTTAAAATTGTTCATTTTTCATTTAATTAAAAAATAATGTAATTGAAAATTAAATAATTGATTAACTTAAAACGTATATAGTTTATATTAACTAGTTTTACCCTTCAACAAAAACAAACAAACAAAACAACTAGTTTTAAGTCATATTTTGTATAGTTTTATTTAATTTATATTTTGAAAATATTAAGTACACGACATAATTCATATTTTTTATGGATGTGTATAACATAGAAAAATATGTTATAACTAATCTCAAGATAATTTTTTTTTTTACAAAATCTCACTATAATTTAAACATTGATAAATGAGTAATAATATATACAATTATATAATTAAATAAATTAGTACACTTGCAAGTAAAGCCAATTGGCATGATTATATAGTAACTTATTTTGAATCATTTCCCTCCTCATCCCAACCCCAGTTGCCACCTCCCATCTAACATAAACCCTAAGCCTTATAATAATAATAATAATAATAATAATAATAATAATAATAATAATAATAATAATAATAATAATAATAATAATAATAATAATAATAATAATAATAATAATAGTTTAATAATGTAAATAATTATAGTTATTATTTTTATAATTAACTGGTTACTCTTGGCTTGATGGTCAACTGTGTTATTATTTCGGTTTAAATCTCTATTCTAGTTTTTATTAGTGTCTTCTTAGCATATAATTAATAAAAAAAAAATGCAAATGATAATTTGGATTAAATTATAAGGGGAAAAAACTATGAAAATAATTAATATAATTATATATACACTATAAGAGACAAAGAAGGGCAAATAAGTAATTTAAACTATATAATATTCTGCTTTGTCTTATTGTACGCTCCACCAATTCAATTCCAGTTACTCTAACAGAGCAGAGAACATTATATAGTTTAAATTACTTATTTGCCCTTTTTTGTTTCTTATGGTGTATATAAAAGGAAACAAAGCAGAGAAACAGAGAGAAAGGAAAAAGCCAAAATCCAAAGCAAAAACAAAGAAGAAAAATTAATTCATTTCTCATTTTAAATTCATATATAATTCTCACTTCAATCTTCATGGAATTGGGATTTTAATCTCTTGCCATTTCAAAGGTTCTCATTTTCCTCTGCCAAGCCTTAACCGGGGATTAGAGCAGAGGATCATACTCACTCGCAAGTTCTTGATTCTTTATATGTGTATATAAACTGGTTTATTTAACACTTATTTGGTGACAACTGAAAACTGGGAATAGGGTTTTTTGAGAATTGAAAATTTGTATTGAATGGATGGATATTTCCCAAAATAAAGAAGTAATGGAAGGGTGGTTGTATCTCATTCGTTCTAATCGGATTGGGTTACAGTTCTCTAGAAAACGTTACTTTTAGTTCAAGCATATTTGAATTGTACTTTTAGTTCAAGCATATTTGAATTGTACTCTAATGGATTTTTGAATTGTACTTTTAATTGTTAGTTTACCTCCCTTTTCTCCTGCATGTGCATTTAATATACCATTTTAGTTCAAATTTTATTTGATTTGTGAAATAATTAAACCTAAGACATGCCATGCAGTACAATTCTTTCTGTGTATTTTCCACAAGACACAACATTGTAGTTTTGCTCATGACAATTCATTTTTTTTCCTCAGGGTTCATGGATAGTTAAGCAGAGTGTAGGAAAAAAAGCATGCCTGATCGGCCAAGCGCTGCAAATTAATTATTTTCGTGGAAAGAACTACCTGGAGGTAAGCTTGCAAGAATAATCATCTATACCATTTATCAAAGCAGTAAATGTTGAAAATGTTATGTGTATCAGATTGTCCTTCTGTTTTGGTGTTGAGTATCAAAATGCTCCTGCTGTTCAAATCGACTATATATGTTCCCATATGCGATCCAATGTACTTTTATCTCAACAGGAATAAGGGAAGGTGTTATCCTTGTTTTTCAGAAGGGCTTTGCTAATTCTGAATTTTAACATGGTTTCAGCTCGGAGTCGATATTGGGTCATCAACAGTTGCAAGGGGAGTGGTCAGTCTTATTCTTGGTTACCTCAGCAATTTGGTCATTGAAATGGCATTTTTGATACAGGTAAGAACTATATTTTTAAGCAAAGACAAATAAGCAAATCTTGAACTGTTAAATGTAATCCCTGACTTTGATCTTGAACTGAATTCAGTGTTGATTTTGTTATTGCAATGTCATCTTTCTTGATGATCTTCCTCACCTATCAATAAGTTATCATGCTTTTGCAGGCAAATACCAAGGAGGAGCTACCAGAGTATCTTCTTGGAACCTGCCGTCTTAATCATTTAGATGCCACCAAAGCAGTTTTATTGGATTCATGATTTATAAGAAGAGCATTTGTCATGGAAATTAACTACGAAATTCAATTATTTTATTCAATGAAATCTGATATTGGCTGCAATATGTTACTCTGTAAATATCATTAGAGTTGATGGCCAATCTTTGTGAAGATGCAAATTTCAAGTTAGAAGCTTATTTTTCAAATTTAGCTTTGCTATATAATTTTAGATACCTTTTAACAAAATTTCAAGTTAATTGGAATGAGTAATATATTTCTTTCATTTGGTTCAATTTTTTCATATAATTTTTCAAGTTTTTCTTTCATTTGAAGTGGATAATTTTTAATAATGGAATTTATTTTGATATATATATATATATATATATTTACATGCCGAGACATAGTCTTTTAGCGGCAAATAATTTAATTTTTCCTTTCCCATATTATAATGTTAAAAAAAAATCACACTTTTTTTAGCTCTTTCACTTATGTCATAACAATTTTTTTACAAGATATTTTAAACATGTTAAGGATATATTTATTATAAATTTTAAATTTTGATTACTATAAATTCATAAATTTATATTAAATGGGAAAATTTAAATTAAATTTTTACATTTTAAATAAAAATAAACAAATTTTGGTATATGGAGTTAATAAATGCTATAAAAACATATATTACGTTTCAGCAATAAAAAAATCTTAAAAATATAATTACTTACATAATGTTAAAAATTTTATAAACTATAATTTATTTATTTTTTTAGCTGAAAAAGTGTATTTGTGCACGTCTTCATCTCATGTTGGAATGGCACGGTTTTAATAAAATTAGAAAAATAAATATAAAATTAAAATGTGTAATAATTATATCAATTAAACATAGACTTATTTATTACTACCAAAAATAAGCTTTAAGCATTGACAAAATTAAATAATAATAACTTTTTCATAACTTTCTCAGTCTTTGTTGTTGGGATGTTTCAGCAAGCAAAAGCTAGAGAAGATTGTCTATTTTCCTGGAAGAAAGTTGTCTTGTGATTTGTGTTTGGATGGCTAGAAAATCCTGAGTTACCATATCTGGAAAGCTTTGATTCGGTTTGGTTCTTGGTTGTCGGGCCTGAGTGATTGCAAGAATTGTCTGGTAGAGTTCCAACACTGACTTGGAACCAATTTATGAGCACGAGATCCCTAAGCTCGATACTGGTCTGGTAGCCCACTAATACTTGGTTCTTTTTCTTTCTTTTTTTTTCAATTTAAATTTTTTTCGTTTTCTCAATTTGCGCGTGTCTCTTAGATTCTGTATAAAGCCTCCCCTTTTCATTTGTTCTGGTTAGGGTTTTTGGTTGTTGATTGTTTTTGCTCCATTTCTGGTTCGTAACTTAATGCCAATATTAGGCTACTCATTGTAGAAAGTGGAACTTTTTCTTGTTAAAGTGTGATTAGTTGTAACGATATTTGCTTTTGTTAATTTAAATTAGGTAGAAACTGTAATAAGATTTAAGAGAATTGATGCGTTTATCAGTGGCAAGTAAAGTGTTTTGAGTTTACTTTTCAATATGTAAATTACTTCCCATGTTATTTTATTTTAATGGCATTATTTCATTTTGGATTTTCTTCTGTTTTTTGCAGTTGTTAGAGTAGGAATTGAGTGGATGGATCCTACTCTGAAGTTTGCCTTGCTTTTGATGTTTCTTGGGTTGGGTATGTATCTGCAGATTTTAGTTTTAGCTTAATTTTCTTCCATGAAAATATATGGAAATATAATTGGAACTTTTTTTTTGTGATACTTATTGTTTCTGTATTAGCAAGTGCCTCTCCCATCAAAAATGGTTTTAGCCATTGTGAAAAAATTGTCAAAAATTAGGTCGTTGCTTCTCTTGAAAAAGAAGTTAAAGCGGACAAACATATGCTCAAAGATTTGTTATTTTTCCTTCATGTCCCAAGAACTGGGGGGCGCACATACTTCCACTGGTAATTCCCCAACGGCTCACAACAATTGCCTGAAAATTTAGCTGACAATTTCTTACAACCATATTAACTTCTGGTTTCTGCTATGTGTTGTATGTGCAGTTTCTTGAGAAAGTTGTACCCTAACTCGCAGGAATGTCCCCGTTCATATGATAAGCTGCGTTTTGATCCAAGGTATTATCGGTTGATTTGCTCATCTTTATTATCGTCTAATGTTTATTGACTACTGAATTTCTCTTTATCTGAACTGATATTATTAGTTATTAATTTTTATTCAACATAAAATTGAGTGTTTCATAGGGGATTTGCATGAAATGGATTTCATCGAGTGTCTTTTTGAAGGCTGAAGTGCTTCCAAAAATCCATTTTTCTCTATTATGAAGGGAATTCTTTTAAAAACATTGGCTTGTGTAAGATTCCTTGTTTTCTAGGCACAATGAGTATCATTCTACTCAAGTACCACAGTTAGATTTGCATTTGATTTAGCAAGTTTTTGTGCATTTAATTGGGAAATAGTTTCAATGAATCAATTATAGGAGCCTTTATAACAGTACTTTAATTACTTTATATCCAAAAAGAAAACAGAGGGGGTTGGGCAAAATGCTTCTGTTGCTTTATGCTGTTTAGCATATTATTCTACCATGGTTGCTTCTCAATGGCATCTGTATTCACATGGCTTTGCATATGTTGCAGCAAACAAAAGTGCAGATTGTTGGTCACTCATGATGACTATAGCATGATGTCAAAACTTCCCAAAGAGAAAATGTCAGTGGTGACCATACTTAGGAATCCAGTTGACCGCTTCTTTAGCACTTATGAATTTTCAGTTGAAGTAGCAGCTAGGTTTTTGGTGCATCCTAACTTAACATCTGCTACACAAATGGCTGGTCGGATGCGTCCTAGGAATGGGGGAGTTAGTACACTGGACATATGGCCATGGAAGTATTTGGTTCCATGGATGAGAGAAGAGCTATTTTCTTGGGTATGTATATCTTGTAATCTTCTGCTGGATATCTAAAGTCTCTTTTGTTTAGATTGTCATGCTAAATGATATCACTTTCTTAATTTGCGTTCATAATCATTTCAACACATTCTCTTGCCACAAGCAACTCTTAGTTGCTAACATGGCAAAATGTGTGTAATTCACCTTCTGCCTGCACAAAAATATTCTTCAGCTAGTTAAATTGCACACATGCTTTTTCCCCATTTTTCACTTTCTTTCCCGATTGAACCCTAATTCCTACGGCTCATCTCCCACACGACTCTTTTTATGCAACCAAGATTCTAAGATTCTACGATTCTACGCTATGAACAATGACCTTAGCTCTGCCCTTGTTCGATAAAACTCCTCGATGCAATGTTTCCTCTAGAATTCCATGATTCGAGCTTTTGCCCAAGTTCACAAATTTGATGAAGCGTTTTTCGTTTTACACAGATGGAGGAGTAATTGTTTATGGGTTGGGATTGGATTCGGTTTCCTATTGTGCATAAGTGACAGCTTATTCAAAAAGGGCCGTGTTTATGAAGCTAGTAAGGTGTTTTCTTCAGTTTTTGAGCCGAATTTGGTTCTTTGTAATGCTATGATTTCTGGATGTTGGGGTGAAGGGTTGCAGTTGTTTAATGGAATGCGAGAAATTGGGAAGCAGCAGCCAAATGTGTTCACTTTGGTTGGGCTCATCTCAGATTTAATGCATTTTAGCTACTGGGAATTGGCCAAGAGATTCATGGGCTTTGCTTGAAAAGTGGTTTTGATTGCAATGCTTATGTTAGACGTGCACTAGTAAGCATGTACTCAATTTAAGTTAATTATTTCTGCATATGGTGTTTTTATTAGTTTATGTCAACCTGATTTAGTTGCATGGTTTGCTTTGATAATGGGATATTTCTCGGTCCGGTGATTTTAAAAAGGGGCTGGTATTCTATAGAAATCTCATTTTTACAGCTACTACTTGCAGTGTTCTTGGTATATATGAATCCCGATTCGGCTATTTCATTTCCATTTGCTTTTGATTTTATTTATTTATTTATTTATTAACCAAAAGTTTTATGTATATATAATAAGAAAAAGAATGGCGGGAATCAATTTTTACAGTTTCTTCAATGGCAATGGAGAGAGAGAAATTCACTTTTGGGTTTATTTTGGGAAAAAATTTTGATAGAAAAATTGATTAATGATGTGGATATTCATTTTCATATATGGCATGCACTTGTTTAATTTTTATTGTAGTGTATATAATGTCAAACTTGTGTGTTAGATGCGTGTTACCGATTTCTGATATTGTTAAAATAAGGGTGAAATAGTTATGAAAATGGGAGTTGAATGGTAGTTGGAGTGTCAAAACGGTTAAAATAGAAGTAGAGGGGGGCAAAATAACTAATCGTGTCTAGTACAGAGGACTATAGATATATTAACCCAATTTGATGTTGATATTCATATAGCTTCTAAACTCACTTTTTCTTTATATTCTTTTAAGGAGACTGGGATGGTTAATGCACTTTTCAACCAAGACATTCGAAATTTCAAAGATCTCAATACATGCATACGTTTTAAATCAGAGGTTTCTGTGCCTTATGGCTCCTTTTTTTAAGAGAATTTGTTTATGTTTCTTGTTCTTGTTGAATGAAATGAAATTTGCTGCCCTTTATAGTCCTTTTTGTGTCTTCTTCAACTATTTGAATAATATTTGACTTTTCTTCCAAGTTACGTGTGTTATTTTATTCATTGGGTTATATGCCAATCGGTCCATCTGAATTTTATATAATTACCTATGCTGTTTTTTTCTGTTTGTTTAGTTTTGTAGCATCTTCTAGTGTTATCTTCCTATTAATTGGAAGTGTTTTTTTCTTAGTACAAATTCTTTGCCCACAATTATTATTTTGTAATCTGTCTATTTCCAAACATCTTGCATCAAAATAAAACATAATGAAGCCATGCACTCTTATTCAAAGCACATGTTTTAGAATGCAGGTGGTTAAGCAGCTTGCCTTGTTGAAATCCTGTCAAATTTACTATAATTTCCCTTACTGATTTGGATAACAGGGTCTTTTCTTCACCTGTTATTACTAACGTTTGGAATTATGTGAAAATGTCGCCAGGATCGTCTTCATGTTCCTGAAGCAGTTCTTGAGCAGATAAGATCACTTAACGATCTTGATTTGGAGCTTTATAAATATGCTCAAGGCATCTTTGAAAAGCAACATGAGCGTATGGTGCAAAAATTGGCCAGCACTGTAAGTATATTTCTACAAACTACCTAGTATGTGATTTTGTTTTGTGTTTCTACTGGCACCCATATCTCATCTACCAGCGGTCTCACTAGCTAATAAAATTATATGATATGATGCTAAATAGAACGTATTTCATCTTGCATCTTGCATTTCTACTTTATTGTGGAAAAGTTCTAGAGTTCTTGTTCTGTATACATGATAAAATGCTCTTGTATAGTTGCTCTGGGCACATGAAAACATTCCATGCTGGAAGTTCTTATGAGTATTGGTTTCTAGGATTATTATAGAAAATCTCAATTGCATAATACTTGCAACTCTGAAAAAAATAACGTACTTGTTCAAGAGTGAGAAAAACAACATTTTCCAAACAGACTTTGCATGAAAACCATAGCTATTTTCAACTCTCCATTCTCGTTTTAACATTTTCTAAGCATAGAAAACTGATACCACCACCTAATGGGCTCCATTTATTTAGTCACAACCAGTTCTCAAATAATATCACTGTTCCCTTTCAGAAGTTCTGCTTGCATAGCATTTCTGGATGTGTTTGAATTCCTTCATGTTGGAAAACTGAAGGACAAGTAGTAATTTACCCTTTTTGGCTTGTCATCTTGATTGCTTCACGCAATCAGCACTTTGAATGTCTAATGTTGTATTCTAATGTGTCGAAAACTGCAGGAAGAATTCAAGGGTTTGTTTTCAGATGGTGTCACAATATGGCAAATAGTATCATTGGTCATGTCTATTGGCTTACTCCTTGTACTCTTTGTTCTATTTTAAATGCAAGAAGAAGAACATCAAAAGTTAAGATATGAATCTCTCTTAGTAAATGAGGGAAAGTTAGATAAGAATGTTGTTTACGAATTGTAGGGTATCACATGCAGGGAAAAGTTATATGGTGGAGATAGGAAAGTAGGGATTGGTTTGAATCCAATTTTTGGGTGGATGCCTATGCTTGAGTTAATTCATGGACGGACCAGTTCATGTTTTTTGTGGGGGGGGGGGGGGGGGGGGGGGGGTTGGGTAAGGAATGGCATTCTTGATAAGATTGAAGTCGCATAAGTCTGTTTCTGTATCCTCCTCATAGTGAAAGTGTGTATTTTTAAGTATTCTATTTGATGATTTTGGGTTGGCATTCACTTGCCAAGTGAAATCTTATATTTTTAGTTTCTATTTGTTCAGAATGATTTTACAACTTTATATTTTTTTTTTCTGAAAATATAGTTCTAAATTGCGTTGAGTAAAAAAAAAATTCATATAGTCTTTTTCAATTAACTTGGAATTAAGATTTTATTGAGTTGAGTAGGTTTGAATTAGTTTCTATTTGTTAAGGTGAAGTTGTAGTCTGAATGTGTATAGTCGATTCCAATCAACTTAGAATTAAAGTTGAGGTGAGTCGAATTGATTTATTAAGGTGAATTTGAAGCTTGGTATATTCATCCCATAAGAGATGGAGTCGAGGTGGTCATAAATCTGTAGAAACATTAGTAGATTTTGTGAATGGGCAACTTTACCATAGGAGTAAAAGTCTGTTGAGAAATCTTCTTCATGTGACCACCGGGGAGCTTTCTAAAATTCCCTAGATGGTGACACTGTAACAAAATCTTTTTGATGATCACTGCAACATAGAAGACATTGAAATATGCAGAATATGGCGTGTTATAATATTTATTAGAATATGGTGTGTTATAATATTTATTATAATTGGCAAAGCTTAACTTGCAAAATTGTATCAATGAAAGTGAAATGTTTTAACACAATCCATCACTTACCTAACAAAGTATTTTAACACAATCCATCACTTACCAAACTTTGAAATATCTTTAATTTGAAATTTCACTGTTATAATGCAGCTGGCTAAGTTTTATCAGTTTGTTTAAACACCATACTTGAATTATAATTAATATTGGCAATAATCATTTCTCATGTTATTTCAAGAAAATGACTTAAATTTTTATGTAACTCGATTCAATTAAAAATCGAGATCTAGCATGTGAATTTTCAGAAAATTCTATTCTGAATCAACAAATATACGCTCAATCAATAATAAAAAGAATAACTTAATTTTTTTAATGTATTTGTTGGATATACATACATACATACATACATGTCCGGTTTAGAATATAATTTTTCATTGATTTTCTTTTCAGGATAGAATTTTTCATTAATTTTCTTTTTTCGCTTTGAGTAATCATGAAATATGAACTGGAGATATGGGATTTTTCTTTTATTTTTTATTTTTTTTTAACTCGATTGAAGTTTAAATTCAAAACTTTTGAATTTTAGAGACAACTTCAGTAGCATAATAATCGGGGTTTTTTTTTTATTTTTTATTTAATTATTGTGTTGACTGTGGACAATCAATTTCTTATAAATAAAAAAGCTTTCACTTGATTATCAAGTCAAAAGTTTAGTTGCAATTCAGTTAAATAATAAAATGGAATGAGTGTGGATTAAGCATGTGAATCAAACATTATTTGAATGAAAAAATCAAACGAGTTGTTTAGTATATATTTGTATATAATAATTAATATTAATTGCAATTTGTCTTCTACAAAGTTGTTTGATCAACTGGTATTTAAATAAATAAATAAGGAAGAATTTTTTGGATCTAACTTGTGCAAATGAGATTAGTATATTTAATATTACTTTTTAAGAAATTACTTTTCTATCTCAAATTGATAAATACACTCTATATTTATTAATTATTAAAAATATAAATTTATATATAATTTCTTTATTATATATAAAATATGAAATATATTTATTAAATTTCTTAATAAATAACATTATGTATGAATAAAATAAAAATTTATAATATTAATTAATTTATTAAAATAATAAATAGACTATAATTTCATATAATAAAAGATGAAGATATATATCTATTAATTTAGAACAGAGCCAGTTTTTAAAGATTAATTTAATTAATAAAATAAATTTGTTATTTATTTCATTCAGAGAAAATTAATTATCGAGATCAAGAACATAAAAAATTATTTATAAAAATATAAATTAAGAAAAAAGCACAATTTCAATTAGATTAGAATAAAAAATAATTGATTGATAAGGAATATATCAAATAAAAGAACAAACGTGGTCTAAAAATTACTATGATTATAAATAATAAATAATGATATTGGTTAAGAAGTTAGAATTAGCATGTGAAGGCACATGATATCTCCGGTTGGATGTACTTTCTTTTCGGTGGAAAAAAAAAAGATTAAATTACTTACCAAACCAAAAAATATATAATATACATATAAATAATATTTTTTCCATCTAAAATTGATAAATTTACTTTTATTTCATATAAATTAAAAATTTTAATTATTTTTATTAAAAATATAAATTTATATATATTATTATGTTATTATTTTAATATAATATATATTTTTTAATATTTTTTATTATAATATTAAAAAAATCTATTCAAATTTATTATTTAAAAAAATATATTTTTCGCTAAATTATATATTGATATATATATTTAATAAATAATATTAAATAAAAATATTATAGATATTTAATATATAAATTAATTTATTAAAATAATGAAGAGATATAATTTAAGATTAATTAAAAAATATTAATTTAGGACGAAGAGAAAAAAAAAAAAAAACTTAAATCTTACAGTGGACACTATTTCCAAGTTCCAACAGCAAAGAAATTCAATTGATGATTGCTTTTTCTGTCCCTCTATCAGTCGTCGGTGCTCTCTCAAATCTTGCCATACTAATTATACACATAATATTTTCATACACCTCTTCACCCACCGCCACTTGATTTGTTCTTCTTATTTATTATTATTTATTTTTAAAAACTATTATTATTATTATTATTATTATTATTTTAAAATTTGCATGTCTCTTAATAATATCAAATCACATGCTAATACCATATATAGCATATTCACTTCAATTTTTATTATTTTTAAATTATTATATATATAACTAATAAAATTTTAATAATTTTACATGTGCAATATATTCGATCATTATTTTTTATTTGCATATATTTTTTTATTTCAAATTGCCTATATATATGGGTGCTATCTATTTCTCAAATTATATCGATATTATTTCTCAAATTATATTGGTTGAAAAAAATTGATATTTTAATTGTAATATTACATATTGTGAGTTTTTATTTTTTATTAATTATATATAAAAAGGAGAGAAACCTAAAATCCAAATAAAAATAATATTTATTTCTAGTCACAAATTATGACTGGTATTTTTTAAAAAAATTTTATTTTAATATTAATTAATGATGATTTATATAGTCAATTATAATATTATTTAATGATAATAAAATAAATTATTAGCTAATTTTTTTAAAAAATATTTTTTCTTAAAGTACTAAAAATTATATTTTTAAAATAATTCACTTTATCACTTGATTAAGATATTAGATTTGTTAAAATAAATTTAAATACAATGAATTTATCCTTATTTATTTAATTATAATGTTTGAAAAAAATATCATATTTTTATTAATAGAGATCTTTTTACCTAAAATGTAAATGGAATTTGAATAGAGGATGAAAATATGTAAATTATTTTTTTATAATTTAAAAAAAATTATCTACACAGATAATTCTATAATTTTTATTTAAAAAATAGACAATTACACAATTTCAATATGGGATAAAATAATAATTTCCCAAAAGAAAATTAAATAAAATTTTTATTCTATTTCCAAAACTTTATTAGACTAATTAATGTAAAAAAATCATAAAATCTCATAATTCCTCATTATACACATGGTAACCATTTATAAAAAGTATTTTCATTATTATCAAAATCTCTTTTTTAAAATAGTATGTTAGATGGACGAAATCAAACCTATATTCTAAACAGAGTACAGAGGACTCGTCCACACTAGATTCTAACTCCTCTTCTCACTCTTAAGAAACCTAAAAATCCTAATCTCAGACAGAGAGAGATTCAAAAGGAATCTCAAATTTCACTATTATCTTCTTCTTCTTCTTCTTCTTCTGCTTCTTTCTCTACAATGTCTATCTTCAGCCATTGAAACGGTGCCGTTTTCATGGTCTAAATTATGGTCTCGACTCAACTCAGCTCGCTGTGTTCTTCTCTATTTAGGGTTTAATAACTTTGTTCAATTCATGGCTTGATTTGCTCCCACTGTGGGTTTCTTCTTTAAAGGTTCGCTTGCTTTTCCTTTTTTGTGTTTTTAATTTCATCATTTCATTTTTTCACTTCAATTTTCAGTTGCATTTTCTTTGTTTTGCTCTATTTCAACCTTTTTTTTTCTTTTTTTTTTTCTGGTTGTTTCTCGAGAAAATAGGGAAAATTAGTCTGTTAAACATCATTTGTATAGGAAAACTTGGAAATGGTACAAAAAATGGAAAATGGAACTCAAAAGTTCGAAGTCATTTTTTTCTCCCTTGCGCATGTATTTTCTCGGTAAACAAACAAGCCATAAGAATTATCTTATTATAATAAAAATAAAATAATAATTAATACATATAGCTTAATTTTACTTCTTCTTCATTGGTTCAAATTGAAGTCATAACCACGAAGAAAACGACTGCGTATCTGGTTTGAAAAGGATATCCTTTGTTAGCCACATTTACGGTTTTATTTTCATTTTTTTATAATTTGACATCAAATAGGAAAGATTATTTTGGCCATTATTGTTATTGCCACAATACGAAAGGCTCATCACACTCTATAATTGATTGCTGTCCTCTTTTTTTTTTTTGGTCTGAATGATTAGACTGTCCTCTTATCGATATGTATATTTATATTTTTTAAAATCTTCTTAAAAACAAATTAGCATTCCTTATTTATTGATTTCATTATTCACTTTAGAGTTTTATTTATTAACTTTTAATTTTATTTATTATTTACTCATACAAAGAAGAAGGTTTTTTTTTTTGGTTTCAATATATGTTAATTTTCCTTAGAAGTAATTTTTTTTATTTCAACATTATGCTTTTGGAAAATAATTTTATTTTTAAAATAATTAATCAAAATAATTTGAAAGGTAAATAATGGTGATACTATATTTGTGCTAACACAATTTCTTTCTAACTTAAAAAAATGGGTTAATTTTATAAATAAAATTTTACAAGAGTATTTATATAATAAAATTTTTAATATATTTATTGGTATTTGTTACTTTTAAATTTATTATTTAGCTTATTGTAAGTTTTTTATATATATATGTTTGAGGTCATAGCTTTTAATTTGTTTGCTATTTTTCTAAAATAATTTTTATCTTAATTGGAAAATATTATTTTCTTATAATGTATAAAAATAATAAACACAATATAGCATATTTGTGTTTGAAAGAGTTTAATATATTAATAAAAATTAAATAATAAGGATATTCATTGAGAATCTTGTCTTCATTGACCTCAAAATTTATAATGAAATACTATAATTTTTTGAAAATTTGTCTCAATATATAGACAGAAGGATAAGAGGACATTATAGTCAATTACAAAAATAAAGATAATAGTAAGAGTGGAAGATTCCATTTTAGGAGTGCCAATATCGCGTCCCATAAATAAACGCATCTTCTAAGATTATATATGAGTCCTTACCAATTCTACTTTTCTTTTTTCTTTTTTTATTATTAATATGTTATTACACGAAATTGTTACCAGGATTTTGTTTCCATATTTATATTTTATAATTCTAATATTAAGCTTTATGCTTATGCACATATAAACCTCCTTGAAAATTAAAAAAGAAAATTGTATTGTAGTTATGAGATAAATATGTTTTCTTTCTTTTATTACACAATGATTCTAGTAATTATCTTAATGGAAATGGGTTTTGAAACCATTTCCACATCATATACTTTTACTGTAACGTACTCGTGCTTGAGCGTGACACATGAACCTAACGTACCTACATCAAACATAGATCATACTTAACGTACTTGTGTTGGACATCTAGAATTACTTGAGTTTTGATTTTTTAGATATGGTTTTTCAAGTATATGCAAGTAATGTGAAAACATAAACTAAGAGGGCCTGCATTTATGTGTGTGATATTGTAAAAGCGTTTCCTTTTCTGGAGAGTTTACGTTATGGGTTTGAATAACATTTTCTTGATTTCATTGTTCTTTTTCTTGCCTGATGATGTACAGGGAAATAATATGAATGGTTCTTGGTTTTTTGATGAAAATTTTAATGGGGTTCCGGATGATTTTTTTGATGATGCTATAAAGTTTTTGGATATCCCATTGGAGGATGTGGAATCAAATGATGTTGGGGAGGATTGGGAGGCTAAATTTCAACAGTTGGTGCCACCTCCATCAAATGTTTTGGCTGGGTTAACAGCTGGTCTTTGTGGTGAAAATAATAGTGACATTGTGCAAGATAAGAAAAGCTCGTCAATTCTTGTGAGTATAATAAATCTGAGTAAAAAATTTCTATTTTTCCATGCTTCTTGTTGTTGTTGATTAAGAATTCAAGGGAACATATTAGAAAGTTGAATTGTGCCTTTTTTATCAACACTGGAAAATGTGGATTTTGCCTTTAGGAGGAGGATTTTATTACTGCTATGCAGCCAACAAATGGGCGATAGGAGATTTGATTATCTGTTCACTCTTCAGTTTGAAGACTTATTTCTGGAAGACCAATGCATATTTATTTGAGTTGATTGTACATGGAGTTGAAAAAGGTCACACTTGCATTATTCTCTATTGAGGGAGATGCTACTGCTGCATGATATCTCTTGAATCTTCCTTCTATAAACTCTGTTTTTCTTATATAGGTTCTCCATAGTTGGATAACCTGTGTATTATATCACTACATGAATCCTCATTTTGTATAGCATGTTTTAACTGCCATGGTTCATTAAAAAATTTCCAGTATGCCATTTTATGATTGTTCTCATCTCATTTTCACGTGCTTATTTAAATCATTTGCATTTAGCCTTAGTTGTGTACAGAAGTTGAAAACATATGTTTTATTTGATTATCATTCATTAGAATCCTGAATCCCTGATGTATAATCTTCAATTTTCTTGGAATTTGTTATTCCAACAAACAATATTAGTTCGGAAGCCAACAATGAATTTAAACTTTTATTTCAATTAGCTTTGGATAAAGCCAAGGAAAAAGATAGAAACCACTTGAACATCCACTGCAAAACTAAATGAAATTTGAGAAAAGTGATATCTCAAATTTCAGAACTAAATGATATCTCCATATTTGTATTGCATAATCTAAAAATAAGCTATATTGTTACTTGACACAACAATGAAAACTAGTAGGATAATAAAGTTGCATATGATCAACTAGGATATTTAGTAAAGCATGTTGGTATCATCCTATTGCAAAAATTCCATAATACTTCCAGTGATTATGGTGTTAAGCTAACAAAACCTTATCATCATGAAGCCTTGAAGTACTAGAAATTTAGGTGTCTGAGTTTGTTCTAGAGTAGGTGCTATTGTTATTGAAGATGGGAAGGAAGAGGAATAAAATACAAACTATGATGGGGTGTCTCATGTGTATTTTAAGTTGCCTTCTTAAGCATCTATCTACTGATGGCCTCATGTAGATTTGTGGATTCAACCATGTGTAGCATAACAAGGACTTCTGCAAACTTAATACAGCCTGCACTTCTTGTCCTTTAGTTGAATATATACTGATGCAAATGATGTGCTTAACTTGCCAGGAAAAATCATATTATCCAAGTTCACTGTTGATCTTCTTGGTCATTTAAACTTTTTGATTAATAGACGGAATTGGACATTTTTTCTAAGAGATATTGTTGACTCTGATTCCTCAGTGGCAATTCACCATGTTCCTAGATGAACATGGAATACCTCTGTTGAAGCATGAATTGATCCTATACTAAAGCAAAGTAGGTGCTAAGCTGATCAAATGCAACTTTTGCAGTATTGAAACTTCACAAAATTCGGTGCAATAATTTGAACAATTTAGATATGCACACTGGTGCAGAATTAACTAACAATGTTCAACTGCGGTAAGAAGCTTTTTGTTGTAAAATCTTATCCAGTTACGCCTAGAATCTTGTGTGAAGTAACCTTCTTCCTCTCGATACTGCTGCTAATTATTTATATTATTCAGTATTTCAGTCACATGCAATTGCTATTTTTGGGTTGATATTCCAATCACTATTGAAGAATATGTTTCTTTTTTATTGCATGCACGGCCACTTGCAAATGACATTGAAAGTGATTGGAAACATGCATATCCAGATATAGTTTGGTTAAGTATCCTGAGATCCATATTTTAATATGTTTTTGGTTGTATTTTTGTTTTGTTCTATGGAACTCATTAGAAAATTCAATGGTGAAGCGTTTTATTGAGAACTGCACAACATATTCCTCTCCTGCTGTCAGATATTTAGTTTAATCAACTTATTATTTGATATTCAGCTTGAAGAATCTTCTCAGCCAAAACAGTGGCCCAGCATTGCTGAAGGATCTTCTAGCAGAAGTATTCATGTTAACTATGACTCTTCAGAGGCCAAATATTCACACCTGTTTCGGACCTCCAGTCCAGTTTCTGTCCTGGAAAGCAGCAGCAGCTCTTCCTCCACAGAAAATGCATCAGTCCATCAGCTCAAACTTGCCATCCCAGTGAAGCGTCCTCGAAGCAAGCGCCCACGGCCTCATCGTTGCACATTCCCTTTCATCTCCGCTTCCTATGCTCCAAAACAGTATCATCCTTTGGGTTCTGAATCAGAATCATGTCCTGAGGATAAAATATTGAACCTTGCTCAGAAAAAACAAAAGAAAAAGAGTCTGATGCTGTTGTCTTGTACAGTAGAGATGAAGAAACCCTCATCACAACAACCAGTTGATCTCAGAAAATGCACACATTGTGAGGTGACAAAGACCCCACAATGGAGAGAAGGACCAATGGGGCCAAAAACGCTTTGCAATGCCTGTGGGGTTCGTTACAGGTCTGGCCGGCTTTTCCCTGAGTACCGTCCTGCAGCTAGTCCTACCTTCATTCCATCAATACACTCCAACTCCCATAGGAAGGTCATAGAGATGAGAAAGAAGATGAAGCCAATGACAACTATGGCTGCAACGGTTGCAACACTCCCAACGGTACCAGAATATTCATTTTGATAGCTATTTGTTTGATTATTATTTAGGAGAGTAGCTTTATAGTTGGGAGCTGTTTGGTTCTCTATTTTCAGTTTTATATTTCCGTCGGTTGGTTTGTTCTTTTTGTACATTGAAGGAATAAGAACTAGGAACCTTAGATGATTAGATGTTTGGCAACTGGGAAAATTTTTTAAAAAAAAAAGAAGGCTTAGAGCACTGAATATCTGGGTGAGTCAGAGAAATGTAACGTAGATGAAGATGTTTAGAAGTAGGCCTATTGATGCTTTGTGCCCTTTAGTTATGCCAAACATTTGTTTCTCTACCTATTTACAGAGGTGGGCACAAGGTCTTAAATTGTAGACTTCCTATTTGTTTAATTTGTTTGTTTACTCGTTTTTTGAAGGTTGATTTTTGGTATTTCCTCTCAAAAGTACAGTTCAATACAATTAGTTTTAGCAAGATCAGGTATGTTTGACATTGCCACTTAAGCTGTTATTGACAATGTTGTTCTGATTATAGAATTTTTAAAATAATAATTTACATTATTTTTATTTTTAACATCATTCCTTAAAATATTATTTTAACACCTAAAAAAATATTCAAATAATTTTATAATCTTACATTTTTTTTTTAAATATAGCTCATAGTTTATTAGCATTGAAAAAGACAATCTATTTATATAGTCGAATTCTGTTTAACTTAGAATTACGTTTATTCAACCTATCAAAAAATTTGAAGGGAATTCTAACTGCCTTCTTTTCTTTGAGTTTTTATAAGTTTTTTTTTCTTTTAATTTGAGATTGAGGCTATCAGCAATTCTTCATTGATGGGTGACAGTCTGTCCATCTTTCTTGGCCTTTATTTTTATTATATTACTTAAATTTGTATTCTTTTTTCAGTTCTCTATTATTTTTATTTGGTGACTTATTTTCAAAAATAATTTCAGATCAATATATATATGAAATATAGAATTTGTTTTTTCTTTTTGTGTTTCGTTATCTTTTAGAATAAAATAAAATAAAATTTTAATTTTTTATTATAAAATTTTATTCTTTATTATTTGAAGGTGGAGAGAATAGAAAAAAAAAACAAAATTATTTTAGACGGAATAACAGTGTCTCATAGTCACCAAATTTTTTAGATATCTTGGCTAAATTCTTCAAGAAGATGGGGGTTGTGAAGAAGATGTAAATCATAGGATTAAAGCTGGTTGGATGAAGTGGAGGAGTGCTACAGGAGTTCTATGTGATCGAAAGATGCCAATTAAATTAAAAGAAAAATTTTACCGCACTATAATACGGACTGCTATGATGTATGGTAGTAAGTGTTGGGCAGTAAAAGGACAACATATGAGTAAAATGCATGTTGCGAAAATGAGAATGATAAGATGGATGTATGGTCATACTAAGATGAATGTATGGTCATACTAAGATGGATAGAATCCGCAATAAGTGCATTAGAGAAAAAGTGAGGGTAGCACCTATTGAGGATAAGATAAGAGAGCATAAATTGAGGTGGTTTGGCCATATGAAACGAAGACCTAGTGATGCGTCAGTTAGAAAAACCAAACAAGTTAGAGTAGATATAACTAAGAGAGACAGAGGTAGGCCTAAACTGACTTGGTCAAAGGTGATTCAAAATGATCTTATGATGTTACATCTATCGGAAGAGATAACCTTAAATCGTATTGAGTGGAAAAGAAGAATCCATATAGCCGACTCCAATTGACTTGAGATTAAGGCTTTGTTATTGTTGTTGTATTATTTGAAGGTCATGTGTCATCTTTATATAGAGATTTATGTTTTTTTAATTGAGGTTGTTTATTCTTATCAAACGGAGGTGTCATTCTTATATGGAATGTGATAGTGATTCAATATGTTAACAAATGAAATGAGTTTCTCATTAATAGTCAGATTATCTACGACATGTTTTTATTATCTATCGTTTATATTGAAAAAGTTGGTAAAGATGCAAGAACTTCATTAGCTATGTATATTTTATGTATTTTAAAATTATATAATTTTATTTATATATATATTTTTTATTAATTAATGAGAATTTTTTTTGTATTAAAAAAAATTTTCTCAACCTACAATTAAGTTTTTGTTGAGAGTTGAGGTGTTGAGTTATTCGTTAAAACAAATGATATGTATAGATAGTTTTAGTCTCAACATCAAACAGGTGGAAGATTATAATCATCTACAAATGTTTTCTTGTGTTTTGTGACAAAGTTTTGAAATAGGTAGGCTTGACTGATCCTTTCTATAAGCTTCCTTCAGCAATTAAAGCTTCATAGCCGATAATTAATCAAAATAATAGTGGGTTTTCATATTCACATGTTCCTTTCTATCCTTTGAACCAAATAAAAGAGAACTTGCATGATTATTAAGATTATTTCCTAATTTTTTCAATTATTTAGTTTCTTCTTGGATTAGGCTGCCAAATTTTTCTTCATTAACTCAATAAAGTTGACTGCAATTATCAAAGCAAAATAATTCCCATATAAATGCTTTTTGTTTTTCGTACCATTGCTATATATATATAACAACAACAACAACAACTAAGCCTTATGGATTCTCAACAAAATAAGCTCAAAAGACACTAAAAAAGATACTCCAGCCTTAGGCCCCTTCCAAGACACGGATTTTACGTCTCCATTCAAGTCTGTCATTAATCAAATCCGCATCAAGATCTAAGGCACGTAAGTCTCTTACTATCACCTCCTTCCACACAGTTCTAGGTCTGCTACGACCTCTAGCCCCCTCAATCAACAAATTCTCACACTTACGAACAGCAGCATTAGGAGATCTTCTTAAAACATGTCCATACCATCTAAGTCTTCTTTCCCTCACCTTATCTCCGACGTCCGCTACTTGGACTTTTTGTCGAATATGAACATTCTTAATTTTGTCCAGTCTGGAGGTTTTTATCATTTACAAAAGTATATAATACATTCATAATAATTTAATAGTAAACTTGCAAAAGTTATTATGCCTAGATTTGGTGTTAATAAATTAATAATAAATTTTATAAACTGAGCTAGTAAATTTATGTATTGAGTAAAAAAACTAAGTAAATTTGATAATTTTTTTCTGTAATGATAAGTTTATAATATTGTGATTTTTTTTTTGACAAGTTTGTCTATATATTTATCTAGAGGATAAGTTATCATAATTTGGGTGTATAATGTTTTATACTACAACACAAATATTTTATAGGGCTCTATGTGCTAAACAAGGTCATTGTTTAGGTTGGAAAAGCCCAAAGCTTAGGCCCACTGGGCTGTATTAGAAATGTTTTAACTCTTTTTTTTTTTGTTCAATATCTATTTTATTGCCAAAAGAATATTTGTTCAAAGAATGAAACAATAACACTCCTTACATGTACAACTCACAGCAACCTACACTTTTACCTGCAGCAACCATGAAGAACTTACAAACTATTCAAACAAAGTCAACAAGTTGCAAGCTTTCATCCCTAATCCTTCCATCTTCCATCTTGAGCCCAAAAGCATTCCATACAACTCATTTTCACAGAATAAGCAATACCTCTACACACTTTACCTCTGTCAGCATTTTCATTTTTAAATATCACAATATTTCTTTATGTTCGAAGCCAATACACTGTGGCAGTAAAAGCAACTTTTCTTATCTTTGCTTTCATATTTTTCCCCTTAGTTTTCCTTGAAAACCTAATGATTTCCTTCGACAATCAAAGAAAAGATGATCAATTTGTCTTTGCCTCTGCTTGACATAGAACATAAGTATCATCATCAACTATTCCCTAACTTTTCAGCCTAACTTTGGTGGCTAATCTGTTAAGAATGGCTAACCACATTATAAAGCTCTGTCTCGGAATACAACCTCTACCCCATATTAGATTACTCCGGCTAACAATTTATTTTTTTAGGTCTAAAAGCATTTCAAGTATACTTACCATTTTTTTGTTAGCCCCCATTGGATTACATAAGCTATTCCTTCTTGAATAGAGAATTGCTGAACTTCTTGTCATGCTAACTCAGTAAGAAAATTCATCGGGTTCGACAGTCTCCAATTCCCATCTCTCCAAACATCCTTCACTCTTAACATACTTAGGGATATCTGCATCTGCTATAATAACCTTAGGAAATTGTTCAACCAAGCTCTGACCATTAACCCATGGGTCATGCCAAAAGGCCAGCTCACCCTGTATTACCTTATATTCAAATAGAGGCTTCAGCTTATCTTCAGGATTCAGCAGATGCCTCCACATCCAGCTTGCTGCTATTGGTTTAGTAATACCCCAATAACTCAATCTTTTTAATTTGAGGTTTTTTCGCAAATAAGTTTATAGATATGCTTTCCCACAGTAGCATAATTCCAAGAGACAATATCCTTCACACCCAAACCCTTTTCATATTTAGGCCTACAAATAATGTCCCATGACGTAGCTCTTTTTTTAGCTCCATCAGCTTTGCCAGATCGCAATAATCTTTTCCATCTTCTATCAATTTCATTAACCATATATTTAGACAACACAAACATATTGCACCAAAAGGTTTGCATACTCTTAAACAGCATTTATCAATTGTAGTCTACCAATATATGACAAGAATTTAATTGACCAGGAGCTGATTTTAGCTGTAAATTTTCCAACTAATTCCTCACAGTAGCTCTTCTTTAAACCAGTAGATATCAAAGACAATCCAAGGTACTTAACTGGCAAGGTACCTTCCCTGAGATACAATTCCTGAAGGATTATATTCTTTTCTGAATCAGAAACTCTTGAGAAAAATATAGAACTTTTACCTTCATTTATATGCAAACCATAAACCTTCTCAAACTCCTTTAATACTTTCATCAATCATCTAACAGAGCTTTCATCACCATTACAAAACAAAAATAAATCATCTGCAAAGTACAAATGATTTATTTTCAGACTCTTACAACCCCAATGAAATTGAAACTCACTAGGAATTCTATAATTCACGCTTAGAGAAAGATATTCCATACCGAGGACAAATAACAGGGGAGACATAGGATTCCTCTACCTCTAATCTTTTCTTCCAGCAAAGAACCCCTCCAATGAGCCATTCACAAGTACTGAGAAGAAAAGGGTTATAACACATTTCATGATCCAATTAACAACCTTTTATGGAAACCTCAGCCCTAGTCGTAGTTCTTTTATGAAATCTCATTTGAATTGAGTCATAAGCTTGATTGCAGACTTAGGCTTTCCCCTTGTTCTATGATAATTCCACACTAATTCATGAGCTAACATTATATTATCAGTTATTCTTCTTCTTAGGATAAAAGTTGATTTGGCTGAATTAACAATTCTACCCAGAACCTCATCCATCCTCTTAGTTATAATCTTTGTAATCACTTTACATACCATCGTGCAGCAGGCAATAGGTCTATAGTCAGTTAGACCGGCTGGATTTTGAACCTCAGGTAAAATGGTTAAAGAGGTTGTATTGAACTGCTTTAACATTTTACTGTATTAAAGAATTTCAGCACAACATCAGTAAAATCTTCACTATCCCCAGGCTTTTTAAAAAAATACACTATTAAAACCATCTACACCAAGGGGCCTTCTCATTCCTAATAGACCACAAAGCCACTTTAACCTCTTCCCTACTCACATCCTTAGAGCCTCTCCAACCGTGCGCCAATTTCCATTATAGCGCACGATTTTAACTCCAACCAGTCGCCATTTATTGCTCCATTTTGAAGATCAGCTACAGTGTTGCACTATATTTGGTGCAGTACTGTAGCTGCACCATTTTGGTTTTTTTAATTTTTTATTCTTTTTTATTTTTAACTCAAAACTTTAAATATTTTCTAAACAAGTCCTACTTTATTATTTTTTAAGTAAATTTTTGTAATTAGGTGTTTATTTTTTTCACTCACTCAATATATTATATTATTTATTAATTTTATATTTTAATAACTAAAATGTAAAATTTTATTTAAATAAATATCATGTAAAATATGAATTGTATTTATAACAAATTATTTTATTTATAATACATAAAAATAAAAAAATAAAAAAAAATACTTTAGCAAATCACATTCACAATTCATAAAGGAAGTTAATTAAAATATTCACAATTCATAAAGGAAGTTAATTAAAAAAAATACTTTAGCAAATCACATTCACAATTCATAAAGAAACAGCTAGCTGTTTATGGTCTCAATGGTAACAGCTAAAGCAACAAGAAACAGCTAGCTGTTTATGTTCTCAATGGTAACTGGTAAAGCAACAAGAAACAGCTAGTTGTTTATGTTCTCAATAAAAAACAGATGCTAAAACAGCTAGCTGTTTATGTTCTTAATGGTAACAGTTAAAGCAATAAGAAACAGCTAGCTGTTTATGTTCTCAATGGTAACAGCTAAAACAACAAGAAACAGCTAGCTGTTTATGTTCTCAATGATAACAGCTAAAACAACAAGAAACAGCTAGCTGTTTATGTTCTCAATAAAAACCAGCTGCTTAAACAGCTTGCTGTTTATGTTCTTAGTTGTAACAGCTAAAGCAACTAAAAACAGCTAGCTCTTTATAAATAAATAATAATTTGTTGATTATTTTTTTCTCCTCATATTCAAAATTGATTTTTTCAAATAAAAGACTAGTATACTTTTATTTAATTTCAAAAACTCTAATATAATCATATTATTTATATTTAATATTATTAAAATATATATTTTTTTATAATTAACATATAAATTATCTATCATCATTAATATACTATTTATGTAATAGTTTCAATAAACAGGTCTATTAATTATTAATCATTTATCAATAGCTTATTTATCCAATTTTAATAAATGATTCACAACTTATTTTAAACAATTTATATTCTATAAATATATTATAAATAATAAATCAATAATCACTTTTCATTTAAAATGATACGAAGTTTTTAAATGAAATGGATAAATAAAGTTGAAGTAAAAAAATAATATAATATTAATGAGAGAGAAGAATCTAAACATAATATTTTTTTTTGTGATAAAAATGGTGCAGATGATTGGAGATAATGTTGCGCCATTTTGGTGTTTTGCACTATTTTGGTGCAAAAAATGGTGCACATGGTTGGAGTTGGCCATAGTTGCACTGCTTCCTCATCATTCAACAGAGCCCATTTGAGATAACCTCAGTATTAGCATACTGCCTCTCATAATCATTAGAACCAATTAGACTTTTATAAAAATATACTACAGCTTGTTTAATCATACCTCGACCAGTTATATTGTCTCCGTCAGCCAAAGTTAGGCTCATAATCTTATTCCTAACTCTTCACTTTTTCATTTGACTATGAAAGTACTTTGTATTAATATCTTCTAGCTGAACCCAGGGAGCTCTTATCTTTCTATCTATAAAATTCTTCCTCTTATTTTAATAGGATTTTGAAATGTTGCACCACAGCCCTCTCCTTATAAAGTAACTGAAAATTGAGGGGATCATATTGTAAAGTAGATTGTAATGAGTATATCATTTGTCTATAAACCTTTACTCTTTGTGAAATATCTGAAAATTCCCTTCTATTCACATCCTCAAGTTCTCTTTTTAGAAGCTTTTTGTTTATCCATAATTTGAACATATTGGTATCCTGAGCGTCCTTCTTCTAGACATTTTGAACAATAGCCAAAAAATTAGGATGTGACACCCATATGTAAAAGAATCTAAAAGGGCTTTTCACTACCTCCACACACTCCCTCAAATGCACAATCAAAGGTGAATGGTCAAAGATGCCTGCACTAAAGACTTCATAATCCAATATACCAAAACTCTCAAACCATGCCTCATTAGCTATGTTTCTTTCTAGTCTTCTCCAAAATCTCATCACAGCTTCATGGTTATTACTCCAGGTGTATAAAGGACCCACAAACCGTAGCTCCATTAACCCTGCATTCTGCAAACAATCACTGAACTCTTTAGGAATGTTCAGTGGCTGGGTTGGTCAAATTTTAGCAGTCAAGCTAGCCCGACCACTATTAATCAGTCAAAAAAATATATCTTTGAAAATCGTCTATTATAGATTGATCAATCTATTTAGTCAAACTCATCAAATTTTTGTCAGATTTATTAATAAATATATAAGCCAAAATTAATCAACTTAATTAGTTTAAACTGATATGGTCAGTCGAATTTATCGAATTGTTCAGTCAGAGTGGATAATTTTGCTCATCCCTAAAACTCCTCACAGTTACTAGTATCTAGCTCTCCCCCTCTTAATCTTTCATGTTGACCAAAAATGCAATTGAAATCCCCCTGCATTAGCTAAGGCCCAACAACATTCTAACTAACACACACTACACTATTCTAGAGCCTAGACCTCTTAATATTGTTGTTATTTCCATACACCACAAACCAATGAATCTCTAATTGATCTTTCCTTATTTTACAGTGCATAATCTGATCATCTACAATATACTACTTGTAAATGAATTATATTTGGATTATATAAAATCCAAATTCCTCCTAAATCAGCACTGTGATAGGTTATTCTCCAAAAGCCACATTCACTAAGCCCCAAAGACTTAAAGATTCTGTCATTATTATTTTCTCTTACCCTTACAGATGTTTTACCTTCACCAATCAATCATCCCTGCCAAAGGAGATTTCCTATAGATCTCGGATGGTCCTTCTTGATGATCCCCTACTAGGCAGCTTTGAACATTAATCACAGTTTTTCCTTTATTCCTACTAATCATCAGTTTATGGAGCAATTTGATTCTCCATCTTATTATTTGACCTTGATCCCCCTGAAATAACAAGAACTTTCCCTTCCTGTTGCACGTCAAGTCTCATACCATTACTTCTACTATACCCCTCACCATTACTATTAGGATTGGTCTCCGCTGCAGGTTTCTTAGCTTGCTAAATCATCTTCACATTGTTTGCAGGACAAGCTCTTTCTATATTTCTAGCTTTCATGCACTTGCTACAAAATGTAGGCAGCGACTTATACACCACATGTTGAGAAATTTTCTCTCTAAATTCATGTTCCATAATCACTTTATAATGAAACCCTCCCCTAAGTTCCATTTCAGTTAACATTCTAGCATAATCCAACCTCTATCTTTTGCTAATACAAGCATCAGTAAATAGAGGGGTACCCAAAGTACTTCCAATTCGGCTCAACTTCTCATTCGACTAGAATCTCAATGCAACCTAGGTAGTTACACCCAAATGGGCAACTTCTGGATATTATCTAATTCCATTCTAAACTTAGGGTGCCATATCATCAAAATCATAGGCTTGCGATTGAATATGTATGGGCCTTCATTCAAGACTTTTATCATCCCATTTTCATCATCAAATATGAACAAGAATATATTCTGCTTAACCATATATACTATTCTCAATCCCCATTTCTTCCACTGACCCATTGGAAAATCCTTTAATTTTAGAAAATCATAGACCATCACCATAAACACTTCTAACCAGTGCATTCTTCTATTTTTTCAATCTCAGGATCTAACTCAGATGACTGGAACCTAACCACTTAGGTATAATTAGAGATGACAGGGGGAACAAATCGCAATTCACATTCTTTCGATCTTACCCTATTATGAGTAAATAGTTCATACCATAACTTCTTCCCGCTCTCCTTATTCCTTCCATCTCCATCATTCATCAAGCCATTCCCTAACTCCCTAGGAATCGCAGACTCCTTTACATCATCAATGGATCTTATCTGCTGATCAGCACCCATTTGAGAATGCCGATCTCTTCAACCCTTTGCACCTCATTTACTAATTCCACACTCACAACATCTCCTTCATGATTCATAGCATCATCATCCATAACCTTGCCTTCCTTAATCACGTCTTCCTTCAAATCAGAAACCCTGGATTGCATTGTCACAATTGTTTTCTTCGCTTTCTTCCTCATATTGGACACGATGTATGTTAACGACTAACGTACGCCAAGAGAAACATGCGTCAAATAACAAATATGTATATTTGCATATTTATACATTAATTCTTTTATTCCAAATAAGTGTTTTTTTTTTTTGGTTTAGTGGTTAGTTATATGTATATATATATGCATTAAGAAACAGAACAAGAATTTACATTTGAATTAAGGAAAAAGTATAAACATAAGTGCCTCTAAACAGGGTCTGGATTAGTGCCTCTAAAGATAAAATTATTTCTTGATTTCCATAAATTCTAGCACAAACAGGCAATTTTAGCCATAATAAATAATTTTTATTGCAATTAAGATTATTTCTAATTAGTCAAACCACTAAATAATTAAGGAACCATTGTTAAAAGCTAGAGGATTCACTCCAGTATTAGAAATAAGCTCAGAGGCTCATGAATTATCACAATATAGCATAATATGAGTTTTAGAAGGGATCTTGAGTTTTTGGAGATTGTCCCAGTAATAAAAATATATGGAAGAAAAAAGTTTTACATTAATTAAATACGAAACATATGAATAATTAATATATAAATAAACTCTCAAACTTTAATAGATAGCTTTTAAGATTACTCTTCCAAATCCATATTAAGAAAATCATGAGTTTTTGGTATCACAAACCCGAATTAGCATAAACTCCATATTGAAGTCCTGGAATATGAATATGGAATTCAAATCAATTTTCATATCATAACAATTCTATAAAAAAATTTTGCAATCATAGTGTCAATGGAAACTCTGTATGCACTAATTTACTAAATTCCTAAGTAATCATTACTGGTCTCTCACTATTAGAATTAAAAGATTGTAGTGCCTGGTTCTATATAATTTGATATGAATTTCTAGAGAATTACACATATGATTGTTAATAAATTGCACATCAAAATTTCATATCTTTAATATAAATCCAAATCTCATACCTTTAATATAAATCCAATTCTCCTAAGTAATCAAAACTTATATTTAAAATATTAATGAAATAAATGACTTAATAATTCAACTCAATAGTTACATAATCAGATTCTTCTCCAAATAGTAATCCATGCCTTCACTTGCTTGTCACCTTTTGTACTTTGTAGGAGATTAGAGTCTGTGTTGCAAAGGAAGAACCTTTTGTTCTCTGCAAAGCTAATGCTATAGCATACCCATACTTTTTGTAGGAAATTAAAGTGCGTTTTGTTTGCACAAGGAAATCTATTGTTCTCTACAAACCTAATGCTGTGGCATATAGGTATAAACAGTACTACTGTCAAGTAGGGTTGTGCATCTATTAGTTTTGGTGTTTAAGACATATTTCAATATGATCGAATCCAAGTAAATATTAAAAATATCAAATTGAACTCAATCGAAATCATACATATTTTAAATTGATCAACCTATTTTCATATTAAGTCAATTCGGTCGAGTGGAATGGTCGAATAAGATATTTTAAAGAAAACAAGGTCCTTTTATATATTATATGATATATATATAACTTTATTGATTACGTTCATATTCAAAAGGAAAAATTAATTCTAATTTATCCAACTAGTAATACCCATATCTATTTTATGAATCCAAACATATTTGGATTAATATCATATTTTGAATCGATCAAATTCATCTCAAGCCGTTGTATTCAGTCGAATTCAAAAAAATCTGCACAGCCTAACTGCAAGTGCACAGTTGCCACCTCCAAATCAAATATTAATTCACAGCTCCCTCTCTAATTAGGTCAAAAAAAAGTTTTTTTTTTTCCTTTTCACTTCAAAACACAACACAAGTGTAGTAGTGTTGTACTATATACACTCATCTTCTCTTTGTTCAGCCAAATTTAAGTTGGCAGGATTGCCTTTGACATTTTTTACATCTTTTTTTCTGTGCTGTGGGGATTGTGAAGGGGAACTATTCACAATTTTGCTCCTGCTCTGCCTTTCAAGTCCGCATTAAGTACAAAACCCTACAAATTTATATTTTCATTTTACTTTTTTTGGAAGCCCTTCCCATTTTTAAGTTATAAAACACTAAATAATATGTACTCTATATTTAATTTCAATATTAACATGTGCAAATATTTATTAATAATTAAAATTTGTTTCACATTCATTATAATATAATAAAAATATCATTGACACTCGTTGTGATATAATAAAAAATATAGCTAAAATTAACTATCGAAGTATAGTATGATAATTAAAAATATATATTATTTTCACTTATATTTTGAATTCAAATTTATATATTTTTCCTCCTTCGCATATAATTAATAAAAAATATCTATATTCAAATTCGTCGTGATATAATAAAGATTACTAGCAATTTGCATCTGATTCAATCATAATATTTTGGAATATAAATACAATTTTTTAAATTTCAATAAGAATTAAATTCATAAAAATTAGAAAAAAGATATAAAAATGTAGAAATTTTTCTATATATTAGCTTGAGTATTAGAGAGATATTATAACTCACCAGCCAAACTTACAGCCAACATTTGGCACCCACCCTTTTCATTAGTTTGGCTTTTTGATCTATAAAATTTATTGTCAAAATTAGGCATTTATATCATTTTATTTTTTATACCAAAAAATCATCACATGCTATGAATAATGAAAAAATCAAAAGCTTCACATTTCAATTTATATCGTATAATTAATGTAATTTAAAACACCATATTTATAAATAATAAAAAATAATAATATAAATTTATAAACATTAAAAACAAAAATTTAAAGGTCACTTGCATGTCACGTGAGGCTCAATCAGACAGACTCTCGTTGGCATGTCTGTCTGTAATGGTCATGACACGGAAACTGACAAGTGGTCCATTTGATTTGTCAAATATCATTTCAATTGTCAGCCCACAGTTTTTTTTTTCTGTTTTTTATTTTGTTTTTTTTTTTAAATACAACGAGTCAAAATTACCTTGACTCCCTGGGCCAAATCGTCCGAGTCGAGCTTTTTTTCTTTCTAAGGACAAAACGACAGAGATTCCTAGCCTGTTAATTCTGTTGGTCCCACGTTCCACAGTAATGTACCATTTCCACATCCTTGAAAATAAAAATAATCCTTAAAATTATGATTTCGCCACGTGTCATGATCATGTCGCCAGGTCAACTCTTTTTGTATGATTCTCTCTCCATTAGATTCGTAACTGTAGCATACGTTAAAAAAAATAAAATATAATAAAATTAGCACCGACGGCGTATTTTAGCAAATGATAGATTAGCGTGCGCTTATGTCTTGTTCTGTTGTGTTTTAAGGGCAGTGACAGTTTGGATCAGTTGGATTGTCGTTTTATACAGGAGAGGAATGTGGGCCCAGAAAAGCTAGGCTTATGCTTAAAAAAATAGCCTTTTTATTTATTTATTTATTTATTTTCTGTAAAAGCAAAATATAAGCAGAAAAAGAAAAAGGGAGGTCTTTTATTTATTTATTTATTTATTATTATTATTATTATTATTATGACGCCACTTTAAGGTTTTTAGGTTATGCAATGAGTTGGCTAAGACAATTACAACAATCAACTTTTTGCCTATAAAAAAAATAATTTTTATTTTTATTCTTATTCTTATTCTTATTTTTTGAGTCTTACATTTTCTCTATGTTAATAATAAATATTATTCAAATTTCGAAAATAAATAATTTAATGAATCATTAATAAAATATAAAATTTTATTGAATTTAATTTGAAAATGATTATTTTATAAATAGAAATAAATTTATCACTTATTTCATGTCAATATCATATCAAAATTTAGTATCTCTAATTTTATGACTATATGATATTGAAGCATAAATTTTGTATTTTTAAACAAATTTGACAATATAATTATCAATGTTTAATTTATCATTTTTGAAATAATTTTTACCATCAATTTCATAATATAATAATTATAATTAACTATAAAAATAGTAGGTCAAAATTTTATGTAAAGAAGAACGAAAATTTTGTATTAAAAATAAAAAGAAAAATAGATAATAAAATTTATTAATAGAATTTTTATAAGGCATTGAATCACATGGAGTTTGTTTTAGAGTCCATTACTATTTAAGTTAGAGAATAGTTTGGTGTTGCAAATTATTTTCATGAATGATTAAATATTTTGGATCAAGTATGTGGAAGAGACTTAGATATGGAGTTTCAGTTTTTCACATAAAAGAAAAAAAATATGCGTATTTAGAAAATATATTAGTTATTACATCATAATATTTTACTATATAAAATATTAAGTAATTATTCTCTGTGTGTATATACTCTTGTGTGTTATTTCTTAAAAAAATAAAAATTAAATTAAATTAAAAAATCATATATCAATTTAAAATCAAGACAAGAAATTAATTAAAAATTTAGATTTAATTAAACATTAACCAAATCCAATTGAATGCAACATTGAAAAGAATTTAATTTTAGCAATAATATACCTAATAATTTGTGCATATTTATGCTTAATTAAAATTAGAACTTAATTATTAAGAACAAGAAGGAATTTACACAATAATGATTGTGGGGGACATAATAGGGTTGGCCAATCTGACATTGTAATCAATAAATAATTTTTTTTATAAGACTTTTACCGAAAATAAAATTGTATTTTAGGGTTAGTTTGAACCCACTTTTAATAATAAAAATAAAAATAAAGATCCAATAAATAATTTATTTTTGGGTTTCAGTTGGCAACAACAGCTCTCCCTTTGCTTAAGACTTAAATGATTAATTTGTAGAATTTCACTATAAATTAATTAATACTTTCTAATTTTTCATTTGTCATGTCACAATTATTTTTTTATTTTCATAATGTCTTACATTATAAAGTAAATACTCGATACAATTAATTTTTTATTTTTTATTTTCATATATTATTATTGAATTTATTATTTTTTTTTACCTTAAATAATTGCTATGATAATTAAGATTCATAAGAAAGTAAGTTAAAATTCAATAAATATTTCAAGAGTTAGAAAAATAAAAGATTATTTTTTCTAGAACTTATGCTAAAATTGGCTCAAGCGGTTGACATTTTTTAAATTATAATAACATGGTTGGTATACAGAGCCGTCTCGGACATTTTAGGGGCCCTGAGCAAAAATTTAAATATAGACTCTTAAATAATGACGGTTTTTTTCATTACTTTATATAAAAAAATTATCATTCTTAATTAACAATTAAAAACATTACTAAACTTTAAACTTACAAGTGTATTACTTTAAAATAATCTTCCTCCGAGCATTCTTTGAAGCAAATTCGTCAATCAAATCCTCATAAGCAACTTTATCCAAAATTTCATTCTCGATTGTCACCAAAGCAAGTCCATTAAGCCTTTTCTGTGACATAGAACTACGCAAGTAAGTCTTAAATAACTTTAACTTTAAAAAATTTCTTTCGGCTGTTGCAACTGTCACTGGAATGGTTAATAATATCTTATATGCAATAATTGCATTGGAAAAACAATCAAACACGATTCAATTTAATTAATATTAAAATTTAATCAATTTATATCAAAATTTTATAATATTTAATAATATATATAGAATTATACGAGTTCTTTTCTAGATATATATTAATTAAATAATTTATATAACCATTATATGAGCTTAATAATAATAATAATATTATTATTATTATTATTGATTTTTTTTGTACTTAATATTATTGATTTGGTAAATTAATGATTTTTTAAATCCTTTTTTGACAAAAAAGAAATGCTTTCCACAAATAATGGGTGAAAACAGAAGTAGTATCAAACATAGCAAATGGGGAAGCTTAACTGTGAGTATAGTAGGAAACCAAAGATAAGTTTTAAAAAAAAAAGGTGACACTGATAGGAGCAATTCAAAATTAGCGTTATAAAAAATGACAAGTGTCATTTGTATAGCCTTATAATACTTTCATGTTTCAGATAATTTCTTTTCTGTCCTGTCTCCCTTTCTTCTCCACATCTCTCGCCTCCAACTCAAACAAATACCTCTGTTTCTCTCTGAACCAGACACCTTCTTTCTCCGTAAATTTCTCTTTTCCTTTCTCTATTCTATTATACTATTAAACAAAAGGGGATACTCTCTCTCTCTCTCTCTCTCTCTCTCTCTTTTGGGGTGAGAAATTGTATCTGCTGCCATGGCGGTGGCAGAGCTCACATCCCCTGCAATTGCATACACCCATAACAGTACACGTCTCCACTCTTCTTCTCAGCTTTCACTTTCATCTACCCATTTCTCGCTTCATCTTCGCCGCTCCTTTAGACCTCTCCCTCGGTTTCGAAATACTATAATCACTTGCTCAGTAGAGTAAAGCTTTCACCTTTTTTGATATATATACATATATTTAAAAAAAAAAAGAGAGAGACTCCACTTAAAATTGGAGGCCCTGAGCAATTGTTCAGGTTGCTCATGATAAAGGACGGACCTGTTGGTATGCTTCTATTTGCAAAGAATTGGAGACCAAGAAGGCAAGAACATTCCCTTTCCAAGCATGGTCATTAGTATGAAAAATTGCCTTTGTTATTTTTTTTTGTTGACAATTATAAGATATTATTATGGCTATAAATATGCATAACACATATTAATATATTGGGTATTATTATAATTAAAATATACTATATATTAGTTTTTATATTTTTCATCTTCAATCTCAATTGTCACTTGGTCCAGCTCAAAAAGTAAAAAAAAAAACTTAAAAATTTATTATGAAATGCAACTATTGAGACTAAATATTCAATACAAATAAACTCGATATGTTAATTTTGAGGTTAATAATTATAGAAGAATATTAGGACCACAAATACATATAACACGAATTTATATATTAGGTATTATCATAATTAAAATGTTTTATATTAGATACTTTGATAATAGACCCTACATATATTTTAGCTTTTATATTTTTCATTTATAATTCATGTGGGATTATTCTTGATAGCCTTTTAATTTTTTTCTAGTTTTTATTCGTATAGAACGTTTTCTAATAAATATTTACTTAGTTCTTTTCATGTTATCTTATTCACTATAATTAAGACATAATAATTTGGGATCTTTACAAAAATATATATAAAAAAACAAATTTTAAATTTATCATATTTTTAAAATATTTTTAAATTTATAAGAATATATGATTTTTTTACAACAAACCAAATTATTATGAGTTTATTATGTATTTATAAATTTATATAATTTATTATGAGTTTATTATATATTTATTATAAAATAGCTAAAACACTCCTTGTAAAAGTAAAAAACTTATAAAAATGGTGAAGGGTGTAATTTTTTCAAATAATTTTTAAATGAAAGTTACATCTTCTGAAATGGAAAATATCTCTTAAACTTTCTTATATGTATTCAAATTTACAATAATTAAAATCTAATAATTTTTAAATGAAAAAGATATATTAATTTGATATAACTACCAATTAAATGTTTTCTCTTCTCACCCAACAAACACTAATTCCTAAAAAGAAATAAAAATAGAAATCATACAATTCTTCCATTTCCTAATCTATCATTTTTAACAATTTTTTAATTTCAACATCATTAATGAAATGAGAATTCAAATTTTGTAAAATTTATCATTTTATACTAAATAATTAATATATGTGTGTATGTATAATTTATAGAATAATAAAAATTAATTTTCTCTAATTCATTGAGAAATTCTTATAATAGTGGTGGTTAAACACACCCAAAAAAATTGAAATTAATGACATTTCTAATTTTCACATTTTTTTATTAGCTTTTTATTTTTTTATTTTTTTAAAAAAATGTATAAAAAAAAATAGCAGCAAATTTGTTTAAACCGCCTCTAAACAAATAGGAAAAAAAAATAATAACTTTATAAAATTTGACATTCTATTGACAAAACAAATTGCCTCTCTCTCTCATATTTTCCTTTCTTCTTCGTTCGTTCCCTCTCAATCCCTTCCATCGGCAACTGATTAGAAGATCTCACCATCTCCATCTGCGATTCAGTTCTTTTCACCATCTCAATCGATAACCTAGCTAGTCTCTCTTACGTTTGCCTCTTCATTTACGGTTAGTTTTTGATTTTAGGGTTCATTGTTTCCCTCTTTGCAATTAATTTGCTATTATTCTGCTTATGATGTGTTATTTTGTTTTTGATTTTAGGTTTCATTACTTCATTGTTTATTATGTTTCATTGTTCATTGCAACGAACTATGATTTGCCAAAATAAATCTTTCTAATGATGATAAATGCTTCATCTACTTGAATTCCCTTCTTAAAACTTATCAAAATGCAGGTACCTGTCTACTTATAATTAATTAATTAATTAATTATGCCATTAATTTTAATAAATTAAATTATGTATATGTTTTTGCAGTTCCAACAATCTTTCCTTCAAGTATATATGTAGATTGTAGTAGCAAAATGCAGTTACCAAAGTGCAATTGATGATAAATTGAATATAGTAATGAATATTAACTAACGTGGATAAATAATTTTAATTTATCATTGTTTCCAGATGCCAGTTAAGGCGCTAGAAGAGCTCATGGCGGATTGAAAATTACACATTTGGTTGAAAAATTGCGGTGAGTCTGACATTATTATGTTAAGATGTTGAAATTGAAAAATAACCTTTTTGTTTCCTTGTTGTTTTGCTAATTGTTACCATATGATAAACCAACAGAGTGCTTTGCTAATTACTTTGATAAACTGATTTCTTATGTTTGCCTCTAGAGGTTCTGAAGGTATAGTCTCCTGATTTGCATATTTATTGGAACAATTTATAATCTTGTTGTTTCTCCAGCTAATTTGAAATTCAATGTTGAAATAATTGTTGCAAATAAATGCTAACTTCTGCAAATACTGAAATATTTAAAAATTTTTGATTTATCCAGCTTTCCTTTGATAGGAAAATTCTTATTTCGCATCGCTCTGCAATGTTCTTGATTGATAGAAAAAAGTCAGGTCGAACTAAAGTTCTTCTAAAATTTATGTCCAGGCCACTGAGCTAAAGTTGCAGGAAGCAGTCAAACAAAGTGAAGAAGAAATTCAGATGCATGCAAGTGAACTAGTTGCAGCGGTAGATACAATCTCAAAATACAATGAGCATGTACAGTAAAAAATTTTAGAGATACATAGTAAGCTCTCTGAAACTGCTATGGCCATTTCTAATACTTACAAACACTTCTTGCCAGTAGAATTCAGCATCAGTCTCAATGTCACTCGCTAACTTAAAAAGTTTAAACAAAAAATCGTAATATTACAAAATGAAATTCATATAAATGAAATTCGTATAAATGAAATTCACTCATTTGGTTTTAATGTTCTTATATAGAGTGTGTTTAATTTGTATTGTGATTTCTCAGTTAAATGAAATTCACTTTTGAAGTTTGTACATGCAATGCCTAGACCTTGATTCTGTTTTACTAAAATGAATTGAATCTGACTCCTTTTGTGGATTGATGCTAGCTATTGGAAAACCAGCTCTCTTTTGGCTTCAGCCGAAAAACCTCCGAAGAAGGAAAAGATTGCCATATTTTCTGATGAACTGAATCATGCTTGGAGATTATTATTCTTCTGCTTGCTCTAAAGGTATTTGTTGTCATGCTTGGTGTTAACTATTTTTTCCCTTTTTTTTACAATTTCCTTGCCGTGTTGATGTCTATGTTGTGGATTCACTGAAAGGGCTTCTGTTACGGTCCCGAGTTATGGGTCTTTCGGTTAGAGGTTTAGGTCTAGAAAGGGAGGATGAAGAAGGATTAACCTTCTTTCTAACTATTTTTTACAGACTTAGAGAGAATCTGCAATCTCTTTAAATTCTTTAGAGAGAACCTAGATCTCTTGAGTTAAAGTACTCAAAGACTTTTTGGAATTTTCAAGCTCCTCTTCATTGAAAATCAAGTGAACTTAAATACATAATTACAGAGATACTGGTCCTATAAACAAGGAAATAAACTACCTTAGTGGAGGTGAGCCATCCACTATTTTAGGGAACAAAAACATGGACAGAAATGGTCCTACAATGCTGGATCCATAACTTGAAAACAGTAACTGAAATGGAAACTAACTTGACAGGTTGGTTTGGGACTTGCTTAGTGGAGGAATAACCGTAACAGCTTCATTTTGTTCTTGTGTGCAGGGATGGAGACTTTGCACAATGAAGACTTTTCATATGTACTACATGAAGTCTTTGTTGCGGCTGATTGCTTTTGCCTTTTCTTTTTCGATTGTTGTTTGAAGACTTTCTTGCCCATCATGTGTTGTGTTATACTTTTATTTAATCTATCACCATTTGAAAATGTGAGGTTTATGGATAGATTAAAATATTTTATGTTGGACTCACCTGAGTAAGGAAACTTATCTATATCTGACTTGAGTTCAATTTCTTTTAGTTTTGTTATTGTTTCTTTTAGTTCAATCAGATTTGAGTTCAATACTGATTTGAGGTATTTAAATTGAATTAATTGATATGACTTGAAGTGATATGATAATGATCTTGAAGATATAGAGAATGACATTATGTTTTATTTGATGAGTTTGAGATTATGGAACATTTATTTTTAGCCGCATTTATTGAACAATAGATACAAAAGTCTAAATAAAAAGGGTAGGGGCGGTTGATCCACAATTATGTCATTAATATGTAAAGGTAGTTTAAACCGTTTCTATAAAATTGTCCCTACGAATCAATTTATCCCAGCATTCTCAAATTTTTCGTGAAAAGAATAGAGATGGGGACTGTGGTTGCCGAAATGGGATGGCCGTAAAAATCGCCTCTAGACATATAACTGCCCTTACAAGAAAAAAAATGCCTTTATAGATATAATTTGTTGTAGTGTATACATATATAGTCTCTCAAATATTCTATGCTCTCATAGAAATTCATGAAATTGAAATCTAATTTTTTCCCCTTAAATTGTTTTTTTAAGAAAAATAATAATTTAATTAATGTAATAAATATTAATCTATATGCTAAATTAAACAAGGAAATAAATCTTCGTATATTTTAGCAAGACAACCCAACACATGTGGTTGGTTGGGGACGGCAAATTAAGTGGGGCTCTACGCTAATAATAAGCGCATTCAAAGATTACTAAATTTATAACAACTTTGGAAAAATATATTATTATTATTATAAGAATTGAATTTAAAATTAAAATTTTATAAATAATTTCTGCAAAATTATATTATAAAAATTAAATTTATATAATGTAATTTCATTAATTTTTTTCAAGTCATTATATTTTTATAAATTTCAATTATAAATATATAAAAATAAAATACAATATCGTCTTTTATTAATTTTCAATTAACTCATAGACTTGATCTACACATTAATTTTCTTTATAGTAACATTCAAATTTATTAAGAGACATTTAGTTTAATAAATAATAATAATAATTTATATCTATCAAAATATTATTAAAACATATAAACTAAAAATTCACTTGTTAAATTTTTTTTACATGAATTTGGTCACATCTTAATTTACTTCTTGATGTATATTGCTATATTGGTATCAGTGTCGATTCTTCACCAACCGTTTCTCTATAAGACCTTTTTTTTTATTTTTCTTTAAAAATTTATTTTCCCATTTTTTATCTATATAAAATATAACAAGAAAAAATAAATTAAGAATTAAATTGCTCTTAATTGTCTTGATGCTGTATGTCGGTAGTGATGTTGTTACTTTACCATAAGCTTTCAATTTCAATTTCTTTTAATAGAATTTTTGGGTTTTTTTTTTCTTTTTTGATTTTGTTAATGATAATAATAATGACTCTTTAGACTGCAATTGGGTTATGATAATTATAATTAAATTAGAATTAGACAATATTGCTCAGTTGCTGACAAATTGTACTTTTCTCTAAGCTTAGTTAATAGTGTGTGTGGCTGCACTAAAATTAAAAAAAAATGACTATATAATCTTTTTTAACAATAATATTATTTATTTATAAATAATTCATATAAAATTTTATTAACTAATTAATAAAATATTTTACATAAAAAATATTTTATTAAAAATGGAGATTAAGAGATTAAATATCAAAAGATAATTATATATCTATTTTGGTAAAATAAAAAAATATTATAATAATAGTTTAAATATTGCTGATATTTTTCTAGCAAGATTGAATTATAACTAAATAAGTTAGTATTTTTTTTCAATCTAAATTTTTACTATTTTATTATATATTCTAAACATGATGATATAATTTTTTCTAATAAAATATAATTTTAGTAATATATATCTATAAAATTATTTTTAGTAATCAATTCTCTCAGTAATCTTCCAAACGTATAATAAAACTAATTAATATGTAGTAATTTATATATTTATATTTTAATGAAAAAATTGAGCTTTCAATCCAAGTCTTTTGTGGATTACAAAGATAAAAAAAAAAAAAACTTGAAATCCTTAATAAAAAAAATTACTCTCTTAAGCTTAATAATTTTAGAGTAATTTGCTTAAATTAGAAGGGAACTTTGCATTAATGGCTATGTCATTGAAATGAGAGAGACTTATTAGCCCCGTCAACATTTTTTTTCCTTTTATGCCCTAAGCCATGCGCGTGCATATAATTATGTATATATTGTAAATCAGCTTCCAATTTAATTAATTAGACTTTAATTAAAGATTTTATATAACTTTTTTTTATCTAGTCATGGAATATCCTACAATCTAGAGGTTACAGACTAATCTAGATTCACAATAGATAAATTCATTAGAAGATAAAATACTTAATTTTAAATTTTAAAGGTAGTCCTATTAAGATATAGTCTAACTAATTGCACGTGTACATGTTATAAACAAAGTAATATAGTGATAAATGAGTTATTGTCTCAAAAGAAAGATATATTCTAAATATAAATAATCAAACTATTTATTATCCAGACAAAAAAATTGAATTTAAAACTAAGTAATTAATTAAAACTATAACTAAGTTGCTTGGGTCTAATTCTAATATTTTTAAACTTAGGATTATACTACCTTAATTAATTAACTATGAATTTTATAATGTATTGATCTAATTTTAGTTTTCTTTGATTATTGGATGAATTCTCTTAAATCAAGTTCTAATCTCTTTAAGTTCTAATCTCTTTCAAGTATTAAAACTAATATTGAACTTATTCATTATATTTACTCTCATGATCACAAGTAATTAAATTAATTCATTAAATTTTGTGAATATATTTTATCAACCTTTTAAAACTTTACCTTATCTCCAAGTGACAACTTCTTAAGATTGTTATTTTCTTAGACTAATATAATGTTTCTACTCCTGTTCTATCACACAACACATCAAATTAATTAATTATTGTCAGATAATTAAAGTATTAAGATTAAAAATAACAAAATTAACTAAATGGATAAACTCAATATAATCAAATAAAAATAAAATATTCCATCGATAAAACAATATACGAATCTAACCCTAATTGAAGATTCATTTATATATAATTGAAATAAAAACTAAAAAATCAAAGAAAATAATAGAAAATATGATTAAACTGAGAAAAATAAGAAAGATCAAACTTATGAAATCTTTGGATTGGATAAAACTCTTGATATTGAATCCCTACTTGGATCAAGCATCATTTTCTCTTTGAAGAATTCTTGAAAGATTGAACAGAAAAATTGCAAAAAGAATTGATAACCCTAATTGAGAAATAGCTTTGACATATATAGAGGCTCGAGAGTCTTCTTTCTTAAGTAGAAAAAGATATAAGGCATATTTGGGGAAGTTTAAACTGAATAGGAAGTCAAATTATATAAGAATTTGCTAAAAATTTGTATTTTCAGTTGCTTAAAAATATGCACAAGCATACCTTGAAAGCACCACGAGCATGCATAATTTCTTTTCTGGATTTTATTTTCTTCTTCTCCAATTTTCAGGTAGTCTCTTTCCCATTTCCAAGGGCATGCCACAAGGTTTGCACGACCCTAGAAAATTTTTTTTCTTTTGTTTTCTTCCTCTGTTGTAAAACTTCCAACTTTCTCTCTTGATTTTAAACCACCTCAGGTCTAGACAACTTCAAAAACTTATATTTGGCTAAATCCATACTTTGAAATAAAGATTATTATAACTTCAATCAAAGAAATACATTAAATTCAATTGATTAACAATAAAAAGTAGTTAGAATAAGTATAATTTATTTAACAAAATACGGTTTTATCAGCTCCATATATAGAGTTCGAATTTGAGACCTCTGCTTAAGAAATAAGAAACTCTTACATTTCATCTTACCTTTTGATAGTAAAATTTTTTATAAAACTTTAATATTATTAAATTAAACTCTTGTTACAAATAAATTAAATGTACCTTTTGGTTTTGTTATGGTTGTGAATATCAACACAAAATAACTTATAGTAAAAATTTTATATACACAAAAAAGGAAAGAAATTATCAAAAAAAAAAATACATAGATGATTAAAATTTACAAACCCTTATCTTTCTAAGTTACAAAGCATACATAATTAAATGAAATTTCTTTAGATTTGTATTCATAGATAATTAATTACGTATTATATATATCAATTAATCTGTAATATTATCCTGCTAAGTTAAAAATAATAATCTATAATTGAAAATTATCAAATTAATTACATCTCAATCTTATTTGTTGAAAAAAACCATATTTTAAATTATATTGGCTATCTTATTACAAAAATTAAGGCTAGCCCCGGGGTAACTTTAGAGAATCCATTGTCTAGGACAACCTATTCCAGGGACAACAAAAAAAAATACACACACACACACATATATATATATATATTTATAAAAATATAGACAACTATAATATATATACTTTGTTTTTTATATAATTTAAGTTAAAAATACAATAAAATTTTGTTTTGCATATTTTTAAAAAAAAATTATATCATTTTTTAATATTTAATAATGAATAAGCAATCAAAATTTAAATAGATTAGGATAACCTAAATCTCAGGCCAACCTTGACTAAAATAGTCATGGAAGGAGGATATCCATATTGTAGAAATGAAGAGGGTGATTGGTGATCACAATGCCAATGGATCAAACAACATGAGAAAATGAATATAACAATGTTATGACAATTCAATGTGAAGTGTTCCATTGCTCTTTCAAACAATTCTATTCATGTAACGTTAACATCCAATAACTTTTTCATGTCTCTCCCTACCCACAAACATGATATTGATTAAATTTTATTATATGATATTTAATAAAATTAAAATTTGAGTATTGATCAATATAGCAATATAGTAATTTTTAAATTATAAAATTATTTAAATTTAAATCACGTGTAGGATTTAACTTATTATTATGAAAAAAATTAAATATAGGACCTTAATTAAAACTATCACTAAGATGGTGTATGATAAAAAATAAAATAAAATTTTTAATGCAAAATAAATACTCATTAATAAAATAAAAATTATTTATATAAAGTATAAATAAAATTATATAATTTTCAAATATGCAATATATATATAATTAATAAAGTTAATATTGGACATCTTTAAAATTTTTTCGATGCAAATAGTTTATAATAATAATATAACATAGGTACTATAGCTTTAGGAAAACACTCGTCCTATCTGTCATTTATAGAAAAATATTAAATTACATATCATACAAGAAGGATATATTCACTTAAGCATGATAAATAATTTTTATTAGAAAATGATAAATTTTTATTTGAAAAAGACACATAATTTTTAAAAAAGAAAGAATAAAATTCTATAACAAAAATTTAAATTTTATTCAATTTTATTCTAAAATATAAAATATAAAAATAAAAATAAATATAAAATTACAAATCTTTATTAATATGAAAATTACTTTAAAGACACACAAAATTATATAAATAATAATATAAAATCAAGTAAGAAAGAAAAACAAATAAAGACAGATATGGTTGCCAACCGTCAAATAAAAAAGAAAAAAAATATGAAAACTTAGAGGAAATAAGAAGGGAATTAATCAAGAAAATACCTTTTTTATAAAGTACTAATATCTTTTACGGCTTGACTCCTTTCTCTCTCTCTCTTCTAATCTTTTCTCTCTTTTCTCTTTCCCAATCCTTTTTTTTTTCTCTTTCTCCATCATCTCTCTTTCTTTCTAGTTTTTAAAGCTCATTTCTATCTATTTTATTTTATTGATTGCATATTTGTTTTTTCTCTTCTTTATTCTTGCAATCTGTAGCGACTGGAGCTACTTAAAGATTCATTAAAATTGGTAAAGTTGTTTCTTTAAGTTATATATATGTTTTTATTTTGTGAATAAAAATCAGATCTAAACAAATATGATAAAATGCGAAAAATAAATGTATGTGTTTGGGTACAAATATAATGAAATCCATATAATACATGTATGTTTTGGGTTTTGAAAGTTCTATGCTCAAAGAAAACTTTTTTAACTTTGATTTAGTTTACCGATATTATAATTTTTTTCTTCTCGTAGTCCTCTGTTCTTCATTTCTTTCGTTATTTTATTTTATTTTATTTTATGGGAGCTTAAAGAGTTTAAACGGTGTAAGACGTAAACATGTATAGATTGCTATGAGTTAGATCTATCATATTTTGTTAAGAATTAATATGGATTTTTTAGGAGTTTTTGCATTTGTTGTGAGGTTGTTATAAGATTTCTATGAGTCATTGTAATTAATGATTGTTTTGTAGGTTGTTAAGAGTTATTTTGGGTAATTGTAATTATTAATTTCAAACTGTGAAAAATACTGTTTAGTATATTCTAAATAGTCTAGAATTATGTATTTGTACATTAATATGGATTGATATATATGGGAGATATGTGTGTTAAGAGATTATATTGGATTGGATTATTTTTTATTCTAAATAGTATTTAGATATACTAAAAACTATAGAATTGTGTATTTGTATGCTAATATGTATTGATAAGAGTTGATATGGATTGACATGAGTTGATATGGATTGACATTGGTTAATATAGATTTATATGAATGATATATGTATTAAAGGATTATATTGGATTGAATCTTTTTCTATTCTAAATGATATTTAGGTATGACAAATAGTCTAAAATTATGTATTTATATATTAATATGTAATGATATAGATTGATATGAGTTGATATGAATTTATATGACTGATATGCGTGTTAAAAAATTATATTGAATTGAATTATTTTCTATTCTAAATGGTATTTAGGTGTACTAAATACTCTATAATTATGTATTTCTATATTGATATAGATTGATATGAGTTGATATAGATTTATATGAGTGATATGTATATTAAGGGATTATATTGGATTGAATTTTTTTTTTCTGTTCTAAATGATATTTGGGTGTGATAAATAGTCAAAAATTATGTATTTGTATGTTAATATGTGTTGATATAGATTGATATTGGTTGATATAAATTGATATTAGTGATATGCTTGTTAAGAAATTATATTGAATTGAATCATTTTCTACCAACAATGACGTTAATATTTATATTGTGAATAAGTATAATGGTTGAGTTACATGCTGAATATCTCATCATATTCGCAAATCGAATATTTTGAATATAATGTTCGAATTTGCGATTGTGGTGAGTTTGCACCCCTTCGAGTGTCATGGACAGAAGATAATTCAGGGAGACATTTTTATGACAGCAACAACTATAGGGTATGTTAAAATTTTGATTTGGGGGCATGTTAAAATTTTAATTTATTTTAGGTTATTTGTATTTAGATATTGAGTACTCACATTATTATTGTTAAATAATGAGTTTTATCATTTGTGAAAATAGACTCACCGAGAAAAATACAATTTTTTTATTTGGGTAGATCCGAAAAATCCTGAATGAGCTACAAATATCATCAATGCTCTATTGAGAAAAGTGGATAGATTGGAGAAGGAGAAGAGAGAGTTAGAGAAGACAAATGCAATGTGTGGGTTGGGTGAAATTTTCTTTATTGGTGTTATAATAGCTGCTATGGGGATACATATCTTCTCTTGTATGATCATGAAGAAATAATGATAATAGTATATTTTTTCTTTGTTAATGGTTTTTCTCTTAAAGTTGGTGTAGTATATTATTAAAAATAATATATGACTATTATTATCTAAAACTGATATACTAAAAATTACTTTATCAAGAAATATTGTTATTTGCCTATATATTGGTGCAATTAAATTCTTATATAATGTATTTATTTTTTTTCTCTTTTATTAATACAATTTTATCTTATATTTCTTTTAAAGCATAGATGAAATGTGTACAGTGCTGAAAAATTAGCCCTTTCATCATAAAATACTCAATGAACTTGGCAACAAGCATAGTTATTAAATAAAATGATATGGGATGATATGTATTGATATGTGTTGATATGAGATGATATGTTTTGATATGGATAGAAAATAGTTATTAAACAAATGATATGGGATGATATGTATTGATAGATGTTAATATTGATTGATATGAGTTATTATACAAGTGATATGGGATGATATGTGTTGATATGAGATGACTTATCTTGATATGAGATGATATGTCTTGATATGGATAGAAAATAGTTACTAAACAAATGATATAGGATGATATGTATTGATATGTGTTGATATTGATTAATATGAGTTATTATACAAGTGATATGAGATGATATGTATTGATATGTATTGATATGAGATGATATGTCTTGATATGGATAGAAAATAGTTACTAAACAAATGACATAGGATGATATGTATTGATATGTGTTGATATTGATTGATATGAGTTATTATACAAGTGGTATGGGATGATATGTATCGATATGTGTTGATATGAGATGATATACCTTGATATGGGATGATATGTCTTGATATGGATAAAAAATAGTTACTAAACAAATAATATAGGATGATATGTGTTGATATTGATTGATATGAGTTATTATACAAGTGATATGAGATGATATATATTGATAGGTGTTGATATGAGATGATTTATCTTGATATGTGATAATATTTCTTGATATGGATAGAAAATAGTTACTAAACAAATGATATAGGATGACATATATTGATATGTGTTGATATTGATTAATATGAGTTATTATACAAGTGATATGGGATGATATGTATTGATATGTGTTAATATGGGATGATATATCTTGATATGGATAGAAAATAATTACTGAATAAATGATATAGGATGATATATATTGATATGTGTGATATTGATTGATATAAGTTATTATACAAGTGGCATAGGATGATATGTATTGATATGTGTTGATATAAGATGATATGTCTTGATATGAGATGATATGTCTTGATATGGATAGAAAATAGTTACTAAGCAAATGATATAGGATGAAATGTATTGATATGTGTTGATATTGATTGATATGAGTTATTATACAAGTGATATGTGATGATATATCATGATATGAGATGATATGTCTTGATATGGATAGAAAATAGTTACTAAACAAATGATATATGATGATATGTATTGATATGTGTTGGTATTGATTGATTTGAGTTATTATACAATTGATATGAGATGATATGTACTGATATGTGTTGATATGAGACGATATATCTTGATTGATATGTGTAAAATCTTAATTACTACAAATTATATAATGCTCAACAATCATACAAACGGGTCAACATGTAAAATCTCGGCCTAATAAATTATACAATATTCATCTATCCAAAGTAATCTGTGAATAGTAATTAAATACTTTAAAGAAAATCAAACATCTATATCAATAACTTTCCTCAACTTGTAACATATCCATCTCATTTCTAATATCAACATTCATTCAAAGTATATCTATTCACCCTGTAACACATATATACATCTAACACTCTAACTAACACACACCTAAGAAATTCGCAGTACATAAATCAACTATATGATTAAACATATAAATAAATAATAAACTAGAATTATGATTTATATAATTCAGCATCTAAATCAATAAATTTACATAGTCACAATATAAAATTTGACATCCTTAGTGGCTCACAAAAAACACTCGACATCGTCGTCATCATCTTCACTATAATAGGTGCCCTCTCTCTCATTTGAAGATGGACCCATAGATTAACTATTGTGTTGTATTTGAATTTGTCCATAAGCTGCTGTGTGCAGTGTTAAGAATTTAGGCCTTTTGTCATAAAATGCTCTATGAACTTGGCAATGAACATTATGCAATCCATTCTGCAACAACGATTAAGTATTAAAAAACTGATTTAAAAAAATATCAACAAAAATCAACAAAAATCAATCACTATCAGTGAATAAAAAACACTTTTATTTACAGTATAAAATATCTAAATAACATATAGGAGTCACATGTTATGTATTTCAGAAGTCTCATATCACGCCATATCCAGACATATCAACTCATATCATTAAAAATCAACACATATCAATTAACAAAATACTTTTATTTATTGTCTAAAACACATAAACAATATATAGAAGTAAAATACTATATATTTTAGAAGGCCCATAGCAAGCCATATCAATACATATCAACCCATATAATTAAAAATCAACATATATCAGTCGATAAAATACTTTTTTTAATGTCTAAAACATCTAAATAATATATAGAAGTCAAATGCTATTTATTTTAGAAGTCTCATATCAAGACACATCAACTCATATCAAAATATATCACCCTATATCGAGCCATATTAAGACATATCACCCCATATCAATCCCATATCAAGACATATCACCCCATATCAAGACATATTAACCATATCGAATCATATCAAGACTTATCAACCTATATCAACTTAAATCAATCTATATCAATATACAAATACATAATTTTATATTATTTAATACACTTAAATACTATTTAGAACAGAAAATAATTCAATCTAATATAGTCGCTTAACACACATATCACCCATATCAATTCATATTAACCCATATCAATCTATATCAATCTATATCAACTCATATCAAGACATCAATATATATCATTAAATATCAACACATATCAGTTAACAAAATACTTTTATTTACTATCTAAAACACCTAAACAACATATAGAAGTAAAATACTATGTATTTTAGAAGGCCTATAACAAGCCATATCAAGTCATATCAATCCATATTAATACATATCAACTCATATAATTAAAGATCTACATATATCAGTCAACAAAATACTTTTATTTATTGTCTAAAATATCTAAACAATGTATAGAAGTCAAATGTTATATATTTTAGAAGTCTCATATCAATCCATATCAACCCATATCAAGACATATCACCTTATATCAAACCATATCAAAACATATCATCCCATATCAACCCCATATCAAGATATATCACCCCATATCAATCTATATCAACTCCTATCAAGCCATATCAACACATATTAACTCAAATCTATCTATATCAATACACAAATACATAATTTTAGATTATTTAATACACTTAATTACTATTTAGAACAAAAAATGATCCAATCTAATATAATCACTTAGCACACATATCAATTTATATTAACTCATATCAATCTATATCAACCTATATCAACCTTAATAAACACATATTAATACATATCAAATCCATATCAATATTTAATAAATACACATCAAACCATATTAACTCATATCAACCTATAATAATTTCATATCAACCCATATTGACCCAAAATATACTTGAAATTGAAGTATATCGACACATATCAAACTATATATATTTTTGTACTAACCTTTATAAATAGAGTTAGATTAAGCTTTGATAAAACTCCGGCGAGAATCAAAATTTTTGGTGATAAATTTTTACAGTAAAATAGATTAACACAATAAAATCATCTTCTTTCTCTTTTAAAATGACTAACTAAAAAAAAATTCATTCTTCAAGAGAATTAAGGTTTTTTGTAGGAGAAAAAAGGAGAGAAAAAATTATTATAAATGGATTTAGGGCATGAGAGGATGAAAAAATGATGAAAAAAAAGAGAGAGAAAGATGAAGGAGGCGTGAGAAAGAGAGAGAGAAAAAAAAGAAAAGATATTTTTTTAGATCGATTAAAACTCCGATGAAAACTAAAATTTTGGACGATATTTTACTGCAAAATCGATTTTTAAATCAATTAACGTGGTGAAATCACCTTCTTTCTCTTTTGAAACTATTAATCCAAAGAAAATTCCTTTTTAATAAAGAGTTTGAGTTTTTTGTAAGAGAAAAAAAAAATTGTTAATGAATTTAGAGCATGAGGGAGGAGGAAAGATGATAAAAAAAAAAGAAAAATAAAAAAAGAGGAAGGAGGAGGCGTGAGAAAAAGAGAAAAGAAAGAAGAAAGGAAGAAAAAGAAAAGATAATTCTTTCAGGGTAAATGATATTTTTATCTTAATTGATCTATTTAAGATTAGTAGAGTCCAAAATTTATTAGTATTTTTTAGGGTATTTTTTTATTAATTCCCAAAAAAGAAGATAGCTAGAGTTTTTTCATACTTTGAAAATGAATAGTAGCTTAATTAAAATTAATTAGATGATGAAAATTTAAAAGTTGAATTTTAAACATTAATAATATAAATTTTGAAGTTTTTAAATTGTGAAATCATTTGAAAAATTTTATAACTTATTGTATTTGGTTTAAATTTTAAGTAATTTTAACTTAATTCAAATTTTTTTAAAAAAATCTCCAATAACTTAAAATAATAAATAATATAACTTTCGATTTTGAATCCTGAATTATATTATAAATATTGTTTGATTTTATATGAATTTAATTTTCCAATTATTCTAAATTAGAATGCAGTTTTTTAGATGGCATATAAGTTGAAATTTTTAATTTTTGTGGCCTTTTCATTTTGGAGTGAATGTAAAAAATGAGCCAAAATAAATAATGCCTCTTTTTGCCACATGTTTGTATTTCACAAAGATTTTTGTAATTTTTAATTTCAATATATGTAAATTATTATTAAAAATATTTAAATTATGTTTTCGTAATTTTTGTTATTGATAATATTAATAAAATATATTTGTTAATTTATTTTATATAAATCAATTAAAAAATAACATTAAATTATATAAACTTTTTAAGTCGAATTAATTGGCGACTAATATAGTAGCAAGGTAAGACTTTCCATAACAAGATGTGAAAATCATTCAATATAATAATAACGTAAAAAATGTAAATTATTTTTTATTTAAAAAGAATTATTTTTTATATGTTTTGTTTAATTTATTTTTAAAAGAACATATTATTTAATTTAATATATATACATAGGAACTCGTTAATTTTTTTTCCTTTCTTATTTAGAGATTATATATTTTCTTTTAATAAAAATTTATTTTTTTATATAAAAAATAATTTAATATTTTTTTACATATTATAAATAAAATAATTATCTTATTGAAAGTCAAACTATGACATATTACTATTATTTATTGTACAGATATATACAGATTAGATTAAGTAGGATTGGACTTAAATTCTACTCCAACTGAGCCAGTAAAAAACACAATTTTTTTCAATTGATTTCTACTATAAAAAATAAATATTTTGACTAAATCAATTATTATCGATTAAATTCAATCTCAGTTGGATTACACAAGATAAATATATATTATAAATATATATATATATAATTAATTGGATTTAGATTCAAATAAAAAAATAAAATTTAATTAAATGAATAAATTAAAATTAATTTTTTTAATACAAATTTAATTTTTTAAATATATAATATAAATTAATCAAATCTGATCAATATCCATTATATTTGATCAATATAAAAAATTTGCTCACTTCTAAAATATCGTCTGCATTAAATTTTTTTTTAAAAAATTTAATAATTTTACTATTTTAAAATCATATAATTTTATTATCTATTTTTTTTTGAAAGAGTATAATTTTATTATCTATTAGATGCAATTTTGATTTATTGGTGAAATTTTTTTTGTATTGAAAAAAAATGGTTAAGAAAAATCTGGAAAGCGCGTGTACCGATCACGATAAACAGAAGCGCTGCATGGAGGCATAACCTGGAAAACTAATGGGCCCTGTTAAATAAGGTTTTATTTTTATTTTTTAAAAAATATCTTAAAAAATAAAAAAATATTTTTAAAAATAACTCATTTTTAATTTTAATTTTAAAAGTATTATTTTTTAATTTTTAATTTTAAAAATATTTTTTAATATAATTTTAATTTATATTTAATATATTAAGGACATACTCTATTTTTAAATATATATTTAATATATATTTAGTATATTAAAAATATATAAAAATATAAAATATTTTTAAAAAATAAATTAAAAAGTGGGATATTTAATATAATCTCTTTATTTTTTTAATCAGACAAGTATATTTTTTTTGTTTATGATTTTTGGGAAACTATGGTTAAGTAGTGTTTTGTCCAGTAGTAATACAGAGTTCAGAGCCTTAAAAACTCGCGATATTTTATCATTATGTGCATATATTAATATATCACGATATCAGATATAATAATAAAAATAAATAAATAATAAAAATTAACAGGCAATAAATTCTATTGTTCAATAAATTAAACACTTGTATACTACTTTTTATGTGTTCATTCAACACTTTCTTTATTTGTTTCTTTTCGGTTCTGCAGAGAGAGAAAGAAGAGAGAGAAAAAGGCAGAGAGTTGGAGTTTGTGAGATCTGATAGAACCCAACAAAAATAAGAACAAAAAATTTTGATGGGTGATCTTTTAAATAAAGATAAAAAAGAGTGGCTTTTTGTTTTGTAGTTTAGTGGGCTATTTACATATTGGGTTGTGATTGAATAAATTTTAAATTTTTTGAATGGTAAATCGGTGGGATTTTGATGATTCTGCTAAGTATCTGATCGGCGATTAATGTCTCTCTGGCTGTCTCTGCATGGAAATATACTGTCACGTAGTTCAAAAATTCTGCTTTTTAAAGTGAACTGCAAACAAAGGAAGGATAAATAAGCTTTTCCAAGCTCAAAGTAGGAATTGGGTTTTCTTTGGATAATGATGAAGATTTGAATTTTGATTTTTGTTGGGTTGGGAGAGTAAATTTTCAATCTTTGATCATAAACAGAGAGGTTCTCCAAGAGAAATTGCAGAGATTAAGTGTTCCATTTTTTCGAAGTAGCACGAACAAAGGAAGAGAAGAGAGAGAGGCGCAGTATTAACTTTTTTGCTCAGTTTCTCTGGTTCAGCGTGAGTTTTTCTTGTACTTAACAGCAACAGGTAAATTTAAATAATGAGGAAATTTTTTTTTGTCAATGGAAGTTTGTTGCTCTTTCGGTTTGCGTTTTTTCCTATTTTTCTTCTAAATTCTTAGTTCTGATTTTGATTTTTCACTTTCATTTTTGTTCCATTTATAGAACCCTTTTCGTCGCCGCCCTTAGAAAGCTATGAAAGAGATGGAAAGGAGCTTGGATCCGCAGTTATGGCATGCCTGTGCAGGAAGCATGGTGCAGATCCCTCCAGTGAACTCCAGAGTCTTTTACTTCCCTCAAGGCCACGCCGAACACTCGCAATCGCCGGTTGATTTCTCCTCCTCTCCCCGAATCCTGGCTCTTATCCTTTGCCGTGTTGCCGCTGTCAAGTACCTCGCCGATTCTGAAACCGATGAGGTTTACTCAAAGATTAGCCTCGTCCCATTACCAAACAACGAGCTTGGTTTCGGAGAAGAAATGGGTATGTGTGATAATAATAATGCCAATAGCACAGAGAAACCGGCTTCTTTTGCAAAGACACTGACCCAGTCTGATGCTAATAATGGTGGGGGTTTCTCTGTTCCGCGGTACTGTGCAGAGACGATTTTTCCCCCGTTGGATTACTCGGCGGATCCTCCAGTTCAAACGGTGGTTGCTAAGGATGTTCATGGTGAGATATGGAAGTTTAGGCATATTTACAGAGGGACGCCAAGAAGGCATTTATTGACTACTGGGTGGAGTACTTTTGTGAACCAGAAGAAATTGGTTGCAGGGGATTCAATTGTGTTCCTGAGAGCTGAAAATGGAGATCTTTGTGTCGGAATCCGCCGTGCCAAGCGGGGAATTGGGGTTGGAAGTGGGTCTGAGTCATCACCACCATCTGGATGGACTACAAATGCTAGTTGTGTTAACCCATATGGTGGATTTTCCCTTTTCTTAAAGGAAGATGAGAGTAAAGGAGTGCGAAGTGGTGGACTACTGAGAGGGAAGGGAAGGGTAAGGGCTGAAGAGGTTTTAGAGGCGGCTGCGCTTGCGGCCAACGGACAGCCGTTTGAGGTTGTTTATTACCCTCGAGCAAGCACACCAGAGTTTTGTGTTAAGGCTTCTTCAGTGAGAGCAGCAATGAGGATCCAGTGGTGCTCTGGGATGAGGTTTAAGATGGCCTTTGAAACAGAGGATTCATCACGGATTAGTTGGTTCATGGGCACTGTAGCCTCTGTTCAAGTTGCTGATCCAATTAGATGGCCTAATTCTCCTTGGCGGCTTCTTCAGGTTTTACTATTTTATCTCCTTATTATTGTCAGTATTCCCTTTTGTTAACTGTTCTTGTTGCTTAATTATCATTACGGTTTTGAACTGTTTAAGAGTATCTAATAGTGTGTTAAACATTTAGAACTACACAATTTTCTGGCAAATCTAAACCGTACTGAGCCTTGATTATTGCCTCTTATTTGCAACACTAAGATACTTCCAAGTGCAACAGTCATAGTTGGACTACAGCATCAGCAGTGTCAATGTATCACAGTTGCGGTGTTATAATCCTCTTTATGAATATCAAAGGATGCTATACCACTTTTGGTTACTTCATTTGCTATTTCATCTCTCAAAATCTGTTCTTGTTTTGTTTTCTTTGCTTTTCTAGTAAATTGATTACTGCATCTTTTGTCAGCGATATACTGCACCTGCCAACCTACTTTCAATACCTGAAACACCAACTTTTTTTTTTTTGGAGAAATTATATGCCAAGAAGTAATGCTTGTTGATGTTATCACACAGCAAGAGCATCATAATTTTTTTTTTTGGAATCAATGGTGGAACATTTACTATCTTATTAAATTGAAGTTCCTGATAGTTCAAGCAGATCACGTCATGGCCAGTGTAACTGCACATTTATGGTAAAAGGGTGACTGTTATACCATATTGATTAACAAGGTCCACACCATTTTGTCTTTCAGCTTTTTATTTGGAGTTCTCTGAGTTTTGTGATTTGCTTTATCTGTATAGTGATTATTATCCTTTAGACTGTTCTCTACCTGACAGAAATTAAAAATTGTCCTTTTGGTTGTTTAAAAATTGTCCTTTTGGTTGTCCATATAGAAACAGATAGGAGTATCTGACATGGGCATGTTCAATAATTGATATTGAAATTATTGTGTCTATCATGTAGTTGCCAGAAACATATGATCTATATATTTGAGCAAATTACACGTTGATGCGCAAGTGTGATGCGATGCTTCCTTGATCTATCTATCTGTGATTTCTTTTGAGTTTGTAAATGCACCTTTTTATTTTGTTTTTCTAATATGATCCAACTATTCTTAGAATATCAAAACTATAAAACATTGATGCATGTAGTACTTTGAGCACACACCATTTCGTGGATTTCGCTGTAATGATTATGGATACAGAATATTTTGAGAATTTAATGCTTCTATATGAGAATTGTTTTTAATATCTAGTAGTCCTGCTTTTGTCATTTCTATTTGTTTTTGGTCATTACCTGTATCTCTAAAATCTATCGCAGGTGACATGGGATGAGCCAGATTTGCTACAAAATGTAAAACGTGTTAGCCCATGGTTGGTTGAATTGGTGTCAAATATGCCAGTCATCCACCTGTCGCCCTTCTCACCACCAAGAAAGAAGTTGCGGCTGCCGCAACACTTAGACTATCCCCTTGACAGCCAATTTCAGTGGCCATCATTCACAAGCAACCCCCTTGGGCCTAGCAGTCCCTTGTGTTGTCTATCTGATAACACTCCTGCAGGCATACAGGGAGCCAGGCATGCTCAATTTGGAATATCTTTATCAGATCTCCAGCTTAACAGCAAACTGCAGTCAGGGCTGTTTTTGTCCAGTCTACAGCGGTTGAATTCAAGTTCTAGAATTTCTGAAAGCTTCATGAAAGGACACACTAACAGCAATGAGAATTTATCTTGCTTGTTGACAATGGGGAACTCCAACACAAGTTCTGAGAAATCTGATAATGTGAAGAGGCACCAATTTTTACTATTTGGTCAACCAATACTCACTGAACAGCAGATTTCTCGTAGCAGTTCCACTGATGCAGTCTCACAAGTTCTTACTGGAAAATTTTCTTCTGATGAGAGTCCAGAAAAAGCAAAAAGTCATGATGTTTTACAATCTGCACCTGATAAACAAACTTCACCAGAAAAGTCAGCTAGTACCGGGTTGTCATGGCAGAGTTTTCATAGCACTGAAACTGGCTTGGATGCTGGTCACTGCAAGGTTTTCTTGGAATCAGAGGACGTGGGTCGAACCCTTGACCTATCTGTTCTTGATTCTTACGAAGAGCTGTATAGCAGGCTAGCGAACATGTTTGGAATAAAAAGATCCGAGATGATGAGCCATGTGCTCTACCGAGATGCAAAAGGTGCTGTTAAACAAACAGTAGATGAACCATTCAGGTATCAACGTAAAGAAGAAAGAGAAGTTATTTCCTCATTTATGATCTTTTTTGTCGTGCACATTTTAGTAGTTTGATTTTTTAAGATAAACATGACAGCTAAACTTGCAATTGTGGATACCATTCAATAGTGCTATTTATATTAAATATTTTCTTTTCACTCTTGTTGACAATGCAGTGTCTTCACCAAAACTGCTAGAAGGTTGACAATTCTGATGAATCCAGCTGGGAGTGACAACATAGGAAGGTAAGATGGAAAAAAAAAATTAATTCGATTTTTTGGGTGGAAATGATGCTGCTGCCTTTCCTAAGCACATGCCAACAAAATTTCAAATCGAACTGTTCATTTTCCAACTGTTCATTTTCCTTTAATGAATTTATCATTTGGAAGTCAAATTTCTTAATTTTTATAAACATTTCACTTGCCAAACGTTATAATCTTATTTGCAGGCCATGGATAACTGAGATACGAAGTGCTGAAAATGGTCTAGAGGCTTCAAATAAGACTGGTCCTTTGAGCATATTTGCATAAAAAAAAAAATCGAGTGTGGGATATGAAAGTAGATGCTAAGTAGCATTACTGGATGTTGAAAAGTTTTCAATTGTTTATGTTATTTAGTTAGGAGAAACAAGAAATAGAACTCCAACCCTTTAATCAAAAGCTGGTCTCTGAATGTATTTCTTGTTAGTCTCAAGCGTTTAATGTACTGAATATTAATTAATTTCTGGCTAATGTTATTAATAAGTTTTTCTTGACTCTGTTTTTTCCTTTTGATTCTAGTTTATCATTGTGATTTTATGTAAGCGGAGAATCGAATTCTGAATATATTGGCTAAGAAAATATACACTTATTGTTATACTGTATTTTGACATGTAAAGAAAATAGTAGTTGGTGTAAGAAAAATGTGCACTACTGAGGTTGTTAACTCATGAGCTGGAGATGACTAGTGCATATAAATCTGTTAATTCAGCACCATGAAACTTGCTTTTAGTTAAATAAGATGAGATTGTATACCGAGGCACAGTTCAGCTGTAAATTCATATATTTTCAAATGAATATATTTTTAAATAATAAATTCAGAGTAAATTTTTTCTCTAAATAAGCTTTCTTTTAGGTAGGATTCTTTTGTAGTTGCCTAAACTGTTGTCAAGAGAAGTGATATTTAACTTCAAAATATTGATTAGAAGTTTGAAAATTTATTTATAAAATAATTGACAGATTCAATTATTTCTTCTGAAACTTAAAATAATGATGGTTTTCTGAGAATGGATAAATTTCAAACAGACTCTTAACTATTTAAAGATATCAGGTGGCAAATGAAAGGACGCCTCACTTAAGGCGTTTTGAGTTAAGCTCTTTATCACTTACTCATCACTTGTTCGATTTTTCACAATATAAACGTTTTTAGGCTGCATTTGCATTGGCTGATAGCTCTACCCTGATGAGAAATGGTTTGATTTCTGTAGTTTTTTCACTCCAGCCACATTTGTTTGTTATGCTTTTAGTTTGGCATTTCCTTCTTGGCTTCTACTAGCCAGTTAATTTTTTTTTTTATATATAATTTAGAGATATACAGACGAATATGGATGTGTCGGATAGATCCATCGAATAAGGTAAAACACTCATAAGTTTTTAAAGATGCTTCATGTTTAAAATTTAATTGAAAAATTTTAATTATTTCTAATTTAGAGAAAAGAGATCTCTAACATTTTATCTCCCATCTCGTGAGAATTGTTTATACTCGCTTTATAAATTCATTCGACAAACTATAGTTTAGAACAAGTGTTAAAAAAGTGCATGTTAATTTAGACTGAAGATAGTAATATTATATGAAATAAAAATATTAAAAAATTTATAAATAATATATATTAATTTTTTTAATTTAGATGTATGAAAATACACCCTTTGTTAAAAATTCAAGTTGTTATTTTTTTATTTTTATTGTTCAATATTTTCAAATATTCTTGATATTATATGTGAGAATTTATTGATTGATGGGCTGGAATGAGATAATAACAAGAGACTTACGTGTCTTAAATCTTGATGCGAATTTGATTAATGACAGACTTGAATGAAGATGTAAAATTCATGTCTTAAAAGGAGCCTAAAGCTGAAATATTTTTTTTAGTATCTTTTGAACTTATTTTATTGAGATTCATACAGCCGAATTCAATTTATTTGAAATTAAAATTTAATTGGTGTTGTTGCTTGGTATTAAAATTTATTTATTTATTTAATTATTTATTTCTCTTTTTATATTTATTTACAGTACAAGTATTTAAAGCCTATCCAAAGCTCATGACCACTACTTTGACTGATTGGCTCTGCTCTCTCCCAACCTTTTTTTTTTTAAAAAAAAAATAGACATTCATTAATCCCCAGTTCCCCATGTTTTGATTTTTTTTAATCTTCATTTTTACAATATAAATTGATAATGAGATAATTAAGCACTAAAATTATTTATTGCTCATATATAATTTTAATTATCAAAAAAATTAACAGAAATAATTAATTTTTCCTCCTCTAAAAAATTAAAATGACAAACAAAATAAAAGTAAATAAATAATTTCCTTCTTTCCCATTTTTTTCTTTTTTTTAAATATTATACTATAAAAAAAGAATCAAATTTAAATCTACATAAAAAATTTATATTTATTATTAAATTATATATCATTTATTTTATTTTTATATTATATTTTATAATATTAATTTTTTATATTAAGAATAAAAAAATTATTTTTATTTTAAATTTAATTTTTTAATAACCTATGAATAGGAACTGTATAGAGTAGAGACCGCAAATATTTACTGGCAAACTCTCAAATCCCCACGTTATTTTTTTTTTAAGTGACAAAGAATAAATTAAATGGACCATTATTATTATTAATTAATTAAAATATAATTAAAGTGCAAAAATAAATAAAACATACACACGTGCAAGTGGGACCTATTGACAACCAGAAAACCCACGTGCGGTCCCATTTGTGTCGCCGTTTTGGTGGCCGGGACTTTGGTTTTGGTCCACTCTCTTGGGCTTTGGATTTGACTCCACCCTCTCTTAGCCACTTGCTTTTGCTGCCAACTATCACTTCCTTTTTTTCTTTTTCTTTTATTTTTCTCATGAAAAATATCCTCTTTTTTTTCGTCTTTGTTGTAAATGTTGCTTCACTGTTCTATTTCTTTTGTAACAAAAAAAAATCATAATTACAAATAAACTAAATTGAATTCAATATGCATCTAAATTGATAAACTAATGTAGTTCATGAATTTTTCAATTTAAATTATGAATAATAATAATAATAATAATAATAATAATTAAACTAATAATCCAGACATTATTTGGATATCACTAAGAAAAAAATCAATCAATATTTTATTTTTAAAATTATGTAAGAAAATAAAAATAAAAATTTGTTATATTAATTTGATTGATGATAAAGTTTGATTTAATTTGATAGAGTTTATTTTTTCATTATTAATTTCAGTTTTGTTCTTAAGATTAGTTAGATTATAAATAAAAATCTTTTATTTATAAGTTTTCAAATGTTGATGTAATTTTTTTTATTGGATAAAAAATAAATTTAATGTTATATGTGAAAATTTGACTTATAAAATTATTTTACTACCGAGTTTTTATAGGAAAAGAAAAGATATTTGAGCAGTTAATTTAGAATTTTTTTAAATAAATATAAAAATAAATAGATAAATTAATTAATTAATAAATGATAAAAAAAAGTTATGAAATGAAAATGGTAAAGAATATAGAAATGACGAAACTACAGTGATTTCAGTTAGATATTTTTATTAGGATAATAAATTAATTAGATAATGATGTATTGTGATATTTTTTATAAAATTTTTAATAGTAAAATAAAATAAAATATATTATTATTTAATTAATTTATATTTAAAATAGAATTTTTTATTAAAATCATCATTATATTATTTAGTTTCTCATAAATCAGGGCCGAAATGGGAGAAATCTATAGATAGGATTAGGGGCAGTAAATGGCTAAATGCAAAGACAAAAACATTTTACAAAGCAATTTGTGTAAGTCCAAATTTTCTTTGTGTTTTTCAGTTCCAAAGCCATAGATTTTGGGATTTTGTTTCACTTTTCAATGGGATTCACATTTTACCATTTCAGCATTAAATGCCATGAAAAATTGTTTTTCAACTTTGATTACGACAATACCTTCTTCTCCCTTATCCTTTCTCTCTTCTTTCTTGCCTTTCTTGTCTCTCATCATCATCATCATTATTAAAATTATTATTATTATTATTATTATTATTATTATTATTATTATTATAGATCAAATGACTAGCTTAAATATGTTATTATAATGTTAAGCTAACATTTTACAAGTAGAAAAAAAAAATTCTATACTGAAAATATAAGAAAATGAATAGCGATTTATATAAATCTACTCCATATTATCTATATAATTTGAGTTAATGATAGTAAATTGATATTGATTCAAAAAATAGTAAAAATTAAATTGGATAAACACATGTAAACAGATTTTAAAGATTATTAAATAAATTAGATTATAAAATAAACTAATTATATATAATTAAATTACTTATTGGAAATAATAAGAAATAAGAGTAAAACTGAAAAATAATGAATGTCTTCTTAACTTTTTTTTTTAAATTACAAATGGAATATGAGATATAATTAAAATTCGTATTCAAGACTTAAATATAAAAAATATATATATTTCTAACCACTGAACTATACTACACCATAGTAATTATTTTTTCAAATAATTTTTTAAAGCAAAATATAAATTAAAAATAAAATATTTTTTAAATTAATATTTTTTGAAAATAAAGGAATACTTATATATATATATATATATATATATATATTTCTACAATTAAGGTTGTACTCTCTAATCTATTATAAAAAAAATATTATTTTATAAAAATATAAAATTGCATTGAAAGTTCAAAAAAAAGCATAGAGTGTTAAATCCAACAAAGAGCAGTTAATGGCATTTAAATGTTTGGACAAAAGAAAAAAAAATAGTGTTTCTCACACAAGATCCAAAATTTCCAAAAGGATAATAATTTGATCAAACGTGTACCTTATTATGATAAATATTGTGGATAAAAAAAATCTTAATTTTCAACCTCTCAAAAAATATTTTTTTAAAATATTTTTAATTATTGAATAAGATATTGATTTCAGTATAAAATTTATAAATTATTAGATAGAAAATAAATATAAATAATTTATTATGATACAATATATTTTTAGCTCTTTATATTAGCCCATTTGACTATTTCGTTCTCTATTCTTATACATTTATTATTTTATCTTTCAAGTGTTTATATATTTTATATTAAATAATATTATTTTTATTAGGTATTTATTAAATATAAAATAGATAAATATATGAGATAAAATAATCAATATCTATATATATAATAGATAAATATATGAGATAAAATATAAATATAAATATCTCATATTTTTATAAATAAAATAGATAAATATATGAGATACAATAATCAATATCTATATATATAAATTTTTATTAGTATAAAATAAATAAATATAGAGATAAAATAGTAAAATATAAATATAAAAGATAAAATGATAAAAAAATATAAAGATTGATGATGTATTAAGCCCTATACTTTATTTTTTAAAAAAATATTTATTAATCACATTAATTTTGGAGAATAAAATCATAAATAAAAAAGCACAAAAAAATAAGGCCAGCAAAATATAATTATAGATAAATAAAAAAATTATAATAATTATAGATTTAATATGGATCAAATTGATACATTTTGTATTGTTATTAATTATATATTATATGATATATATGTGAAACAATATTATACTTAATGAAAAAAAAGACAGAGAGAGAGACAGAAAGGAAACGTTGATGAAACGATTTCAGCAATTCACAAGATCCAATAAAAGGGTTGTCCCCAATAAGGAGCTTTGTGTTTTGGGTTATCATGTTATGTGTCGGTGACCAATTAAATTAGAAGCCTCCTAATCTTAATTATTTATTTGTTTAATTAATTAATCTCTTAATCACATCACCCATACCTTGGTTTATTATATATACCTACCCGGTTTTTAAATATATATATATACATATATATATATCATTTTATAGATTTTTTTAATTTTTTTTACTCAATATTATTATTGATTAAAATTATATTCATTTAATGGCTTTTTAATGCATATACCAAAATCTTAAATAATAAATATTTAGAAATGATGAAAGTAATAATTATTAATTAAATTATAATCCATTAGTTCATAGAGATAAATTTATAAAATTATTATATGCTCTTTCTACCATGTTAAAATTGTTATTTTTATCAAAAAAAAAAATTATACTTCTCGAATTATTACTTTATACAATAAAAAAATTAATTAATTAATTTTTTTCAACTATACTCTTATTATTAATGGTTTAATTAATGCAGTGAGAGTATAATATTAATGAATTAATAGAGGATATTTTATTCCAATTAAAGTAATTTTTGTTTAATATATAAAAAATTTAATAATTTTTCATAAGCTGCAGGCAAGAATTGGTCAGCAGGACGAAGAAAATATATCATAAATTAATAGAGGATATTTTATTCCATTTAAAGTAATTTTTGTTTAATATATAAAAAATTTAATAATTTTTCACAAGCTGAAGGCAAGAATTGGTCAGCAGGACGAAGAAAATATATCCATTCATCTTAAAAATATTAAACTTAAGAATACAATAAATGAAGGGTGATAATATTAATACTCTTCAAATGATTTTTAGTACTCATTGTTCTTATTTTATAATTTAGTTTATTATCCTATTTTTAATTATTTTGAAAGATAAATTATTTATTTTGTATCATTATCACTTTTTTAAATAAAATGATATGCATATGTAGATGGATTCAGCTTTTGATACTTTTTTTTCATTGAATAGCGTTACAATTATTGCAGTGTAATATAAGAAGTGTATTGTAAGCTTGATGGTCATGGAGGGAGGCTTAATGGATTAGAACCTTTCTTTGATTACTATTTCATGAATGTTTGTTGACCAATTCTGAAAGACTGTATTGTCATTTTGTTGTGGATATTTTATGTAAGGTTTGTTTTGTTGGAGTTAAAAATTCTTTACATATTGTTTGTGATTGTGTTAAGGCTCAATTGATTTAGTACTTCTTTCTTAACTCAGTTGATATTGCTCGATTTCTTATTTCCATTAGATGTGTGGATTAAAGAGAATTTAGCGGGTAATTTTGATAACCATTTGCGGGAATCTTGGCTCTTCATTTTTAGGTTTGTTTGTTGATACTTGAAGATCTGGAGAAATAAACTCTTAATTGCTTCAAAGTTATGTCTATAGAAGCTAAGATTAAAATTATTAAAGTGGCAATCCAGAATTACAATCAATCGATAGTTGATGTTGTTAATGTTAGTCGAGGCACTCTTATTATGCATCTTATTGAGCGTGAGTTTTCTGAATGCGGTAGTTATCAATATTAATGGAGTGTTTTGGAGAAGTTATATAGAAGCTGTTGAATGTGGTATTTTTCAAGATACGGATGGGTATTTTCTTGTTGATTTTTAATTCTGTTTGGATAATTACAATATTTTTCATGCAAAACTATAAGAAGTGTTTTTTAGTCTTAGACAGGCTTGGTGCAAGAATTGGTGGAGTATTATACTTCAGGTTGATAATCATAGTTTTTCTCAGTTGTTAATGAGTGATATCCCCTCCCAACCAATCTATAATGCTTTGACCCTTCATATCAGGAATTTCTTGAGCCTCAGCTAGAATGTTTAAATTTATATATACATCGTGAGGTCAATTCAGCTGCTAATTTTTTGGCTAACTGAGTCTTCAATTCTTGTTTTTTTATTTTATTTTATTTGCATGTTATTATTCCTTCTGATTTGAACTTGCTTTTGCTTGGCAATGATTTTGGAGTTTGCTTTTCTAAATTAGTCACCATTTAGTATGTTTTTTCCCTTAAAAAAAAGCTTAATGCATAAATTAACGCATGTATGTGTAAGAAATAATCTATAAGTACCTTATATTTTGCGTTATAGGAAAAATAATAAGCTAACAAAAAATAATAAGCATAATAAGCAATTCTTGTATAATAAAACCTTGTTATAGGCAAAACCACTCCCAGTTACTAAATAAGCTAACAAAAAATGAAAGAAATTAATAATCCATCAAAATTCACGAAGGGAGGGACATACCCAACAATCTTCAATTGAAACACAGTCATAAGAGGCTACTCCAAGAGTAAAAACCTAAATTAACCAATATCGGTATTTGTTAAAATGTTAAGAGTTGGAATCTTCCCAAGCCATTTAACATTGTTTTTTCTTGCCAAGGCTTCTTCTCCTCTCTTTAAGTGAAAACTTAGCCTTGCTATTTATACCCATATTACAAACACTGGTTAGGAGATTGATAGGTTTGTTTTGAATTCTTTGATTGACATGTACGCTTCATTTGGAGATATTTTGATTACACGAGAAGTGTTTGGTGAAATACCTGTTATAAACAACAAGAATAAAGATTCAGATGTGGAATGATTCGAAATTTACCTTCGGTGTTCCTCTTTTCTTCTATTTTCTTTATGGATTTTCTTTATTTGTTGTTAAATTTTGAAATTACAGAAAAAGAAAGAGAGATTCAGATAACATATCGTAATAGGTAAAAAAAGAAGGTTATTGGACTCTATATTCAAATAGACTTTTCATAAGAAAAACAGAAAGAGAGATCGTTCACTTTTGTGCTGTGCCGCCACGAAAGCAAAACTAATGAAGAAGATTTGATATTTTGATAAAATAATTTTATTCGTCAACTGAAAATATACAAATAAAACAAGAATATTAATGCAAAATTTGTAAGTTGATGTTAGATTTTAGAAAAACCTCTAAATTTTAATATACAAAAATGGTGAGTTTCAAAGGAAAAAGGGGTATATAGTACGTGTAATATATGCTATAGATGAACTAAAAAATTATCAAGCCAAAAGTTTAATAATATTTTTTTTAGTATTTAAAGGTGTATCACATAACACAGATAAAATATAGAGGATTAATAAGTTTTTTCTTATAAGTATAAATATAAATTTTTTTTTTTGAACGCGAAGTATAAATATAAATTTATATATTAAATTTAAAAAATATATATTTTTTCTACTGCTGATAATATATATGGTAAACATACTCAATTTTTTTGGGTTATTGAATATATCTTAGAAATAAAAATTCATAAAAAATAAAAATAGAAAACACAATTTAAAAAAAATCCCATCAAAATGCTTTTGACGTAAGCATTGGATTCCTACCTGGCTGCCTCAACAAAAAGCAGAAAATAAACTAATTAAAGCTATGTACGAAAGAATTAATTCAATTATTTAATTACAAATAGAGAAAATAATTCAATCACGTAATCATGTTATGAACAAGTTTTACATTATTTTATGATGAATAATTTCTTTTCTTTGTCGAAAAGGGTCAAATTAATTATTAAATTTATATTTCTATTGCTAAATGATAATTGATAAAGAGTTTATTATAATAATTCAAATGTTGGTCTCTAATAATCACTTTAAGCTAAGACTAAAAATTATTATAAAAAATTTCAAACTCAAATTCTAAATTGTACTTTTGCATAATATAAAAAATAAAATAGATTAAAAATTAAACTCAAGTTCATAAATGCAATGTATTTTAAGTTTTAAAAATTAGTATTTTCAAATATAACATATCCATATATTTTTAAATTCAAAATTATGCCAACTAATAAATATATAAAGCGTATATTCTATTTGTTATTAATTTTGATTCCATGATCATATTATATTGCTAAATAAATACATAAAGATTAGATGTTCAAATAAGCCCCTGAAATTTTATTATTGTTTCAACTCAATTTTTATTTTTTTTTGAACCAAATATATTTTTTTGATCAAAACCGAATCATTTAGACTCTTATCTTTGGGAGAACGGGACATTTAGCCTCTTGATGTTAGAAAAAAATTAAGTTATCCTTAAAAATAATTCGGTGACACTATAAGACTAACTTAGGGATGAAAATAGACTAGATATTTTTAGATATTGATCTATCATAAACTGTTTATATAGAGTACAATAATTTATAAAAAAGGATTTGGATGAATATGAGTAGTCTTCTTATTACTTGTGACGGATTTAGATATTTATTTTTGGGTACCCGCTATTCTAATCTGATTATATATTTTAATTATATTTTATTTTAATTATGAACATTGTGTGATATTAAATTATTTATGTTGGTATTAAATATTTATTTATAATTATTTAATTGAGATAAGTATAATTTTATAATTTAAATTTTATAATATTTTATATTTAAATATATTCGGATAGTATTGAACGAGTTTAAAATGATTACAAGTATAACTATAATCTAGTTTGAGTCGATTTAAATAGTTTAAAATTAAAATGAATTAGGGTTCAAGTAGGACAATTTTTATAGCTACCTTATTCGTTATCACTCATGTCACTTATTCACTTTATAATTTTTTAAATAATTAAGAAATATTAAAAATATAAATTTTTAAATAATTAAATATTATAAAATGATTAAAAAAAGAAAAATGAACTCTTGGCCCTCTGAATAAGTAAAGTTGGCCCCCACTTGGTAATTATTGTTATTATAATTATTTTTAAGTATTGATGTAGAAAAGAGAAGAATTAATTTTGAATTTACCATTAAAAAAATATATTTCTTATTTTTTTGAAGTTATATATATATATATTCTTTGTTTCACTGTGCTCAAATGTGTGTTGTTGTTGTTGTTATTATTATCAATGTTTTCAGAACCAGACCGGAGATCTGACCGGCATCCAAACTGAATCACTGATTTTATTGGTTGGACCGATTTAATCGGATTTTTAACTTTTTTAGAAGCGGCACTATTACGCATAAAAATATTAAAAATTCTAAAAATGAAACCAATTTGTATAATATAAAATTAAGGATGAACTAAATTATATTATAAAACTATGTCATGATAACATATAAATTATATAATTAAGTAAATAAACTAAATACTTAACGTCTTAAACATTAATATTAAAATCAATATCATCTAAATTAACACCGAGATTTTCATCTTACTCAATGTCATCATCTTCTTCTTCTTCCATTTGAATTGGATTCTTCTCTTGATCTAAAAATTAATTTGTGTAAAACATATATTAGTATGCATTATTTAATTGATTGCACTAATTTTAGAATAAAAATTCAAACCAGCCCGGTCCGGTTCACCGATTTTATCCGGTTTCACGGTCCAACTCGATTTTCATCTTATATTCGGGTTAATTTACAAATCGAACCGGACAATCAGCTGATTTCTGGTTTTTCCGATCCGACCAGTCGGTCTGGTCCGATTTTAACAACAATTATTATTATTATTATTATTATTATTATTATTATTATTAGCAATAGTACTAGTAGAAGTAACAACATTACCAGTAGCAGTAATAATAGTATCATATATTTTTTAAAAAAGTAATATTATTAAATAAAAAAATAAAATAGAAAAAGTATATAAAATATATATATATATATATTTTAAGTATATAAAATATATATTTATATATTTTCACATATATATATATAATACAAAAATATTATATATTATAGTCATTTACCTCCCTTTATGTATTTTTCATAATTTATTAATTAAAACTATTAATTTATAAAAATAGAAAGTTATCTTAATTTTTAATTTTATTTCTCATAACTATATTAATAATTGCTAATTATATTAAATAAAAAATTTAGTAACTGACCTATTAATATATAAATATAAAATATTTAATATTTAATAAATTGCTAATATATAAATATAAAATATCTTATACATGATAAATTTATTGGTTAAAATTAGTAATTGGCATATATAATTGATTAAAAATAAATAGTTTAAAAGTTTATATTTATGGTAGGATTATATATTTAATTTTAATAATTATTTATTATATTTTTTATAACATGAAAAAAATTTACGTTAACTTATCATCATGCGGATCTATGATAAAAAAAATTACGTTAACTTATCATCATGCGGATCTATTATTAATTATAATTATTTTTATGATGTGGAAAAGAGAATAATTAGTTTTAAATTTATTGTTAAAAAATATATATTTATTGTGAGATTGTATTTGAATGTTTATTATTGTTATTATTAAATAAAATAAAGTGAAAATTATTATGGATTTAATGTATATATATTCAACTAATAAAAAATAAATAAAAATAAATATTTTTTATTATCACTTTCTCATAATTTATTATTAGACGGGAATACATTTATGTTAGAATTTCCGGAAAATAAAATAGAGAAAGGCGGGAAAAGCGAGGTGGTGGGAAAACTATAGTTATAACAGTAAAAGGATGGTAAAAAAAAAGTCCACTCTCCAGTGAAACAAAACAGCCCACACATCGAAACGCCGCAGCACGTGCGAGACTCTTATTTCTTTCTTGGCTTACGTTAGCCACACGTCATTCCTTTATTATTATTATTATTATTATTATTATTATTATTTTTAAACTCTATTAATTTTTAATTTTTTTAATTTTAATTTTAGTTTAATTTTTATCACCAAATTGACCAACCCATGTGGGTCCAATTACACGTTTTCACGTGCGGCAGATTAGGTTTTTGTTTTCAATTTTTTTTAATTTATATATATATAATATAAGGAATGTGTTTTATGATTTTCTTCATGTTATTGCTTTCTCATTGACAAATGAAAAAACAAACCAAAACAATTGACTTTGTCTTTGACAATTATGTTCTGCAAATCCCAATATTTTAATGTTATATTTAATTCAATTTTTTTTAAAAAATTTCATTAACTGCCCCTTCTTACGGCATCATATTGGGACATTTATTTCCTTTTAATTAAATTAATTTTAAAAAGTTACTTACATTGAAATATATAAATTTTATAGTTTATAAATATATATTATGTTAAGAATTTTATATAAAAACTAAGAAAATTGTGTAAAAATATATTTTATATAACTATTTTACTAAATAATCTTTCTCCATTAATTTATTACTCATTTAGAATAAAAAAATTTGCAAAAAATAAAGTAGTAAACTTAAATTTTTTGAAAATTATAGATGGGAAAATTTAAAATAAAAGTTATAAATAATTTTAATTTTTATAACGTAATAATTATTTGTGAATAAAATTTATTATTCTAAATTGACTTATATTTATGAATATAATTTTTTTAATTTAATAATAGCAATAATTTATCTTCATCCAATCTAAACATAAATATATAAGATAAATTATTTATTAAATTTTAATTTAGTGACACTGAAATCATTTTTTATTTAAAAATATCAGGATTGATTTTTAATTAAAGTTAAGTTAATGTTAAAAATACACAAATTATAAAGGATATATATTTATTATCTTTAAATTTATTAAAAAATTGTAACCCAAAAAAAATACAACCAAATATAATAAAATTGTAAGTATAAAAACTATAATGGATCTTTAGTTCTAGTCAATGTTTGATGAAAGAAATAAATCGGAAGCGTACCTTGATCCATGGCTTTTCCTGTTCCGTAGAAAAACTGCGTTATGCGTTCAATAATTTTCTTCCCTCTAATCTGTTTCCTTAGATTTTCTCTCAATGGTCAGAGAATCTGTTCTCTTAGAAAAATAAAATAACCGTACGTACCTTTAAACAGTTATCCTATTAATTCTATTTCTTTAATTATTATTTAATAATTAGAGGGAAGGGTATTTAAACCCAAACCGGTTCTTAACCTTTAAACCCAATAACTATCATCTCGGGTCAACTTTAATCAGAATCGGTCGTCTTTAATTAAATCCGTTAAGTAATTGCATGGACCACATTATGGATTATTAAAATAATCTAACAATCTCCCACTTGGCCCATGCGCATACTTGAATATCCATTAACTTTTATTTAGAATTAAAATGATTGAATTATGGCGGTCACAAGTCATTAAGTCGACATGATTCCTTCCATATATCACAAACCACCTCAATTCACAAAGATACTTTAATTGAGAAAATACAACAAACAATACATTGTTGCTTTCAACATCATTGTTATCACACTCAAACAATAAATGTATACAACTATAATGTGGACAACAATTAAATAAAGCAAAATCCATCTTTAATTGAATTCTTAAGTGTCACAACATAATGAGCAAAATAACCATATGTACATATGAACATCATGCTAATAAGGACTTATCTATAATGCCCATCCTCTCTACATGGCCAATAAAGGTTTTGGGCGGTAAGCCTTTAGTTAACGGATCCGCTATCATCAAGTCAGTACCAATATGCTCAATCGACACTTTGAGATTTTGCACTTCTTCTTTCACAGATAGGTATTTTAAATCCATATGTTTAGCACCTTTAGAATACCTATCATTCTTAGAGAAGAAGACAGCTGCAGAATTATCACAATAAAATCTCAACGGTCTAGCTATACTGTCGACAATACTTAGACCTGAGATAAAGTTCCGCAACCACAATGCTTGAACAGTGGTCTCAAAGCATGCCACAAATTCGGCTTCCATAGTGGAAGTAGCAATGACAGACTGCTTTCCACTTTTCCATGAAATTGCTCCTCCAGCCAAGAGAAACATATAGCCAAATGTAGATTTTCTAGAATCTACACAACCGGCATAGTCTGAATCCGAGTATCCTACCACTTCTAGATGGTTGGATTTTCGGTATGTGAGTATATGATCCTTAGTGCCTTGTAGATATCTAAGTACTTTCTTTGCAGCTCTCCAATGATCCATTCCGGGATTACTTTGATATCGACCCAACATTCCGACCGCAAAACTGATATCCGGTCGAGTACATGTCTGAACATACATTAAGCTCCCAACTACTGAGGCATAAGGAATAGACTCCATTTCTTTTCGTTCCAAATCATTTTTCGGACATTGCATTTCGCTAAATTTGTCTCCTTTCTGAATTGGAACTATCCCTGCAGAGCACTTTTCCATCCTAAATCTCTCTAATACTTTGTTAATGTAAGCTCTTTGAGACAATCCTAACAATCCTTGTGATCTGTTACGGAATATTTCTATTCCTATCACATAAGATGCCTCACCCATATCTTTCATTTCAAAGTTGTTAGAGAGAAATTCCTTTACATCATGTAACATGCCAATTTCATTTGCAGCAAGAAGAATATCATCAACATATAAGACTAAAACAATGAACTTGCTCCCACTAATCTTCATATAGATACACCGATCAACAGTGTTTTCTATAAAACCATATGAAGTAATTGTACTGTTAAACTTAAGGTACCATTGACGAGAAGCTTGTTTTAGTCCATATATTGACTTCTTTAATTTACACACTAAATTTTCCTTTCCCTTGGTCACAAAACCTTCCGGTTGGTCCATATATACTTCCTCCTCTAATTCACCATTAAGAAAAGCGGTTTTTACATCCATTTGGTGAAGCTCTAAATCATAATGAGCTACCAAAGCCAAAATAATTCTTAAAGAGTCCTTTTTAGAAACTGGAGAAAATGTCTCTTTATAGTCAATGCCATCTTTCTGAGTATAACCTTTAGCAACAAGTCTGGCCTTAAACCTTTCAATGTTGCCTTTTGAGTCTCGTTTAGTCTTAAAGACCCATTTACAACCGACTCGTTTAGAACCTTTAGGCAACACTACTAAGTCCCAAACTTTGTTATCACTCATTGACTTTAACTCTTCTTCCATGGCATTAAACCATTTTTCAGAATTATTACATTCCATGGCTTCCTGAAAAGAGACTGGATCCTTATCAATGCTCAAATCACATTCATGTTCAAGAGAGTATACAACATAATCACTTGAAATAGCTGGCCTTTTCTGTCTTTCTGACCTCCGTAATGCTATTTCTTGTGAAACCACTTGTTCATTTGTGACTTGTTCATTATTTTCAAGCTCATCATTTATATGATCATTTTGTGGGATTGGAATGTTATTTTGTTGTTCAATAGCTTTATTAGCCCGTGACACAACAAAAGGAACAACAATAGAAGAAGAGATATTAGGAGAATCCGTCTGAATTGGATCCTCAACCTGAATCTCTTGCAAATCCACTTTACGTTGTTCACTACTCCCACTAGATTGACCATTCTCAATGAAACGAGCATTTCCAGACTCAATGATTCTTGTACTATGGTTAGGACAATAAAATCTGTACCCTTTTGACTTTTCAGGATATCCAATAAAAAATCCACTAACTGTTCTAGCATCAAGCTTCTTTTCATGTGGATTATATATCCTAATTTCAGCTGGGCAACCCCAAATATGAAGATGCCTCAAACTAGGTTTCCTTCCTGTCCACAGTTCATAAGGAGTCTTAGGAACTGCTTTACTAGGAACCCTATTAAGCAAATACGCAGCAGTCTTTAATGCATGCACCCATAATGATAAAGGTACAGAACAATTATTTAACATACTCCTAACCATTTCAATCAGAGTGATTTCGCCTCTCAGCTACACCATTCTGCTGAGGCGTACCAGGCATTGTATACTGTGCACAATGCCTCGCTTTTCAAGGAATTTTGCAAATGGACCTGGACATTGTCCATTTTCATTAAATTTACCATAATATTCACCACCTCTATCAGACCTCACAATTTTAACTTTTCTATTTAGCTGCCTTTCCACCTCATTAATGAATATCTCTAGAATATCCACTGATTGAGACTTTTCATGCAGTAAATATACATAACCATACCGTGAGAAATCATCAATAAAAGTGATAAAATACTTTTCACCGCCCCAAGAGGGAACGTCAAAAGGACCACAAATATCAGTGTGTATAAGATCAAGAAGTTCACTACTTCTTATGGCTGGGTTCTTTAATGTGTGTTTAGTTTGCTTGCCTTTAATGCAATCTATACACACATTCCAATCAGTAAAATCCAATTGAGGTAAGATTCCACCTTTCACTAACCTCAAAATCCTTTCTTTGGAAATGTGTCCTAATCTTTGATGCCATAAGAAAGCAGAACATTCATCATGTGCACTACGTTTATTACCTATATTATGCTCAACATTAAACAGAGATTCCACAAATTTAGTATCAAGATTAAAGCGATATAAACTATCAATTAAAGTACCAGAACCATAAAAGTACTTATGTTTATACAAAGAAAATGTACCATTACCAAACTTAATACTAAAACCATTATTATCCAACATTCCAACAGAAACTAAATTCCTGGCACAATCAGGAACATAAAGACACCTTTCAAGATCTAAATGACAACCAGTGTCCAAGATCAATCTGTAAGTCCCAATTCCTTCTATTCGTGCCTTCATTCTGTTTCCCATATATAGAAACTGTTCAGTTTCTTTTATGGTTTGGATCGAAAGAAATCCCTGTACAATGTGAGACACATGAGTAGTTGCACCAGAATCTATCCACCAGGTATTATAAGGCACCTCAATAAGATTTGATTCAAAACATACTGAAACATAAAAAATACCTTTCTTTTCGAACCATATCTTTCTTTTAGGACAATCCTTTTTGAAGTGACCAGTCTTCTTACAGAAATAGCACTTCAATTCCTTACGGATTTGGCCCTCATTGACTTTCATTGGGGCTTTGTCCTTTTTCTTGCCTTTCTTCCCTGATCTGTTTTTGCTGCTTCCAGCTCCATCATGAAAAGTGAGATTGGCAGAGTGTTCTTTTACCTTCTTTAATCTCCCTTCCTCTTGAATTAACATGGCCTTGATTTCCTGAATGTTCCACTTTTCCTTAAGGGTGTTGTAATTCACCTGGAACTGACCAAACTCAACAGGAAGTGAGTTAATAATAAACTGAACAAGGAAAGTTTCACTCACATCCATTCCCATCGATTTCAATTTTGCTGCCAAATTCTGCATGCCAGTCACATGATCATGAATGGATTGTGACCAATTAAACTTCTTGGTCGTGAGTTCACTCATCAAGGAGCCTACTATAGACTTGTCAGCAATGTCTGACTGGGAGTATTCCTTAATTTTCAGCATGTACTCTCTGGCGTCATCTGTTTTAGGCATTGACGGCTTGACATTTTCAGCCATCGTCATCCTCATTAAGTTCAATCTCAGCCTGTTAGACCGCTCCCAAGCCTCATAATGAGACTTTTCCTCTTCAGAACTGGTCTCTGTAATGGCTGCTGGCTTTTCAGAAACTAACGCCAAATCTAGGTCCAAAACTCCCAACTGGTAATGGATTTGTTCAGACCAGTCATCATAGTTCAAACCGTTGAACTTAATCAACCCAGTACCCATAGCAAACATCTTAGAATAAGCTGCAATACATACTCACACATTAATACTTTGAGATAACAAAATAGATTCAAACTAATAACAACCTTAATTATGTATTTAAGTTTACCTTTGGGTAATACTTAAATACAAAGATTCAAACATATGATGATGCCAGGAATAAGAATACTATAATAGACTTTCAATTATACTATAGACAATACGCATGTTATCTTTGGATATACATTCATACTTACCAAGCATAATCTCAAGTCTCTTTGATGTCATTAACTATAAGTAATGGTCTACCTTTGGGTAACCTCACAACATTATAATTAATGATCTCAATTGTTCAATTTTATCTTTCATGTCATTTAACGGCATCAAAATATGAACAATTGAAATACACAATTAAATGTTTAAATAAATTCCAAGCAAGATCACTTTGGTGACTAACAAGCTTTCCATTTAATAAACATTTAAATTGTACAATCTTTAATAATGCAATTAGACAATTAAAATTTGATATTTACTAATTGCATATTCATCTTTACTATAATGGTTAAATTATTAAACCATAATATGATAGTGAGAAAACCATCATGCATAAACAATCCACAGTAACATGATTGCATTCATAGAATAATTTAACCATTATAAATATTTTGGCTATTGTTCTTTAATTGCTATTTAAAATGAAGAAATAAAATTCTTAATCGTTCTTCTAATTTCTTTGTAATTAGCCACATAAATGACAAAAGCCAAATACTTACAGTGTTGCTACGGAATTGACAATTAATATCCATGTACAGCAAACTATACTCTTAAATTATTTCACTCAGTAGCATAATTGAATAAAATAAACAAACAATTATATGGGTTTATCAACACCACAATACAAATGCAAAGAACCCATAACATAATCAATTATAGATGGAATCAAATACGTGGCCTTTAATTACAACCACAACACATATAAGACAAACATAATCATTACTCCACTTTACTGCTAATATAAACATACAAATATCTTGAATGAACAATAAAAAGCATTCACGTGGGTTTTCACAATCCAAAGGCAAAACAATACATATTATATTACAATTGCTTCATACATGGTTCATACAGAACCACAATTCAATTCAAAAGCAATTTAATAAAATATATTAAAGCAATACAATTAGTCTTTACTTTAATCTGTGCGATTTATAATTTTTCAACCCGCACAGGAAAAGACAAAAGGATTTATCCTTTAATAATTGGCTTTAATGTTTCATACAATTCAAAACCATGAAAGCAGATCAACGAACGAAATAAAAACGGTAATATCAATCAAAGATAATTAAAAAAAACCTTTAACAATCGACAATCGAAACTCTTCAATTTGACGAAGAAACTTTTAATCGTCAATTAAATCAATTAATTTCGAAATCTTACGCCGATTAACCATACAATTAATCAAACAAAACTAGAACAAAATACCTTGCTCTGATACCAATTGTAAGTATAAAAACTATAATGGATCTTTAGTTCTAGTCAATGTTTGATGAAAGAAATAAATCGGAAGCGTACCTTGATCCATGGCTTTTCCTGTTCCGTAGAAAAACTGCGTTCTGCGTTCAATAATTTTCTTCCCTCTAATCTGTTTCCTTAGGTTTTCTCTCAATGGTCAGAGAATCTGTTCTCTTAGAAAAATAAAATAACCGTACGTACCTTTAAACAGTTATCCTATTAATTCTATTTCTTTAATTATTATTTAATAATTAGAGGAAAGGGTATTTAAACCCAAACCGGTTCTTAACCTTTAAACCCAATAACCATCATCTCGGGTCAACTTTAATCAGAATCGGTCGTCTTTAATTAAATCCGTTAAGTAATTGCATGGACCACATTATGGATTATTAAAATAATCTAACAAAAATTTCATAACATTATGTTTGTGTAATTGAAATTTGAAAACTCAAGACTTATTAAGGTTTCTAATCAATATAAAACATTTTAAAAAAAGATATTTAGTCAACTAAACCTTTTGTTTTGTTGTAATATTTGATTAGACATTTAACCACTTGTTTTATATTTAAGTCATTCACGTAAAAACCAATTTTTAATTAATTCAATCAATTAATTTCTATCATTTTTCTATCCATAAAATTTTATTAATCAATTAATTTCCATCATTTTCTATCCAAAAAAAATTATTTGTCTTTATAACATAAACTTTTCTTTTTATATTTTTATCTTACTTTAGTTATTGACATTTGAGGGAATTATTCCAAATTTCCCTACCAAATTCTGCTTCCTAGTCAAGAAGAACAACCAATCTTTACTTTAATTTAATGTTTTTTTTTATTTATTATTTGTACATCAATTTTTAACTTTATTTTTATATAAGAAATATGAGTCAATTTTTAACTTTATTGTTATATAAGAAATGAGTATGTTAAAATATAAATTATCAGATAAAAATTAGTCAGAGCCCATGAATTAATTCCAATTTGTTGCATTTATATCTTTTTTTAAAGTTTTTCTTGCATAAGGGTATTTTTTTTAAAGATGCATAATTTTTTTTTTAAAAAAAAGGGGAAGGTTTCATTAAAAAAAATAAAGAAAGAAATAAAGAAATTAAAATATCAATTGTGGGGGTTTTGTGGCAATAGTGCTCTTTTCATGTTTGTGTTCTTATTTTAATTTTAATTTTTTTAATAATTAAATTGATTTTTTTTTTCTGATTTCTTAGCATTTTGTTCGAATCTGAATTAAGCTACTTGTTTCTTGGAAAGCCAGCATAACAACAAAGCTCTTTTTATTTATTATTTTTATTTTTTTAAAAATTGATTAATGACAGAAATTCTGAAAATTTTTTCCATCTCTTACTTAAGATAAGCAATTATCAAAAATATTTGTGGTAATTTCAATTTATTTATAAACTACTAGTTTGCAATTATACATAAATAAATCAAGTAAATGAAGTTTGTATAATTTCTTAATTTACTTATCAAATATTTTATAAATCAATCTGAAAATATTTTTAATTAGCAAAATAAAAAAATATATACACAAATTTGTATAATGTCAATTTAGATTGATTGTGATTGTTATAGCTATTTATAAGTAATTAACAAATTGTAAGAAGCAAATGTTTCATTTCATGTTATGCTGGCAAATTCAATGTTCAAGAAGTCAAATACTTTTATTATGTACAGTCATTTATCAACTCCTAAAGTTTGATAAAGAGATAATTATAGAAAAATTAGAAATAGAGAATTATTTATTATTTTATTATTCATAATTTTAATTTAAAATTAATAGTGAACATAAGTTTTTTTCTTTTATATTTTGGAATTGAACATGTGAATGCATTAGCAATTAAATTTTATACACTTCTTTGGACTTTTTTTTCTTTTACTAAATCTATAAATATAAATAATTTTTTTAGAAATATGTATCACATCCAAAGTTAATGAAATTTTTTATTCAGATTTAATAGCAACCCAACAACTCTATACACGAAAAAAGCTATTTTATTTAATTACATAAAATTAAAGCAATAAATGTGATTTTAAATTAAATATAATTACATTTAAATAATTAGACAAAAAGGTAAAATTTTTTTTAATAAATATTATTACTTTTTATGTATATATACATTAGATATTATAATATAAAATAAGAGAGAATTAAACTTGAATATGTTTTGAAAAAATATATTTACGATTAGATTATAATTTTTATATTTATATTTATATTTTATTATTTTAAATTACATAAAATTAGAAAGAATGATCTGTAAATCATGTTGAAGCGTTTGGTATGAAAATAAAAATTTATTTGAAATTTTTATATTTTTTAAGTGTATGAAATTCATTTTATTAGTTAATTTTCTTTATCCAAAATTTGTTTATATATATTTATTTTTTATCATTTTTTCTGAGTTGGCTAATAAAAAGTTTCTCGAGTGTTGAAAAGAGGATAATAAACGACAGAGATTTTGGTGACCTGGCCTCTAGACCCGTTCGTGCGGTGGACCCCAAGAGGTAATCCCTTACGTTATTTATAAAAAGTTAAAAAAAAGCGAGAGTTGTTAGGTTCACCGAGCGGTTACGTGTAAAATGTGGAAAATCAAAAAGTTAGATTACGTGTACGCCAATGACTTTCTTTGGTCCGTCAGTTAACTATCATCCGTCTTAACCGCTTTTTTGGCGCTAAATAATAAAACACGATAATATCAAGCCCATTAGATTTTGATATCTCACGATAAATTGAATCTCCTCGATTAACTTTTTTTTTTCCTCGATTAACTTTAGTAACTAGTAAGAATCTATATTTAGCAATTTCTATTTTCTATTTATTTGTTAATTTGATGACATTTGACATTAAAACTCTACAAAGTGTTGACTCTAAAGATTAACGCTAATATTTAGACTAATGACACTTTGATTTTTTTTATTATTTATTATGGAAATGATAGGTTGGATTACTCTTAAAATTGGTTGTTTCCCTTTAATAATTGTTATTAATTATTGAAAATTATATTATTATGATTAATGAATAATTGCAATTTTATAGTTGCACTTTTCATATTCTTAAAAAAAAGAAATTAAAAAAAAACATAAAATTAAACTTGATTAACAGTCTAACCTTATTTATTAGCATATCTCCTCCTATAAAAAAAGGCAATTTTTTAGCAAGTGTGTGGTTTTGAAGTTATTCTTCATTTATAAAATTAATCTAATAAAAATATATTAAGATTTTTTTTAACCATCAATATGTAATTTAATGACTAAAAATGTGTATTATTTTATCTTAAATCTCTTTTTCTTATATATAATTAATAAAAAAAGATTTTTTTTGTTTGACTATAATTATTTTTTAACTTAATATACATCTATTAAAATTAAGATAATATTTTTTATTTCTTAAATTATAAGATAATACACCCATAGAAATGAACCAATCTATTAAGTGGAAATGAGATGAGAAAAATTTTAGCAGTTCAAAAAATTTCAACACTAATACTATTGAAGTAAACATAAACATATCTACTCAATGTTAAATATTTAAGAATTAAATCACATATACATCTCAGCTGCTCTTTTGATTAATTTTTTACAAGTGATATACTATTGGATTACAATACTAAAAGATTTAAGAAGAGGGGCTTCATTCCCTCAATCAAACAAAAAAGAAACCTCTAATTAATCATAAATTATTCATGGGGTCAATTATATTCGAACTAGAACCCTAATTAGACAAAAAAAAATTGTAAAACTAAACAAAGGCCATCAGAGTTTTAACAATACCACCTATTTCAACACAAATAAAGAAGTTTGTTCCTCTCTACACAGTCCCTACTCTAATTTTTCAGTCCAAGTTTTGGGGTTATGGCTGGCTTTTTTGGCTGCAACCAGCCCTAAAAGGCCCCTTTTTTTTCTTTTTTTTTTTTTTTGTGGTTTTGGTTGTTTTTTTAAGATTTGGCTTTTTTAGGTTCTTTTTGTACTCCACATCAAGGTAATTAATTCTATTTTTTGTAGATCAGCCTATTTTTGGGATGATGGCTCATTGGCTCTTAAATCATTTCATGTATCTACCACGGTGATCTTTGAAGATTATCACTCTTTTTACAGAATAATTTAATTTACTCCTGACTATTATCGTGAAGCTTCGATGGTATTATATCATTATTTTGGTGTTCAATCCTTCATTTCCCTCAATTTCTTTGGTGATTAAATCTAAGGATATATGAAATTCATGGTTTGATAACTTCTATCATGTTTGTTTGCTCCTATTTGAAAGTTGTTTCAAGACTTCAATCCTTGTTTTTATTGTAGGACGTTCCTTGTTTATCTATGATCGTTTCATTTGGGGATATTTTGTCTTTGCGTCAAAGTTCAATTGAACAAAGGGAAGATTGATAGTCTTCTTTTTCTTTTTGTGCCTTAAAAGAGTTTCAAGGCATTATGTACTCTTTCTTCTTTCTAATGATATATTTTCTTTACTGATAAAAAAAAAAAAAAAACAAGGCCAATCACCAAGTTCTAATAATAATAATCTAAATAAAATTCTACTAGAGATAATGAGTTATAATTAACAAGTCAGAATAAAAGAAGAAATATTTAAAGTAGAAGTAAGACCTACCAATGAACATATTAAAATGATGAAAATAATTTCATTTTCTTGTTTAGCAAATGATGAATATGAATGTCTGATGCGATTAAGCTCCTCAATTTTTCTTTTCTTTTTTCTCCAAGGGAAAAAAAAAAGGCCGCAAGGGTTTACAGGAAATGTCTATAAATTAATCATGAAATATAGCATTATATATGAATTGTTTGGTAATTTGTCTTTTCATTATCACTTAACGATTTGATTCCATTTGTCCACTCATCCCATCTGCTTTTTTTTTTTTTCCCTTTCTCTTCAAAGATAATACCACTTGAGAATTATACAACTTGATAGTGAAAAAGAAGGGACTCTTCTTTCCAATCCTTCTGCCTCTTATATGCACTGAATAAATGCATTAGTATCCCAATAATATATGTTGAAACCACCCAAAGTATTATCACTAATCAGTTTTAACACAAAAAAAAAAGATCCAAAATCTCGCAGCAAAGTATGTTTTTCATCAAAAATTTGAACACCAAAAATAAGTTCGAATATCAATAGGAACAAAGAACAAAATTAACTTAAAAATTATACAATTTTTTGGGACAAACAAGCAAATAATCTCTTGAGAAACAAGGACAGAATAATCTGAAAAGCACTGCAAGACATATAAGGCCATAACATTCAATAGTTTATCAATTAAAAAAATTGAAAAAGAAAGCCAAAGTACAGAATGTCTCTAACCCCATCATTTGCCATTGTAGGGTATAATTACGCAAACAAAGAATATCATCAAAATTCAAAAGCATAATCTAAAGCAATATATAATCTGGTAGACACTTTTTAGTGGAGAACATTTAACATGAAACCACCATTGCTAAAAGGGATGTTTTAACGGCAAACTTCACAAAAATCCTTGATACGATGCCCCGACATATTATTAGACATCCAATCAAGAAGGATTACTGTAGTTTAAGGGGATTTATTGCCTATTAATTCTGTGGATTTGCATGAAGCAAGCAAGTGGATAGTACAGGAAAAGTGAATAATAAGAAAAACATGCAGTAGATAGATATAAATAAAATTTGCATATCAATTAATTACGTTTTAGATATAAAAATGATCTAATATTATCTAAAGCATCATAAAGATCCCACTCCAAGTGGAAACAGATGTTGGGATTAGTCAAATACATCATAACTAAAACTTTAAATTTCAGTGTTCTGACGATAACAATGCAAAACTAAAGTAAAACTTATTTCCCCAATACTCTCGTGTGATTAGCTTTAGAAAACCAGTATCAGACTGCCAATGGCAGCCACCTTTCCTGATAATAACAAAGATATCCCCCTTTACCTGGTCTCTTATTTGGATTATATGAAGCAGTTAATGAGACGCACAAAAAAAACTATGAAATTTCGGCATCAAAACTTTGATAATATAGAGGAACTGATATTAGAAAATAATAAGGGACCTTATAATTATTTAGCCAAATAAAAATGCCAAAATCAGAACAGCCAAATTGACTAATTAACCATTAAAAGTTAACAACCTGGCTTCTTGAAAAATTTAGTATTACCAGCTGAATAAAATTGACTAAACAGGATGAATTAGCTAATGATGTCTTCTGAATTAGCTAATAGAATAGCAACTGTCATAACTAGAAAATAATAAGGGTTTGAAGAAAATCACTATTAACATTCTAAACTGAAATAATAAGAATACATAATATTATATGATAGCGGCCTTATTTATATTAGTTAGAATAAATCTTAATCCTAGACTATAAGAAGTAATTATAACCAAAATACAAGGCTTATGAAGAGTCCTAAATAAAGATGAGAAAAAACCTAAAACAAACACTCCAAGCCATATTGAACTAGGAAAAACTTTAAATTCCGTTTTCTGTTTTCTGGGTGCTCCTCCTGCATCATATTCTCTCTAGCATATATACAATCTTAAAAACTCATATTTTAAGATATTTTTAGTTTTTCTTCTTTTTCTAAATCACCATTTGCACCTCGTAAATTAGCTCAAAATGAAATACATCAAATGTCCGAGTGATCTGCCCATTCCATCTTTGAATTTACTTCACTTCAGCTAAACCATTTGAGCCATGAGCCCATGACTAATGTTTATTTATTTATTTGTATTTCTAGTTCATTGAGGTTAATATAGATTATCATTTGAATTGAACAAAAGATTTATCCTTAATTGTTATCATTTGAACTTGATTATCATTTGAATTGAACTTGTTTTATCCTTAGTTGTTTTCAAGTGGCCCCAATTCATAGATTTCATATTCTTCATTCACAGAATTGAACTTCATTTCCTTCACTCATGCAAAATTCAAATATTAATAATACATATCAAGGCAGAAACAAAATGACAACTTATCATTAAGCTTCAATAGAAATACACATATTAAAGTTGCATGTAAAATAAATACATAAAGGGAGAGATATGGCTCGATTTCACATTCAATGACTACAGGCAGGCTCTAACATTGAAATCACACTGGAATTTGAGATATCAGTCAATTACACTGGGACTACTACAGGAGATTCACCAGTATAAGGTTCAGCAATTTTACCAATTTGACAGCAAAAACATCGGTGGCATCCCTTCATAAAGTAATGATAAGAAAAGCGAGAGAGTGTAGCTAATAATAGAACTTCTTCATCTTATTACATATCAGTAATAAAGTTTACTAATTTTTTTTCCTACCTTTTATATTTATGATTTCCATTTTGTCCTTTGGATTTGCAATCCTAGATCACTAGTATCAGTTGGTCATTTTTAAGAAATGCAGATTTACAGGTAGAAATCTATAAGTTTCATTATTATTATTATTATTATTTTAAATATGCCTTTTTTAAAGAGAAGTGTGAACTGGAAGTGAATTGGTATAGTATCTCAAAATTTGGTGGGAACAACTGAGTAGTAAAGTATAATTTGATGCTAAAGTAAGATTTGCAAAGGCATGAACCTTTTTTTTTTTGATAGAGTGTGCAATTTTCACATAGATTCTACTCGGTTGTCATCCCTAATTTTAATTGCATTTTGAGTATTCTAATTATTTTTTGTAAAGGCATGAATTTTGTTTTGGTAACTAACAACATTTTCACAAGATAGGATCTAATAGCAGAAATCCATGAATAGCAATAGCCGGGGTCTGCCAAATTCTGAAAAGCTACAAGATAATGTAAAAGCCTTCCCACAGGTTTTGCTTTAGAATCAAGCAAGTAATTATATTAAAGGGCTTATTGACAAGAAGTTTAGTGCTTTCTACAATTATCATTAAAACATGAGTGTTGTAGGTGTCACCATATGCTACAGAACTATATTTCGTTACTATTTTAAGTTCTTTTTATATTGGAGATCTAATAAATTTGAATGACAATCACAGGCTAATATTCAAACTTAGACATGATTTAGGCTTTACACTAATTCTTCAATGACATTATGAAATAAAGTTATTATATGTTTGTTTCTATTTATTCAATTTGTCTAATCACCCATTCACAACTTGATCTCTATAAATTACATTTTTCAAAAACTTGCTTTAAATATTAGAAATCTAAACATGGTTCATTAGATTTTTTTTTTATAACTTTTTGCAACTACCAACTTCATTATTTATAAATGAATTTTATTTTGGTTATAAGATTGCAAATTTAAAATCTAAGAATAATTACATAAAGGGTTTGCGAATTGTGATTCAAAATCAATGAAATTCATTGCAAACACAAACACAAAAACAGAAGTATAATTATCAAAAAAGAGTTCTTAATGAAGCACAATCCAGTCCATTGATTAACTGTTAAATACTAAACACATTTACGATACTAAATGTAATAGAGAATATTAAAGAAAAAGAGTACCACAAGCTGACAATAACCAGCAGCACTGCAGCAGCAGCAGAGGATAAATTAATTGTAGTAGAGCTCGAATCCCATGCCAACGTGAATTTCATAGCCCTTAAGGGTAATGTGATCTTTGTAAATAGTATACCATTTCTGGATCCGAATTTTTTCGGGTCGGGTACCAGTCTTAGCAGCGACTATCTTGGTCATGCATAGCCGCGTTTGCTTTGGATAGAGACGTCCACACTTGATTTGCTTGGCTTGTAGGAATTTATTAAATTGATTTTTATTGATCGAATTATAACATTTATTTTTAAAATTGGAACAGAAAAGTTTATAAAGACAACTATCACCTGTTAAATTCAATTTATTTCATTAAATTCGATCAGTTTTTACTTATAAAATATACAAATTAAAATTACTTTAATAATATTAATTTATCCAAATTTTAAACCAAAATCAATTAACTCCAATTAATTTAATTGGCATAATCAATCGAGTTGATCAAAATAATAATCGAATAAGTTGATTTAATCTATTTGCCCATCCCTACTTCTCAATTTTATTTAGGCTCTTGGCAATTCTTATAAATTTTTGAAGATAAATCACCTAATAATTATATTTTATAAATATTAAAAATATATTATTATATATATAACAAATATTCATAAATTTTAAAAAGATAATTAAACAATGATTAAGTTGAATAATTTTCTAAAAAAATAATTAGGCAAACTACTTAGCAAGGAAAAAAAAAGAGCTTAATATATAATTTCACTCTTGTATATATAAAAAAAAAATCTATTAGCACCTTAAATTCTGCAAGTATTCTATTGCACTCCTGTAAAATAATATTAATTAACACTAAGATCAGCTGTAAAATGTGCATGCAAAAAGTGTCATAGGCGCGCGAGTTGTTTTTTTCCCTTACATCCCTCACCTTCTTCTTTTTCTCTCACTTATTAATGCAATAACTACAATAATCTCCCTATCAATACAGAGAGTTAGGTTAAAAATTGATAATTTTTTTCTATTCTTTATCTATTCTGTCTAATCCAAATAGCAGCAAAGATTGAAGGCGAATTAGAGAAATTGACAGAAGAGAGTACATCGTTCCTCTCTGAAAAGCCACTTTTAGGCACCAAAAGAGGCAAATAAGGTAATCGATGACTATGAGTGGGTCAGTGAATGAAAGGAGAGAGTTTAAATGAGTTCTGTATATGTTTAAAGAGTGGAGACAAGAAGTTGTCATGAACCTTGGAAGAATCACATCCCCAAAACTAGCTCAAAGGTTGGAGATCCCAAAGTCTATATAAACTCCACGTTGAAATCTCATTCTTTTAATGTGGAATTTTCAAGTCCCATACCTTGGCCAATAGGATCCTAACAGAAGTGAATTGAATTAGAGTGACCTAAGACTTTCTCTTCGTTAGAACTAACAAGAACAAACCAAGAACAAGGGTTGTATATTAAAAGAAGAATCCAACGTTAAACATAGATTTATTTAAATGATTTAAAATGAAAATCTAAGTAAAAATTAGTCTAAATTGTGAGTTAAACAAGTAATAAAATTGGTTTTGCTGGAAATTGAATTAAAAAGAAAACTTGGGAGTGAATGATCATGGTTGCTGGACATGTTAGCAGCCAACAAGTGTGTGTGTGCATGATATTAAACTATAGGGGGGAGATGAGCTCTTAATGGGTACGTGCATAAAGGTGAAGAGTGGTTGCAAATGTTTAACAAATTTGGAACAGAAAAATAGAGTGGTTGCAAATGTTTATTGAAGTTGGAACAGAAAAACATAGTATTCAGATAGAAATGAAGAAGAAGGCAAGTGCAAGCACAAATTTGTTTAGTTAAGTTCGCAGGACTAGGAGAGTTATAACCAGTGAAATCAGAGATTTAGATTAATCAGTTCTAATATAGATTATAGTTATAGCAATAATGAATTTGGATAAACCAACTGAATTGTAGAAATAGGTAATGACATATATATACACAATAATATAGATGGATATAATAGAATTAATTAAGCTAATATAATCTGAATATAATTAATTTAAAAAAAAAAGATTAAATATCCAGCTGAACCTTAATGCACAGTTGTGGAATCCGAAAATTGTAGTTGCAAGAAGTTTAGAATTTAAAATGTATATGTATGGACTACAAATGGCCGCCAGAGAAAGTAATGTGTATGTATGTATGCACATCTATATCTATATCTATATATAATATATAAAAGCTAAGGATTTCAAATTGGTTTCTATGCCGCCAGGTCAGCAATTATGCTAACTTGTAGCTTTCTCCATTTTTTTCGGTGAATAATGCTTTATTGCCTATCTATATTCTGAAATAGTAATAAATAACTCTCTCATTCATTTTTTTCATGCTAAAAGAAACAAATGCGTTACCCTCTCATTCATTTTCATTTCTGAAAAAATAAAATTATGGAAGCTTAAAGGAAGCTAGACTGATCCTCTCATTCAATTCTATTTATGAAAAAATAAAATCAGGGAAGCCCGAAGGAGGAGACTTGGTGAATCAGTTAATTGCTATTTCTTCTCCAAATACCATGGTTGTCTTCAGCTTTTTTTTTTATCATAGAATTACTTCTCATCAATTTTTGTGTAATTTTTTCAATAATTTTGATCAAATTTTCCTCTCAACATGCATTAGCCTCCCTTCAATTCCTTAATTTCCAGTTTATTGTGAACTCAAGGTAATTCTCACAATTTCTAATATATTTTTTATGTTTATTTGGTTTAAAATGGTCTGGGAATTTGTATAAGAAAGTGTTCATGACTCATACTTGGAGGTATTCATATAACCTTATATAAATGATTACTTTTTGAGATTGTGATATGTGGATCTACACAGATGATTACTTATTCGAGATGCCGGATCAAATTGGACAGGTATGCCAATAAATATAATTCATTTCAATTGTTAGACCGGAGAATTCTGGTTAAGTAGGTAATGAGTTGAAGCAAGCTGATGCAGTTGTTCTTACTTATGGATGTGACAAGCCAGAGTCTTGATCAATTGAGTACCTTCTTGCTTCCATTGCTTCATCTATTGGAGGTTTCTGTACTTTATATTTTAGTTTTATTTTCTTTAAGAACTTATTGGAAGTTTATGAAGGTGGGGGCAGAAAGTTATCCATTTCGTTGAATAGACTAAAGTAGTATATGATAATAAATTTCGATCTAATATGCATTCATGGATAACACAATAGTTTGTGGCAAATGGACCTTTATTCTTTCCTCCCATATGTAAGAATATATTGTTTTGTATGCAGAGTCTTTGTGCATACAAGAGCACATACTTTTTATATATTTATAATGGGTATATGTGACCAATAAGCACAGGTGAGGGTGCCGATCACAGTGATAAGTTGCAAGCTGGACGTAAGGGATAAAAACCAGCAGGTGAGCTTGAAGCAAGTTACGTCACCAACAATGCAACAATTTTAGGAAATTGAGACTTGCATTGAATGTTCTACACAAAAGCAAATTCATGTATACTTTGATAGTTTGATGCCATCTTGTGGCTACCATATATCTTGAATTGCTTTTGTAGGATATCAAAGCAAGAATCTTTAGACCGAGTAACTTAATTAATCTTGCCATTATGGTGTAATCGTGCTTTAGTAGCCTCTTTTCTATTCACTGTGTTTACGGATGATAATTCTCATAAATGGAGTGTAAGATTGGGTAGAAGGAAAGTCATTAGAATTTTATAGATTGTCAAAAAAAGGAGAACTATTGGAACAAAATGTCACCAAAGGGATCTAGCGAAGATAATTTCATCTGCAACTGCAAATACCAAGTCCATATTTGAAATCATTCTGCAACTGCAAAAAATATCAAAAAATTACTTCGAAGATATAATATAAATGGCAAATTATCTTTAGAACATTCTGACATATTAGTTTATGAGACAGACTGATTAAACTTAAATTTGCATTCTAGAGGTTGCAAAAATGACGATAAGTATAAAAGTAGAGAAAATCAATTTAGATTTCTAGATTGGCAACAAGATAATTTTCCTAAAGAATGACGCATGAGAAGTGAAATAAATTCAATTTCTGAGAAAAAAGTCATTGTATCATAACAATGAGAATATTAGAAGTCATAAAAACCTTGGTAATTCTATTAATATATAAATTGAATATTGTATGAACATCAATTGTTTATATCATTTCAAACCGTATTGGATTTTTTTATTACTTTATATGTAATTATATATATTGTATTATATAATTTTTTGAAATGCAGTAGATTGTATATTTTTTCAGATCAAACTTTTTTATGTGTCTAATTTTATCTCTCTTTTTCCCCCACAAATCACATATAATTTATATAATTATCAGTGTTTAACACATAAATATAGTTACAATAATATATTTATCTGTAGGTGAATTTTTGCATGCCTGTATTTCTCTCTTCATAAGTAAAAGCATACATGCAAACATATTTGTATTGAATAAAAATATTTAGATTTTTTTTTATTTTTTATGACAATAATGATTTATTCTGTTTTTGCTAAAGTAATATATATAATTTTTTAATGAAGCAAATGATAAGTGACAAAAATTAATTTAACATAATTTATTAATATTATCATATTTTTACGTTTATTATGTGATAGTAAATAATTACCTCACTCACAATCTAATTTATTATATTTAATATGTAATAAGTTTATTATGAAATATATAATTTTAATGTTTTAATTATTTGTTAATATATATTTTTGTTAATATTTTTTAGTTCATTAATTTAGTTTATTACTATTGTGACAAAAAAATATTAATATAAATTAATTATATTTCTGATCAAGTAAAAAATTATATCCCGGCATCGTGCGGGCTAACGACCAGTTATTATATAAAAATCAAGTAAATGCACTCTCTCGTTAAGAATTCATATCATACATTTTAAAAAATAAGTAATTTTATAATTTCTCAATTTCTCTTTATATTCTCAATTTCTCACTTTGTCTTCTCTTCTCTCCATATTATCAATTTATATACTCTCAAATCAACTGAATTATCATAATGTTAAAATTTAATATGTTATCATTCAATAATAAATTTTCAATATAAGGAATGCAAAAAGACATCCTAATAATATATAAATAAAATATAATACAAAAAGAGCACAACACAATTAGCATTTTAAGTAAATATATTTAAAGAAAATAAGATGTATTGATTTAACTTTCCTTTTTATAATTGTAAGTTAAACAACTATTTTTTTTAAGTAACAACTAACTTTATAAGTAATTTCAGACATCTTGATCGATTTATTCTTCTTTATATCTTATATTTACAAATTCATAATAAGGTTAACCATATTTTCTATAATTTTTATAGATTTCAAAGTCTTGTTTTTATTTATTTATGTTGATAATAATGATGAGTAAGGATATTAGAGATAAAATAGAGAGTATATATATATATATATATATTATATTTTCATTTTCATTTTCTTTTTTTTAATGAGCAAATAAATTATACAAAAACATATATTTAAGAATTCTTAAATTTAATGTGAAATTAGAAATAACCAATTTAATATCCTTCTCTATACTTAAACCAACCTCGATATAGATATTTTCTTTTGCTGCTCTATCAGAGCCATGAATCTCAATTCATTATTTTTTACAAATAGTCATTTCATAATTTTTTTTTCTTAATGAATTTTTATTTAATTTTAATAATTTATATAAACTTTAGAATTTTATAATTAATAAATTGTATTCATCTTTTAATTGTTTTATTAAATAATTACACATTAATTAGTTTCATAATATTAATTAACTAAATTATATTTTTACTTTTAATTTTTATGAATTAATTTAATGTAATTTAATAATATTAATTGATTATTTTCTTAGAAATTTAAAAGGTTAAAAGAAAATATATGATTCTTAATATTCACAATGAATTAATTATAAATTAAATAATATATTTCTAATAAAATGTATAACTTTTGACATTTCTAATAAATTAATAATTTATTTAATTAATAATTTAATTATAATAATAATTACTTTATATATTTTCTATAAATTTTTATTATTTAAAAGCTAAACAATGAAATATTGTGTTGAAATTCCCACCTCATCATTTTTTAGATTAGCTATTTTACATTTTTTTTATTTCTTAGCTAATTTTTTATTTAATTTTAATAATTTATATAAAATTTAAAATTTAATAATTAATAAATTATATTTGTCTTTTAATCTTTTTCTATTAAATAATTGCACATTAATATAATTTTAAAATATTAATTAACAAAATTATATTTTTTACTTTTAATTTTTTATGAATTAATGACACATTAATATAATTTAATAATATTAATTGATTGATATTTTTTAGAAATTTAAAAAGTTAAAAAATATACGACTCTTAATATTGTTAATAAATTAATTATAAATTAATGTTGCCACATCATCAAATTTTAAAAAATGGCTAATCCATAATTTTTTTAAATTAATTTTTATTTAATTCAATAATTTATATAAAATTTAAAATTAAATAATTAAATAAATTATATTTATGACTTCTAATCTTCTATAGATTAATTATACATTAATATAATTTAATAATATATATATATAGAAATATGAAAAGATGAAAAATATATAATTCTTAATATTAATAATAAATTAAAGAATTTATTTATAATAATAATAATAATAATAATAATTTTATATGTTTTAGAAATTTAAAAAATTAAACAATAAAATATGTGATCTTTGAACATGTTATATATATATATATATGTCAAGAAAAATGAAAACATTATATATTGTCACAAAATATAGATATGCATAATATAAAAAAATAGTATTTATTGTATTTAGTAAAATAATTTATTAATATATGAATAAAAAAGATAATGTATTTAATAAATTATTAATAATATTTTTAACTTAAATTATTAAATTATATATTTAATAAATTATTAATATAAATTTAACAACTGAAAATATTAATGTATAAATATTAAGATCATATATTTAATAAATTTAATAAATTATTAATAAATATTTTAACTGAAACTATTAATATATGAAGATAAAATATCATATATTTAATAAATTATTAATAATTATTAATAAATTTATAACTGAAACTATTAATGTATAAAAATAAAATATCATATATTTAATAAATTATTAATATATGATTATAAAATATCTTATATATAGAAATTTATTTATCAAAATTAAAAAATGAATAAAAAGTAGATTATCACATAATGCATATATATAATATAAAATTGTTATATATTATAGTTATTTAACTCTTTATATATTATTTGTGTATCATAATTTTTTATATGAAATTATTAATATTTAAAAATAAAAAGTTAAATCACATTTTATTTTAATTTTATTTTCTGTAACTATATCAATAATTGCTAATTATATTAAATATAAAATTTATTGACTAAAACTATTAACATATAAAAATAAAATGTCATATGTTTAATAAATTATTAATATATAAATATAAAATATTATATATATTAATAAAATATTTATAACATAATAAAAAATTAAATTCACGCCCATGGGCGAGCATGTGACTAGTGAACTTTATACATCTTGGCTGGAATTAGTCAATTAGAAAATAAGCTTAGCAAATTACCATTTAAAATGGAAATGCTTGAGGCAGGCTAAGAGTTTCTGAAGAAAAAAAAAGACGAAATACAAGTCTAATACACGCTGATCAGTGAGCCGAAAATAAACTGATTTAAGTGTTTATTACTATCATTTTTTGAGTGTATGAATGTGTAAGACGAAACTTACAAAATTCAAGATGTTAATAAGCTATTTCTTACAACTACTCAAGTGAACTTACATATTTTACCTATTACGCCAAAATTGATTGTCCATTTGTAACCTTACCATAAAAATTCCATCATCATAACAAATAGGCTAAAAATTGTGCTTCGATAGAGCACTAATTCAATTTGACATTATGGTTTTTAAAATATAATTGAGGGTATACCATTCACTTAAGAATTCTTAATCTAATGACAAAAGGATTAAGAGTCTGTTTGGTTTAACTGTTCATAGCAGCTGATATCTGATAGCTAGTGGCGGATAGCTGATTCAGATTAGTGTTTGATAAAAATACAATAGCTGTTGCAGTTTGAATATAAAATTACCAATAAGCATATCATTATCTAATAAATATTAATTTTTATTTTATTTTAATAGGATTAATATAGTCTTAATATGAATCAGCTATCAGCTGATATGAAAAAGCTCCGAGTAGCTTATTGAAACAGCAGCTGTTTGGGGTTCCTAACAGCTATCAGCTGCTGTTTTAAAATTTTACCAAACATCAAATTTTATCAAACAGCTGCTGTTTGGGGTTCAAACCTATATCAGCTAAACCAAACACCCCCTAAGAAAACTTCAAGAATCAAAATGGATTTTATTTGATATATTTTACTTGAGCCAAGTAATTAAACAAAACATTTATCATCAAATTTAATGTTATCATCAAATTCAAACAAAAAAATTCTTATAACAATAGCAAAGTCTAGTTACCTTGCGCGAAGAATAAATGCAAAATATAATCAACATACAGTCGCAGCACAACAACCCAAGAACACTTGACCATGATGAAATTTAAATAAAAATATGATGGATCAGCAAAATGTTGGGTGTTAATGACAAGGAAAAAAAACCTTGAATAATAGACAACAATAAGTTTAACAATAACTAAGAAAGGTAAAATCTTAGCACAACCTACCATCAAATCCCCATTTTGCAAGTAAAATACACTGTACATATACGTCTGCTGCATGAGATCTTACCAACCAAAAAAGGGGTCTGCGGCTGTAGGATCCAAATTTTCCTTTCTGGGCCAACCCAAACAGGATGAACTTACCATCACTCCAGAACAGCAACCTCTTGATCAACTCTCCAATAATTTGCATCATTGAACTCTTTAATTCCAGCTCCACCATCATCGGAATTTTCCTTCTTCGGGATAATGTTTCTCTTTAGAGGACCTGATTCACCAACTATACCCTCTTTGAGAGCCTGTTCCATTGCTTTATCAGTTCCCTCTAGTTCCACGCCAACAAATTCAACATCCTCTTCAAACAATGAGGGAACAGTTGCAGAATTATGGCTTGAATCACTGCTCGCTGAACCATCACTAGAATCCTTGGACGATGATGAGCCATTTGGTAGGGAGGAATCCCCACTTGAGGGTGAATTGACTTCAGGAGTTGCAACCTCCGCTTGACTGGAAAGGCTGACATCAGAGTTACCGTGATCTTCAAATGGATTCAAACTTGACCCGCCTACTTGCAAATCTGATGATTCTCCCCATCCCACCCATTCAGGGAATGGCCTATCTCCAAACAAGTCTTCATTGTCGGGAGTATCAAATCTGAAGAATCCAATATCATGGGGAGCAGTTGCCTGCTCACTTGGTGGAATGGGAACACCCCCAGTAAAGCCATTGGCAAAGTTTCTGTTAGAAGTAGATGCAAAATTGAGCGTCTCTTTGCTCTCAGTCACCTCATCATCTTCCCCAACTACCACCTCATCATCACTACTGCTGTTACCACCATTAGCAGTTCCATTCAAGTTTATATTGTCCATCATCTCGGTAGGTGATGTACTCACAGGGGCATTACCAGCTCTGTCCTCTTGGAATGCGAACCAGTTGGAGTTAGTGAATAGACTGCTGCATTGAGAAAAGATGGTGTAATTTGTTCATGAATAGATAACCTACTCACTAATCTATCCAGGAGAATTTCTCAAATGCTGCACTATTACAAGGAGTGAAAAATACACCACCTCAAAATTCTAATGTTCAAAATAAATTGCATGGCATAAGTCCAAGTATGTGTCCAGAACCAGCTAGACCTTATTACAGGTCTTTGTTCGGGCCAAAAGAATGCAACATTTCAAAAGGTGCATTAGATTTTCTTCTGTATAGCCTAATTTGAGTTGCAGCTTTCCACCACAAATGATGCAGTACAAGTCAATAGCATGTTTTTCCATTCAGCTTTCCCAAGAATATTTTCAATCCATATGTTGAGAGAAATGAATCGCAAGAGGAACATATAGAACTATTAACAGGAGTCACATTTCACTGGCTAAAAGACTCACCTTCCTTGGTCATCACCAAGTCTCAGGGATGATATAACGACTTCAGCAGATTCATCATCAAAGTAGAAGTCCTATATATCAAATATACAACAGCAAAATTAATGTCAAATTTGATAGCAAACATAATTTACTAACTTCTTATGATCCATGTAATACCTATGTTTCACATTTTACCCCTTTTCACCTTTCCTTATAGAAAAACTTCATTAACACTACCTATGCATGGCCATGAGGTAAATGGAGGGGAAGGGATGAGAAAAGATGAAAATCTCCCTTCTCAAAGGAGGGTAACCATTGCCTTCTATAAGGACAATAAGTGAAAATCAATACGACCCAAATTGGTATGTAAAAAATTTCACCTGACAGCAAAAATAGCCATTTTTCATTGCATCCTTTAATCCTTGTTATTATATTGACAATCTCAAACAAAGTCAAACTATATGGATTTATTGCTTCATTTCACTGGTTCAATTCCCTTTCCTCCCATTCATTCAAACAAAAAAAAATCGGAGGAAGTATTAATGGTATCTTTCACACTAAAACCTAAAGGTCTACTCTTTTTTTTTGGCGACATTCCATACCTCGTGCTTTCTATCAGTAGCATTTTTATTACAGAACTCTTAACACCATGAATGACTGCCTACATGGCAAGTTTTTCAAAATAAAAAAATGATTTTTTAATACAGCATGTGGAATTCATTTATCATTACGGGACTCATTATAAATTAAATCAGACCTTCAACTGTAAAAGCACAAAATCACCAGGTAATTTTTTGTACTTTTCCCATAAAAAAAATACTCATTCCCCTGCCTTCTAACCTAACCTTCAACTTTCCAAGCATAATTAGGTGAAGATTTTCCTTTGCCCTCCCCTTTTCATCCTGTAGCCATGCATGCTAGAAACACACAAACATAGAGAAAGATGAGAAGTGAGAAATCTAAGTGGTACCCCATCCTCTCGATCAAGGCCTCCATTATCCTGCAACGAGAATAATAAGAAGTAAAGACCGAATCTTCTATTTTTTTTGGGCAAGTGTTGAAAGTCAAGAACTGCAAACCCAGTAAATAAATAGAGAAAAATAATGAAAAGATAAGCAGGAATGATGAGCATCAAATGAAAAAAAAAAAAGAAAAAAAGAAGAATATACCTCTTCATTATCCTCATTCCCATGCATTTTGTATCTGAAAGCCTGGCTCAAATTATTTGCCAGAGCTGCTACATCATAATCTCTATCATGAAGGTCATCCTCATCACTATCCCTAGTCCTATCTTGCAATGCTGTTGGGCGGCTGCAAAAGACAAGGAGAAATACTACATTCAGACTCGAGAAGCAGAGATTATGATGTTGGGAGAAGCAGAGAAATACTACATTCCTAACTCTATGTAACATAAAATTTTGAAATGAATAGTACAACAATCCTTTATATTATGTTGGAAATTTTAGGCAGATTACAGTGGAAAAAAAGGTAATCTTTAATCCATGGGATAGAAAAAAAAAATGAGTAGTATTAATTTTATGTTTGGACGTTTATAGGATAATACAGCTGTTGCTTGCTCGTTACCAAAAATAAGGTAAAAAGGCAAAATAGTCTCATTAAAAAATTATGTTCAGCTAAAAGAAAGGGATAACTCTTTTTCCCTCAGTTTTGAAGGCAAAGCAAAGTCAAATTAATTATCCTTTCTCTTGCAAGCTAATTAAATTCCCAAACAAGGATAATTCTCATCCTACTCCCCCTCACCCCTCCTTTTTTTTTTCCTTTTTCCTATTCCTTCTCTACTGCACAAAGCCTTGATGAAAGACAAATTAAACTGCACTACCATTTCAATTGGCATTCACCATATAGCTATACCAGCTACCAACTACCAAAACTCTAAATACAAACATATTATTCTCCCATTCTCCAGTCTACAAAATCCCCTGGTTATATTCTTACAGCATCTAAGAAATTTTGAATTTTGACACTGGCATTTTCCCACTTTTTTCTTGAAACCTCAACCAATTCACAACCATCATGACCAGGCATCAAATCAAAGAAGTGAGTCCAACATCTCTAGTTCCATTGCCGATTAAAAGCCACCAAAAATTCATTTGCAATCTGATTATTCAAACACTCTTTTTTTCAAGATTTTCAAGACTAAAGTTATACTAGATGGTCTATATAAATTAAATAAGTGCCAGCCATTACCAGATAATCTCTGTCCCTACTAGTAGTTAAATATCTGAAATACTAATCATATAAGAGTGAAAAAAGGTGGTCTCAACTTTGATTGTTCAGCCAGTCAAATATATCTACCAACAATATACTAAAAAATACTAGATTTTGAGGAAAGAGTGAAATATGTGGTGGACATTTTTGACAGCAGGACAATGAAATACCAATTTATCAAGCCCCACTTGCTGATGATAGTTTTAAAATATTTTTATCTAGAGTAAAAACAGGGGGATCAATGTCTTCAATCAGTTGCATTAAATAGTACATCTAACAGCAACTTGCATTGGCAACACAATAAATAAATAAAAGCTCATACAAATCATAAATTGCAACTGTATAAATTAATATATATTCCCCAAAAAAATTCAATCCCTAGCCATGCATTTTTATTTCAAAATAGGCAGATGACCACAGATCAACCATTTTGCCTTTGTTGCTCTATACCTATTCATTGTTTAACTACAGCTCATTGAATGCAATGAATAACATGTGAGAAAAAAAAAAGGCATACCCGCAAGCCCAACGATAGACATTTTCAACTGCATTCCGCCCTTGCAAAACGCCAGCTTGCCACTCATTCCATTCACTATTTTCCTAGAGAAAACAAACAAAAGTGATTTTAGCAAAGACAAATCCAAAATAACACTACTACAACATAACCACCTAACCAAAGATATACTGTCGAGATGAGAAAATAGCAATAATGGTACAAGACACTGGAAGCATGTAAAAACAATATTTGAAAATGAACTCACAAAACCAGAAGAGATAATTTGAAGGGGGGAAAAAAGGCTAAACAATGGAAGCCTAGTTCCGAAAAATATCATACAATGTTTTGAAATTGTTCTGAAGGAAAAAGTAACTACGCTACAGAGTAAGAGACAATTCAGCAACACAAACTAAGAAATTCCCCATAATTTAAACTCTGCAGTATTCTTAAACAAACATTGCACTCCCTAGGAGACATTTGAACAGCATTATCTTACCACTCACCTGTAGATATTTCTGAATGCGGCTATTGGTGTTTCTCAACTGAACAAGCTTATTAGAAATTCGAGTAATGTGACCAAGGTTTCCTGTCCGTGGAGCCTGTTTTACAGCAGCAGGCACAGTCGGCTGCACAAGGACAGACACAATCATCAAAAGCTCAAAAAGGCAATGCAGAATCCAGATGCCATGTATATTGATGAAAAAGAAATAAAGAGACACTGAAAATGGTGCAATAACTAAAATACGAGATTGGCAAAATAATACATTTGTTTTTATGGTCCCCTCTCCTTTCTAACATTGGCTAATCAAATCACACATGTAAATGTAAGTTACTATTGGTATCAGATGCATAGATTTGCATCATTTAGAAAAATATTGTTCAACAAAACATTAACATCCATATACCTGATCAAGATCGCTTGAAATAATGGGGTTTTTATCAGTCTGCAGAATTTTTCCAATCAAATCACACTCTTGAAGAAGGTGATCAACCATAGCATCACTCTTCATTTCTAAACATGACAAGATAATACTCTCCACATGATGATGCAACGCATTGTTGTACGGGTACCTGTATCAATCAGAACATAAACTTTGCATGATTAGCAAACGGAACAAAAATGAATACCAACTTCAATAATTTGCCAATACAGGAATTCAATATCAAAATGAGGTAACAACTTACTCAAAAAACAAAGAAAGCACACGTTTAATGGTTCCTGAGCTAACTAACTCCTTTTCGGTTGCTTCATTCCCTGTTCTTAGTAGCACAGCAATGAACTCAACAATCTAAAAGAAATATGGGAAAAGTTAATTCTCCAACAACAAAATGTCTTTTATATAAACCACAATTGTTATCTAAAAACAGTAGATAGTCTTATTAAGATGACAATTTATCAGAAAATAATCACAAGCTCAGGAAAAATAGGACCTGACTCTGCTAATCTAACCCACAGGGATTACGGCATGGGTTATATTCTAAACTAGCTTCTGTATCAAGTTTATAGAAAAAGCATGATAAACCTTGAGACGATGCTTTCCAAGAGGAGGCTTCAGTTCCCCATATGTTGTAGGTAAAACTTTCTCATCAGACAACACATTCAATAGCATAAGCAAGTCAACTGCAAAGAAATACTGTGACATTAAATAAATAATATGAGAGAATTAAAAAAAAAAGAAAGAAAAGAAAAGAAAAGAAATCATTTCAGTCAATTCCCTCTCCTACCCTTCAGCATTGCACAGAAATCACGGATTCAACCTCAGTTTGATACAAAAATCCTAATAACACCAAACATGTGGCAATTGTGAACAGCTAAAGGCAGGCAAAAGGTAACTTCTCCTCCCCACCCTCACCCCCCCTTTTTCTCCTTTTTGAAAAAAAAAAAGAAAAGAAAGAAAAGAAAAAAAGATCCAGTAGGGAAAATCAAGAGCTGTTGTTCTGCATCTAAAAACAAATTTTTACATCACCAGCAATTATCTTACTTTTTATTTATATGGTCCAACAGAAACATAAAATCTCTCACCCAGTTTAGGCAGCATTGCATTAATAGTCTCTGGATTTACAGGGACTGGAGACTCGTAAATATGTTGACCTCTGAAAGAATGCATCAAGGGGGAAGCAATTGCAGTTCTTTTTGGATCCAGTAAAGATATACACACAGTAAGTGAGTGCACAAGGCCAGATTTTGAATGTGAATCTTCCAATGCATGATCAAATATTCTTGCGACAAAACTGCATGAGGAAAATTTTCAAGACCAGCATGAATACATATATGAAGGAAAAGAGAGATTAACCAAATTTTACTATCCATATAAAGGAGCATGGAATCTTCTACCTTGGACTAGACAGTTTAGTAGCCAATGCTGAGGGCGCATTTCGAGTTATTGCACATAATGTTTCAGCAGCATTAGCATGAACTTCAGGAGGGCTCTGGTTCATGCAAAAGAAGATGTAAGATAATTGAAATATATGCAAAGGTTGAAACTGCACATTCATTAAAAAAACTTTACTATCACTAATCCCTGTACTTTCCATTATTATGGGTCATCCATCATTTTCACAATTCATCTTAGTAGATTAACAGAGAAGAAAACATAGGAAAATGAAATCACGCATGCATTGTATCTCTCAAAGCCCACAAGAAAAATGCAAAGTTGCAGCATTTCTATTTATGGCTGCATATTGCTTAATGACAGTGCTAAGATGATAGCAGTGCACAAATTAAACAAAAATAGCAGTTCAGAAATTTCGCAAAATGGGCTCATCAGTCACCTCTTGCCAGCAAAAGATAACCTTAATTGCTATTTATGGAAGGTAACCAACTCAGTCTATTTATGGCACGCATTCTTGCCAATACAAAATGTGATGTTCTGATACATCATATGCAGCATCTGCCTCCCAAATAACCCCAAATCCATGATAACACATATGAATAAGAAAACCCAAAAACTGGAAAAAGGATTGAAATTGAGAAACTGAACTAAACCAGGAGGCTAAAAGAATTGACTAAAACCAGGTGGTTAACAGTATTGACAGGCATCAAGAGTCCATCAGCGCACTCAACCAGTATGTCGCTACGTATGCATGAATATAAACATGCGAGCATATAAAAAAAATTGAAAACAATCCAAACTGAGAAATTTATTTACCAATTCTATTTCAGTTTATCTAAATTATGTACCAATCATGTTGAGATGGTTTTCCAATAAATTTCCCACCATTCAGTTACATTAACCACAAAGAAAGATCTGGTTACACAAAAAAAGAAGTAAAAACTGCATATAAACAGCACCAAGTAAATTAAGAAAGTGTTGTTTCAATAGCCAACAACATATATAAGGAGAATGCCTTAACCATCCAGCAGTGACAGTAATAATTCAATAAAAATACTATCATGTGTGTGCGTGGTAGAAAGAGGGAAGGAGAGATACAATCATAAGAACACAACCATGTATTCTCTCAATAATACGGAAGCTTGCCACTTACAAAAGGACTCAATTTGTCCACGATCATTTCAAGCAAATTGCAATCAGCCAACCATTGCATCACATCAATAAAATTGGGATACACATGGTCATCGGCGCCTACCAGCCGAACCAGAACCTGTATTAAGCAGTCAATATTAAAAATCAATAGGACAAATTAAAAGCGAAAACTTATTATCAGAAATCACTGCTATATTCAAGTATCTCAAGTTACCTCCATGATGGATGTTATTCCAATTAAATCAACCAATTGACAAAAAACGTCCTGATGAGCCTGCAAAGTTTAAATAGTGAATAAACAAAAATGGTTCATGAGACAATCCATGGTAACATAGTTTACAAATAAATTCAGCATGCAACATTTATAGAAAACTAGGTAGACCTCATGTGAACTTTATAGAAATGATAACAGATATTATTGGTAACAGAATACTTCAGGGAAAACAGTCACTCACTTGAACATAGTTCATAAGTGGCAAAGTCTTGCGTACCATAAGGCAAATAACAACCTAAAAAACAACAGCAAATAGCATCAAAAAAGTAGTTTAGCAGAAGAGAAAGCATATAAGAGAAGAACTCTAAAAGGCATCACATAAACTAGATATAAATCATTCAACAGCATACCTTGCTGAAATACCCAGCCAGCAAAGCACTATGAGGTCGGCTTGGTTCCAAGAAAGAGAAGAGCAAGTTCATTAGCTACAATAGCAGAAAAAGAAACAAAGATTAGAAGAGAAAAAAGTTCAGCACCACACAAGCTTCCAGCATTGGGACAAAGTCAAATGTAAAGGGAGTGCTGAAACCTACCTCCTCTTCCTCCACTAAAGTCTTAAGAATAACATCAATTTCACATGTAAAAATCTCACAGGCAATAAAGGGAAACCTAAAAAATTAAATTAAAAGAGTAAGTTATCAGAAGTAAGCTAAGAGAAACTGCAACACCAAAACAGAATTTTTCTTTTACAAGTTGAAGTGGCATACTTGAATGCTCGTTTGCTTTCAGCATCCTCAGGAGCTTCTTCAATAATATACCGCAACAACTGTTCTACCTGGGCTCTATCTCTTAGACTGCCAAAAAAAAAAATTCATGATCCATCGAAATCAACCATATAACATATCCCCAAAACAATGCCAAGAAAAAGAAGATGTAATATTAATAAAGGAGTAAGTTTGCATGAGATAGATGAAAAAGAAAATTACAAGTTTATGAGACGACTGTTTAACGCTTTGCATTCTTGGATTATTTCTTCCTCATCCAGAAGCTCTTCCAATGTGAAATTTTCCTTGTCCAGTATGGACTCCACCTACAAAAGCAATAGCAGGTTAGAACAGTATAAACCAAAAAAGAAATTAACAGAAGGAAATAGTAATGCACTTTACTTATTTTCTAAATCTAAAGAAGTTTATTTCTGAAATTAAAATCACCAGATAAGAATAATTCAATGTCACAAGAAAAACTTATGGGCCCAGCACATCTGACTATGGAACTAAGTCAATTAGCATAATTGGAAAAAGTAAAACATGTTAATTTCATCAGAAATACTGCTTCAAATTTAAAATTCAAGCCTATAACTAATAAATACAAGGCGCAAACTTTATTCCACATCGCGGTCTCCATTTCTTAAATACACAGTAAATACAAACTAGAACAGCATTTTATTGCACCCTTTATTAGGAGGGAAAACATACGAATAATAATTGAACACCCAGCATTTAAATTTTAAAATACAAACGTACAAAACCTAAATTTGCAGTTCTTGTGCTACTAGAAGTAAATTCATTGATTAAAGAAACAATTTAAGGCATGAATCCCAAATAAACCCAGCAATCAAAACTACTAAATACCAAGTCAAATAAGTCCTAAACAAAAATCCATCAAGCTCAAGAAGTAATTAAAAAGAAAAAAAATTCAATTCGAACTTAGAAATTAGAATTGACAAAAAAGCTGACAAAATCATCCAATCAAAACAAAACAGTTCAAACTCAACCATAAGCATTGAGCAAAGCTGGCAAAGCTCAAAATCAGGAAATCATAAGAATAAAAGAAGAAAATGAAACATCACTCACAGGAGATGGGGCAGAGATAGTTGTAAGCTTCCAAAACATCTTAAGAAAGAGAAGAGACTAGTAAGCAAAGCTAGAAGCAGAAGCTGTCAGATCTGTAAACCCTACAAGTCGGAGCAGAAATCTAGGTCTTATAAATGAAAAATTAAATTAAAAATAAATAAATAGAGCTCGAGATTAGAGTAAATATAGATGGCGAGAGAGAGAGAGAGAGAGAGAGAGTTGAAGCTTGAAACCCTAAATTCAACGAATAGAGTACAGAGAGAGACCGTGAAGATTGAGAGTGGAAGAAGAAGAAGAAGCAGAAGCAGCAAAAAGGTTAAAATTTATAAAAATAAATAAAAATAGCATAGAGAGAGAGAGAGAGAGAGCGGGGCGGAAAAGTACAAAAGAGGTACTCCGAAATTCACAATACGAAATTCTAATTATCATGGATGATTATGTATGTATGTATGTGATTACGCATGTATGATTATGATAGATGATAATGGATGTACGTTATCATTGTTATGGCCAGTTTAAATTAGAATAAAAATGCTCTCTCCTACTAAATATAAAAGCTCTTTTTTTTTATTCGTATCAAATTATAGCTAATTTATTATTTTAATTAATTAGTTATCATATTAAATTTTTATAATATTTTTATTTAATATTACTTATTAAATATATTTTATGTTAAAATAATCATATAATATAAAAAGGTATAATGCATCAATTGACTTCTGATTTTAGTTATTTTGCCCCTTATATATTTATTAGATTGTTTCTTATACTTATCTATTTTATTTTAATAAACACTTATATCATCACATATTAATCATTTTACCTCTTGTAATTGTCTATTTTATACTCAATAAACAGTTAGATAAAAATAGTGCTACATGTACATGTAAATATTTATTTGATACAAATATACAATTATAAAAAGCAAAATGATCAATAGGTAATTATATAAATATCTATTAGAACAAAATAGATAAATACAGGGGATAATCTAAAAAATGTATAAGTATAGGAGATAAAATGATCAAAATTGTCAAGTTCAGAGAATAATTGATGTATTAAATTATAGAAAAATTATATATAAATTTATATTTTTAATAAAAATAATTATTTTTTTAATTATTAGTATAAAATAAGAAAGGAGCCTTAAAATAAATATTTTAAGTATTATAGTTACAATAGCAATGCAACTAAAAAAAATGAAACTTCTTAATCGAATATCATTGATGTCTTTTTTTTTGTGTGTTTTTATGATATCAAAATTTTTAAATTATTTAAACATTTAATCATTGTTATGTAAAACAATAAAGTTGTGATTTGATGGTTAAGAGCACATCGCTTCCATATAAATATATATCAAGATTAAATTTTAAATGTACTATTTTTTCATATGTAATTAATAAAAAAATAATTAATATCGAATATTTTGTTAATATATAAGTGATATAGTTCATTTTTAAAGTGTACAAATTTGGGTTAAAGTGTACAAATTAGGGCTGGACATGGATCGAATTCAGTCGGATTAAAAGTATTTTTCATTCTGACCAAATCCGCACTCTTCATAAAATTTCCACCAGAGCTCGATCGAATTAAGCTTAATTTTCGGCTAGTCAATGTCTATTCAAGCTCAATTGATATAAATCGGGTAATTTCGAATTAAAATTGTTATTCATAGATTGCTAACGAAGTAAACCTCAAAAAAAAATATCAAAGAAATCTCTTAACTAAACAATAATGTTTATGCATTTTCTTTCAATGGAGTCTTTTAAAGACTAAGAAAACCTTAGATGTACATAGGAGATAACTTCCTCCAACAAATAAAAATGAAACAATATAATAATTTCAAAAACATTTCAAGAATATTTTATATAACAAAAACACAAGAATAAAAACATAAATTCACAAATAAAAACACAAAAAATAATTTTAAAAATATTCATAAATATTTGGAAAAATTACTTTTGTACAATAAACATAACAAATAAAAACCTTTTTTTTGAATTTATGAAAAAAGCCAACAAAGTTTATCAACATGCAGATTCACAAACAAAAACACAAAAACTAAAAACCTAAACACTAATACAAAACTAAAAAGTAAAAACCCACAAAAAGTTCAAAAACTCACCAAAGATATTTTAGAACTCACAAAGAAATTGTTAAAATATGCAATATTTAGAAGAAATCAGTTAATAATAGAAGAAATAGGTGAAGAATAAAAGAAATCGATGGAAGAAATCGGTAGAGGGAGAATTGAAAGAAAAAATTTCAAAGATAAAGTAAAAGTAATGTGTGACTGTTGAATCCTAGGGCTTTATTTTAAAATGCTTATATACTTATAATAAATGGCATAGTTTATATGTAAATAGTATTTAATATGTGTGTGTTTAATATAAGGTTGGGTTCGGGTTCGCATGAAAACCTAAATTTCAACCCGCTTGACCAATTTAACCCTAAAAACTAAAAATCTCATTCATTCTTGCTCAAGTTTACATCTCGGTCTGACCAACCCACTTGAATTGCTTTAGTTTGAGCGGGTTCTAAAATTGGGCATAGCCATAGCACAAACACTGTTTTAGTTAAATTACAAGAATTTTAAATAATGTTTGTTATTTAATCAAAACACCCATGGTATAAAAAAGTCATTAATTTTTAATAAAGTCACCAACATTAAAACACTCATTATTTGTTACACTCAATGATGTAATAACCTTACTCAGCTAGCTAGAAATGCTAAAATTATCTTGGACAACTAGTTCCAAGCAAAAAAAAAGAGGCTTTTGACCGATGGCCGGAGTCTACAATTGGGGAACAATACTTAGGTGCGGTGGATGCGTCCAAAACGAGGATGAGACAAGTGTAACACTAATGTTGGATGTTTGGTTGATTGACCAAAATACGGGTATGGGTTGAGTAGTGCAAAACTTATAAAGATTGATTATGAGCTCTTGTAGCATAGAACACTAAAGCGGACTAGACCAGAAGCTGTTGAAGCAATTAACTTTAGAGAAACGTTGAATTATACCAAAAGACTTGGCTAGCCCAAAGTAATATTTGAATCTAACTCTCAAGTTCTTATTCAAGCTCTACAAAGGAAACAAGTTAATAAGTCCTATTTTGGTATACAAGTCCGTGATTGCCTATACTTCCTTTAAGATTTTCAATTAGTCCAAATTTCCTTTGTTGAAAGGGAAGCAAATGATGTGGCTCATATTTTAGAAGGCATGTTGCATTTGTTATGGTTTTCAAGAGTGGGGCTCTAACCTCTCTCTTATTGCCCAGGCTTAATTTTGGACTTAGAGGGTATTTGGCTTAGCTTATAAGCTAGTCAAATTGGCTTATAAGCTCTAAATTTAAGTTGACGCATTTGTTTATGAGCTTATAAGCTAAAAAAATAAGTTAGAAATGGACAACTTATTATTTTAGTACTTATAAGCACATAGCTTATAAGTTAATTTGACCAAGTAAATTACTATATTATCCATATTTAATTTTACTGGATGGTCTTAATAATATAATTTTATATTTTTTTAGTCATTTTTACCGGTAAATGTGCTTATAAGCTATCTTTTACTAAATATATTAGAAGTTTACTAAATATATTAGAAGTTTATCAGCTACTTATAAGTATTCAAAATAAATATGTAACTACTTAAAATTTTAATTACTTATAAGCTCAAATTAACTTATAAGCACTTAATGCTTATAAACTAATTTTCATAAGCTAGGCCAAATACCCTCTTAAATTAATAATATAATTGACTTAAAATAATCATACAATTTTCATTTGGCCTTAAAAAAATACGATAAATATTATTCAAAATATGAAATTAAAGCTTCTAACATATAGAAAAAAAAAAATCTACAAATTAGTTCTTAAATATCACAAGCATTGACAGAATAAAAATAACTCATGTTATTTACTATTTTATTTGTCATTACCATGACAAAGAAAATTTTATTTTTTATTATTTGCAAATTTCCTAATCTCAATATGGTTTATTTGCTTTTGATTTGGCCAAAAATATATATATTCAGAATAACTTGCTTTTGATTCATAATACCTACTACTAAAAAAGATGAGAAACTTTTTCGTATAACAAGGTTCAATGACATCTCATTTTAATTATTACAAAGCAAATATAATTTTTATTTGCTTGTACACATGGTTTATTAGGAATAATTCATTTTCATATCTATAGACTTTGTTATATGTTGTTTATTGGACTCCTAAATTTTGATTGTTGAAATTTAACTTTCAAATCTTGTAATTTATTTTTTTTAATTGATAAATTTCTGGATAAAAAAAGTTAAAATTGACTTATAAATTGCTTTTTTTACTTTTTTTTTTTAATTTTCTTACATAGAATTAAAAAATAAGGAAGTTTTTGAAGTACAATGTTATTTTATTTTCTTCCTTGCAACTTAAAAATTTTAATTATATCTTGTAATAATAGTATCACTATTTTATTCTCAAATAATCATTAGCAAATTTGTCATCAATTTTTTTATCATAAAAAAACTCAATATCATAAAAATTATATATTAAAAATCAATAAAATAATTTACAGTGTGATGTTGGGTTAAACCTCAGGGGCATCCTAACTCTCCATGCTTAGTCTCAAGTATTGCCTGTACTTGGTCTCTAACCTGCAAGACTATAGAGAGAGGCAGATCAGGCTTTACTGGAAGAAACTCTGATGTCTAAGTCAAAGTTCGATCTATCTGAATGTAAAGAGAGTAAAAGTGAAGAGAAGAGAATGTCTCATACATGTGGGGTCTCTGGCATGGTAAGCACACAATCCCAACACTCTAAATATTTATTGACACATGCAAATTTTGTCACCCACAGACCAACTATATATAAGGATAGACTCCCACAGGTATGAGACATTTTTTCTTTCTACTTTTACTCTCTTTATATTCAGACTGACTGAGCTCTGACTTAGACATCTAAGTCTCTCCCCATGGAGCTCAATCCGCTTCTCTCTTTTATCTTTCAGGTTAGAGACCGAGCACAAGTGATACCCAAGACTGAGCATGGAGAGCTAGGACGCCCCCGAGGTTCACCCGGCATCCTAGCTCCCCGAGGTTTACCCCAGCATCACAATGTTATGGAAAAATATTATAATAAAAGTATAATTAAAGTAAATTGTACTTTTATCATAATAATTAGGCTAAATAATTATGAAATTCGGGAGATTTTACATATTACACTAGTCAATTTTTGTGTTTTTAGCATCTATTTTTTGCTTTATTGTATTTTCAAAAATTAAAAAACTACTTAGTCGTTCCGTTGATATTTTCATCCTAAAATTATTAATCGATGATTTTGACATTATGAAATGATTTTTTTGTATGAAATGATTTTTTTTTGTTTTTCATTTCTACATATTTATTTTTGATACTTGTTAAGCCATACTCTTTTTAAATTTTATTTTATATATAGATCGTCTGTAAAATAATAAAATTAAAATAAATAATGTGTATGCATTGTTTGCAGAATAATAAAAGACCTTATTCATATTATTTGAAATTATTTTTTATTAATATTTATAAAATTAAAATAAATAGTGTATAAAAAATATAAATAAAATTAAAAACGAAATGAACTAACAAGTAACAAAGACAAATGTATATAAATGAAGAGCAAAAAAGTCATTTTATGATATCAAAATCAATGACTAATGATTTTGAGGTAAAAATATTTGCTAAAATTAGGAAGTAGTTTGATTTTTGAAAGCACATTATTATAGTAAAATGCAATAATTTTAAGACCCAAGATGGTATTTTTTGTCATAAGTCTTATGTTGAAGGCAAATGTTTTAGATATTTGCCTTTTTTTTATTAATTACATGTAGAAAAGAGGAACAACTAGACTCGAACTCAATATTTAAGCGGGAATAATATACGCTCTTGATCACCATATTATACCTTGTATTTGAGATTTTGTCCTTTAAACAAGCACCTTCTGTTTTTTTTATCAAAACAAAGTAATGTGTCTAGTTAATGTTTGGATAGAAATAGAGAAATATTTCATAAAATATTGTAAGGTTAGTATTATATTTGGGATGAGGTATTTGGAGATTTTATAAAGTATGAGAAGGTTTTTGAAAGATTAGTTTTAAATAGTTTTCTTTCTTCACATCGAACCTCCAAAATTGAGGTTTTTGAAGATTTTCAATATTTCTTCCTAAACACAATACAAACTAATACTTTACTTTACTTTATCATATTATATCTTACTCTACTTTATTATATCTCATAATACGTCAATCCAAACATACTCTTAGAAAAAAAGTAGGGCGAATTTTTTTGTTAACTTGATTAAGTCGAATTGAAAGGTGAAATCAAAATTTTTAAATTTTCTAAACTAATAAAACATAAACAAATTGAATTGAACATTTGATTTATAACTGAATTAACTAAATATTATTAATTTGCAATTTAGATTTATTAATTTATAGATTAATATAAAATAAAAATGAAATAATAGTAATTTGTAATTTAGATTTATTAATATAAAGATAAAAATAAAATTTATTAATGAAAATATTAAATGTTAAATATCAATAATAAAAACTTATGATAAATAATATATTATTACTAAAAAAAATTATATGTAATATATTAATAAACAAAAAATTCAATTATTTCAATAGATTTAATTATTAATTTTAAAGTAACTAAATCAAAAATTAATAATTTTTAAAATAAAACCAAAATATATCAAAAGTTGAATTATTTATTATTAAAATAATAAAATTTTATCATATTCATTTAATTATACAGTTATGGGCACCTCTAGAAAGAAGCACTTAATATTTTAACATGATATTTGATTCAAATTTTGGAATCAAAATTGAAATTAAAATTAAAATAAAAATAATTATTTTTTTTATTTGATTTACTCTAAAATTAAAATTCGATTTACCTTGAAATGTTTGGACTACAACATAACTATAATCGAAATCAATAGTTATTTGAAGTATTTTTATTTAAAAATTCAAAAAAAATAATTTTTTAAGAAAATTTTTTATTTAAAAATTCAGAGATGTAATTATAAAAATATTAAAAAATATTAAATTGATTATATTTTATTTTAAATTTTAATTTAATTTTACTCAGAAAAAATAAATTCATTTCATTTAAAAATATTAGAGATATTGATAATTAAAAAATTAAACTAATTATATTTATTTTATTCTAAAAATAAAAATAAGTTTTGATTCAATTCACTTAAAAATAGCTTTTTTTAATTTTTAATTTCAGTTAGAAATCATAACTTATTAAAAGATGAACAGTATGGAATCACTGATTTTCCTTTTCTAAATTAATAATATTTTTATTACTCTATCTATTTTATCCAACTAAATATCATAAATGAGAATAATTAATTCTCATTTTCATTATCCCCCAACTAAACTTTCCCTAAATAATTTCAAATTTTGCTTATAATTTTTTTGAGCAGAAGTTTGCTTATAATTATAATTACAAATTCTTGTTGTCTGTTCTTCTTTTAAATAAATGGAAAATTGATGTCAACATATTTAAAAAAAATCAAAAATTATTCTTTATGATTTTTTATAGCATGAATTTATTGCGAGTACTATGTTTTTAATAATGAAAATAATTTAATATAGCATATAAAATTAATTTATAACTAGAATAAAATCTCGTTCTATATTGCAGGTATTTTTATTTTTTAAATCTTCTAATAATTTTAAATAAATAATTATTTACTTGCAATTATAAAAAATAAAATTAATACATATATTAATAAATCTAACCAAATTATCTATAATTATTAAATTATAAAATACTAATAGATTGATAACATCGCGATATTATCATATAATATTTCATATAAATAATATAAATTATTTTTTAAATCAAATAAACTAAATACCATTAATAACAAATACTTACATCAAAAATTAAAAGAGCAATACCAATATATCTAATATTTTAATTTAATAATAATTAAAATTGTACTTCAAGCGACTTTTGGATCAACTAAAAAATTAATTTATATATCAACTACTTGATTTATTATTACATTAACTATAAAATTAATATACTAGAAAAATTACATTAACAAAAACATAACTTCATTTATATATTAACTATTTGATTTATAAATTATGTCTCATATGCTATCTATTGTATATATATATAATAGTATAAGTAGACTTTATATGAGAACATATAATTAAAATATTATAACTATCATATAGATAAGATGAAGTTAATCATAATCTGAACATGATAATGTTAATTATAATCTTTATAGTATCATAATTTGGTTAAAGTTTTCAAATAAATGTAAATCAATATAATATCCTAATTATATTAAAACTCTACAAATAATTATCTATTATTATAATATGGTATTATAATAAATAATAAATTATATTATTTATTATAATAGATAATCAATTTGTAACATCCTAATTTTTAGGATTCTTGATGTTTGGAGTGAGAAATAGTGTGATTTTGGATCTCACGGGCGTGACATTAGTGAGCCACAACCGTGACATTTGTTTTTGTTTTGTTTGAGGATTTATTCTAATCTGGCAGTGTTGGTTTCAACCCCACGAGCATAGTAATGGAGGGGCTACGGCAGTGGCTTTGTGGATTGTACTATTTTGGAAATCGATTTTGGAATGGCAGTGGCAGTTTAGATCCCATGAGCGTGGTGATTGAGGTGCGACGGTCGTGACGATGGTTTGATTGAGGCGGTGTAGAGTGCTAAACTATCCCCATGGGCATGGTTTTTGAGTGCCACAGTCGTGGCCTTCATTTCTATATATATAGTTCTAAAATTTTTTAAGTCATTCAATCGGTCATTTTCACTTTCTCTCTCAAATTTCTCTCTCTTCCACTATAGAAAACTCTTGATTAAATGAGAAAAACACAAAATCTATTGATAGAACCCCTCTAAAAGTGATTGACAAGAGGTGATCTAGATAGAGCCTAAGAAGAAAAAAGGAAAAATGTTAGTTTGTATGTTGAGATATTGCATTATTAGTTGTATTGCATTTGAATATTTAGTATTATGATGGAAATGAGGTAATTTTGTGATTATTGTTAATTTTGAAGTTTATTATATTTTTGATTTAAGAGAAACTTGAGAGTATTAAGTATTGATCTAAATATTGTGAGTTAAAAGGGAAAGAGAGGATTTAAGTTGTATAATTTATATATATATATATATATATATTGACGTTGTCAATAACTTGGGTATCCATATCTTGATTAGGAATCAAGTTGTGAAAAATTAGAAGGGAGTGAAAATTTGATGAATTTGATGTTAAATGGGCTATTAGAGGTAAGTACATAATTGTACATATTGTATTTATTATGTTTTATCAATTAAATTGATAAAGCATACTATGATGATAGTGAAATGTATATTCATGAATTATGTGATTTAAATATGAATTTGACATGAATTGTTTATGACATTATTTAGACATTTGAGCATGGCTAATTGTAATAATAGTATAAAGTACAGAATGTGCATTAATATGCGGTGGAGAGCCACATATGTATTGTATGTGAATTGTGAAAAAAATATAATATCAATTTTCAGAGTATTGTATTTGGTGATATTACCTTCGGGCCAAAAATTGGGCGTCACTATTATTGCTTTCAAGCTAGATGCAGGGCATCACTGTTATATTGTATTCTATTATCTTCAAGCCAGACACTGAGTGTCAAACATAAGTCTAAAGCAATGACTTTAGAACTTGAATATTATATGAATTTTTTTTATGGGCCTAGTGCATGTAAATGACTTGTAAGATGATTTTGTAATGAATATGATGATTTTGTTGCCAAATGAAAATGTATGTAAATGTGGTTTCTAAAAATGTATCAAGCATGATATTTTTTTATTTGTACTACTAAACTTTCAAGCTTAGTGTGATTGTGTGAATCACACATATTAATAGATTATTGATTAAAAGATGATGATTGGTTCTTGTCATAGAGATTTGAGGTACTCTGAGACCAACTTAGAAGGTGGCATATTCATGCATAGATTTACCATTTTATGAATTAAAGCATATATATATAAGTAATAAAGAGAAAAGTGCATTGAGATTACAAGTTTGAGTAAATTGTATTTTATAGAATTGTGTTTTATCAAATTAAGATTCCCTTTATTAATTGTACAAATATTTTAATGTTGAACACAGGTAGTTCGAAATATTTTGTAACAATGCATTCTTATAATCTATATATTGCAGTATGTAAATGGGTTATATGTACTATATGTATACAGAAAATGAGGATGCTACACAATTAGTTATTAGATGTATTTATCTATAGAAGTTAAATATGATTATAATATTATATATATAATATTAATAATAAATAGTTATTATCCAACAAGATAATAAACTATTTAAAACTTATCTCTTATTTTATAAGATATTTATATGTAGATGAATAAATATCTATTATGATAAATAATAAATTAATTTAATAAATTAATTAAAAATAATAAATTAATTTAATAAATTAGTATTATATATAGATAATATTTATAAACAAAAATACAATTAATATCGAGGAGTAAAATCAGAAAACGTATTGCACCACATGCTTAGTCTCAGTCTAAATTAATTGATTTATAATAATATTTCATAAAATTAATAGTTTATAATAATATTCGATTTTGTAACGTAAGGACATTGGCATCTAATTTCGAAATTTTTAAAGATCTTTCGTATAAGAAAAATTTGAAATGATTTTATTTACATCAATAATTTGAAAAATGTGAGAGAATTTTCAAATGTATAATTTTCTAAATTGTTATCGTAATTTGATTAATGGAAAATAAAATGAATTGAATAATGATGTTGGGTTAGCCATCATGTCCATATATGTGTACCGTCATCAGATATGGGTCCCGCATGAGATACCTCTGTAAAAACACTGTGACATAAGTATCCACGCAAATTGCAACAGTTACTGTTGCAAAATTTGACACGTGGATGAATGGGAGAATAAACTAGGCTCATTAGTCAACTCAATTTGCTACGTGTAGCCTGAAAGAACCGATAATGTTTTGCCAGTGATGAAAGCTCTGTGACTTTAGTTTAACTGAAGTGAAAAATATCGTTTTCCCGATATTACCCATCATATTTTATGGTTCTCACGTGCCGTCTTTCCCTTTTTTGGGTGACTTGCAGGCTTTGAATTTGGACGAGAAGAGTGCGTACTGCGCACCATCTTTTCCAAAATTACTTTCATCTTATTATCTTTTTTTTAAAAGGTTAAAGCAGAGATTTTATTTTAAAAAGTGATGTTAATTAAATTTATTCTATAATATAAAAAAAATAAAATAATAAATATTATTTATGCCACAATAAAATTTTATTTATACTACATTAAAATATATCAAATATACTATTTATATTTATATTTATGCTATAATAAAATATAAAATATACCATTTATATTTTATTTATACTACAGTAAAATATAAAATATAACCTTTATATTTTTTATCTATTCTATAAATTAGTATAAAATTTTATTTTATCTATTTATTGTATAAGAGACTTATTTTTATATGAGGAGCTTACTTACTTTCGGTTATTTTCTCGTAGTATTTTAAAAATATAAGTTTATATTTTTTAAATCTTTTGTAATTGAGGAAAATTTGGCATAAAAAGTTAAATAATTAATTCATTTTGCCTAATATTATATCTAAGTTTAGCTTAATTCCTGCATTTAAATAAAATATTTTTTTATGTGTTTCATACTATTTATATATTTTAATAGTTTTCTTAATAAGATTTATCAAAATTAATGGGATGATGATAAAGAAAATATATATGGTATAATAAAATAACATATACTAATTTTTAAAAATGGAATGTAAAAAATTTTAAAAAATAAAAGGCCTGTAATAAATACAACAACAACAACAACTAAGCCTTAGTCTCAAACAAGTTGGAGTCGGCTGTATGAATCCAAAAGTCCCAAAAGGCCTGTAATAAATAAGTTACTAAAATCAAATATTAATAAAAATATATATAAAAAATATATAAATATCCCAAAGCAACGCGATAATTTTTTTTCTAGTTGTTAATTAAAAATAAAAGTAAAGTTAGTAATAATTACATTTATTGTAAACATATAAATAATTAATACAATGTCATTAATTTTCGCTCTGAAACTTCGCTCTGTTAGGGTTTGCTAAAACGCCATCACGGCAACCACTCCCTCACCGGCGACTGCCCCTCCTGGGCAGTCACGGTCTTTTCTGGACGCTTTCCGGCAGGGTACATCTGTGTCTCATGTTGATAGACTTTTCTCGGACGCCAATCTGGGTACCTTGGAGATTCCAGATTCAAGATTCAAAGGATACCCCTCTATTTCGTTTTCTCAAAAAGATATCGATGAATTCGCCCGGCCTTTTAAGTTTGCTCTAATCGGTCATTTTACCTCCGGCAGACCTTCTATGAAAGCATTACAGAAAGGTTTTGACTTGATTGGTTTTAGGGGCCCTTTTTCGATTGGTTTGTTGAACGACTCAGATGTGCTTATCAACTTCCAAGCTGAGGATGATTTTCTGCGTTGCTGGTTACGGCAACTCTGGTTCTTTAATGGATTTGGCATGCGCGTATTCAAATGGACTCCAGAGTATAATCCATCTTGTGACAGTCCGATTTATCCAATCTGGGTCTCGATGAATGGATTGCCAATTCATCTATTCCACAAACGTGCTCTGTTTTCTATTGCAAGCCGAATTGGTATTCCTTTAAAAGTAGATGCAGCCACTGCTTCTCTTTCCAGACCATCCACTGCTCGGGTATGTATTGAAATCGATTTGTCTTGTGTATTGCCTGATAAAGTTTGGATTGGGGATGATAATTCTGGTTTCTTTCAAAATATTCTGTATGAAAATCTGCCGAAATTTTGTAATCACTGCTTCAAGATGGGACACTCACTAGCCAACTGTGAGGTTAACAATGCTATGGTCACTGATGCTAAAGGTGTTGAAACTGTTTTACCAGAAAAAATATGGATTCCTAAAACTAATACTCGGACTGTTAATTCAAAAAATTCTATTAAAGCTAACTCTGTTCAATGTGAAGTTGATATAGCAGACTGTGCTAAAATTGTTCCTGATCATAATGTACACGAAATGAATGCTACCATTTCAACAAAAAACCCAAATTTTGTTTCCTTACATGAATCTGACAATAATGATAAGGGCACGGATAAATTAGAAATTTCCTCAGTTGATGGTTTTATAGATGATACTGAGGGTAAGGTTCAAAAGGATGCAGCTTCAGACAATGTGATACTTGATTCTCAACAGTTCTTATTTAATGACTTGGCTGCTATTAATGTTGTGGAGAGAGCTATAGAAAATGCTTCTGGCTTTCAACCAACACGTTGTGATCGTTCAAATAAAAAGAATGTCTTAAGCCTTGAGATAGTAAGTGAATCAGACATTGAATTGGATGAAGCTCAAGCTCAAACCGATACAAACTCTGATCAAGATACTGCTGTTGTTACCAAAAAGAAACGAGGTTGGCCGAAAGGGAAGAAACGCACTACTGTAAGAAGCTCCATTTCTAGTTCGGAACCCAATGCTGCTGGTACAGTTTCTTCCATTGAAGGTATTTCAGCTACTTTGCCTATCTCTAATTTGGTTCAGAATCTTGCACCCGTTGATCAATGAATGTCTTATTTTGGAACTTAAGAGGTATTGACTCTTCTTTTCTTCGATTGTCTCATCTCATTAAATTACATAAGTTGGCTTTGCTTGTGTTGATTGAACCTTTATCCTCTGTTTCTAAGATGGATTTTTTGGCTAATAAATTGGGTTTCACTCGATCTTTTGCTTCAATTAGTAATAAAATTTGGGTCCTATGGCATGAGAATATCTTTAAACTTTCTAAGTTTAGGGATGATGGTCAGTTATTAACTTGTGAAGCTGCCCACTTTCAATCTGGCTTTGTTTTCAATATATCAGCTGTCTATGGGGGTCATGATAGGGTAATCAGACATGATCTATGGGATGCTATGTTCAAAGTTTCTGATTCTTGCTCTTCTCCTTGGCTTATAGGGGGAGATTTTAATGTTATTAAATATAGTAGTGAATATGTGGGTTCAGGAAATGTTGAGCTCAATGGTATGCAAGACTTTGTGGATGCATGTGATGAATGTGGCCTTCAGGATATTCCCTTTCAAGGTAACGAATTCACTTGGACAGGTATTCGTCAGAATGGTCGGGTTTGGAAACGTCTTGATAGGGTCATGGCAAATTTCTTGTTATTTGATGCTTTTGATGTTGTTTCAGTTAATCACTTAAGTAAAAATTCCTCGGATCATTCGCCTCTTCTCTTTTGTTGTAAAAAATCCGAATTTAAGTATCCGAAGTCATTTAAATTCCAACATATGTGGCTTCAAGATAATTCTTTTCTTTATACTGTGAAACATCATTGGGGCAGTGGATTTAATGGAGGCGGTATGTCTGGTTTGTTTGCCAAACTTCGTTCCCTTAAAAAAGTTCTTCGGGAATGGAATCAAAATAAATTTGGTAATATATTTTCTGGTATCAAAGTCGCAGAGGAGGAGGTCATTCAAGCTGAAGAAAGGTATGTGACTGATTCATCAGAGTATAATTTCCAGGTTTGGAATAAAAAGCAGGCAGTATTACACCGTAAATTAAAGATTGAGGAGATTTTTTGGAAACAAAAATCTCATATTAATTGGCTTCAGGATGGGGATCGTAATACCAAGTATTATCATAATTTCGTTAAAATGAGACGTAAACAATCTCGTATTTTTTCGATTAAGACTGATGCTGGTACACGATTAGTTGAGCAGGATGATATTGGTGCAGAGGCGGTTCTACACTTCCAGACTCTGTTTGCTTCTGAGAATAATTGGGATTTCTCTAGTTCTTCGCCGATTTTGGATAATATTCCCAATCTTGTTTCTTCGGATGATAATGAGGCGATTCTTTCTGTTCCAGATGCTTTAGAAATTAAAGCTGCGGTTTGGCAATTAAATCCAAACAGTGCTTCAGGACCTGATGGGTTCGATGGGTGTTTTTTCAGGAATTGTTGGGATATTATTGGCCGGGATGTTGTCAGTGCTGTTCAAGAGTTCTTTTTGGGGGTCCCTGTTCCTAGAGCTGTCGGTAGTGCGGTTATTATTCTGCTTCCTAAGGTAGTTAATCCTCATCATTTTGACAATTATCGCCCTATTTGTCTTGCTTCATTTTTTAGTAAGGTATGCACTCGTATTTTGGCTAATCGGTTAGCTCCAATTTTGGATAAGCTTATTTCTAAAGAGCAAGCAGGTTTCCTCAAAGGTCGTTCTATTCATGCTCAGATTATGTTGGCTAATGAGATTTTTCATGATCTCGATAAAAGAACCTGGGGCCATAATATTGCTCTCAAATTGGATATGGCCAAGGCTTTTGATAGGGTCTCATGGGACTTTCTCCGAGCGGTCTTACTTAAATTTGGTTTCTCGGCTAAATTTACTCATCTTATTCTTGGCTATTTGGGTGCTACCCATCTTTCAATAATGGTTAATGGAGTGAGCTACGGTTTCTTTCAAGTAAAGCGGGGGGTTAAACAAGGTGATCCACTCTCTCCTTTGTTATTTATTCTTGCATCTGAAGCTTTTTCTAGAGGTTTGAATGATTTGATCTCTAAGGGTAAAATTTGCCCCTACATGCTTACTAGAGGGAGTCCTATTATTTCTCACCTTGCTTTTGCTGATGATTTGTTGATTTTTATTAATGGTGATGTTAGATCTCTTAAGTATTTTCGAGATTTTTCAGATTTGTACCAGCGAATTTCAGGGCAGCATATTAATTATACCAAGAGCTCATTCTATGTTTCTGATAAAGCCAAGAGTACAATGGTGCACAAGTTTGAAGATATCCTTTCCATTCATAAGGGCACTCTCCCATTTACCTATTTGGGTGCTCCTGTTTTTAAAGGTATTAATAGAGCTTCCTATTGCTCAAAATTGTTGCAAAAAGTGGATGATAAATTGACAGGTTGGTTAAAACGCTTCCTTAGCCCAGGTGGTCGTCTTACTCTCATTAAGCATGTGTTGAGTGCCATTCCGGTTCATATTATGGGTGCTCTTTTATTGCCTAAATCCATTATTATTGCTTTGGAAAAACGGTTTGCCAGATTCTACTGGAGCGGGAACGATATTCTAAAACATCATTGGGTTCGTTATGATAAGATGTGTTATCCTATAACGGAATTAGGTTTGGGTATTAAATCGTTGGTTGCTCTTCAAGAAGCCTTTTCAATCAAGAAACTATGGATGTATCTTTCAAAAGATTCTCTTTGGGCAGAATGCCTTTTTGGTAAATATGGTCGTCGGGGAGATTTGGTCTACTCAACTCTTGACTCTCCTGGCTGGAAGAACTTATGCAGAATATACGAAATGCATCATGATGCCTTTTCTCTGGTTGATGGTAATGTTGTTTGGAAGGATGACAAGAAATTTTCTTTATCTCTGGCATATGACTTGGTCCGAGACAAGAAAGATTCTAATCCTGAGCTTGCTTGTATTTGGAACTCTGTGGTTCCTGCCAAATTATCCATCCATACTTGGCGTGTGTTTCAGGATTCTCTTCCGTTGCCCCACAAAATTCAACAACTTGGTGTTTCTTTGTGTTCGGTTTGCTTGTTCTGCTTTAATGCTCCTGCATCTATTTCTCACGTTTTTCATGATTGTCCTAAGATTCATGGACTTTGGAGTTTATTTTGTGGTTACTTTTTTCCTCATTACAGACATAGAGCCTCATTGTATCATGAGTTGAAGTCCTGGTTTAGATTAGCCCAGTCTACTTCTATGAAAGGGCGTCTGGCTTGTATCTTACCACAGGTCATTATGTATGAGATTTGGTGTGCTTATTGTTCTTCTGCTTGGGGTACTCAAACATTTTGCTTGCAGGCTATAAACCATAGAATTTTGAAATTCCTCCTTAGTTGGGGTGCTGTTCACTCGGGTGACAAGTGGGCAAGGGAAAGTTCTTGCTTTGATTTTTTGCCTACTGGCTTTGGGAGGGCTTCCATTCGTCCTAAACTCGTGTATTGGGTTAGGCCCCCAATGGGATATATGAAATTGAATGTTGATGCTTCTTTTTCAGAGCATAGTGCGACGGGAGGGGCTATTTTGAGAGATGAATGTGGTTATTTTATTGGAGCCTTTTCTTTCCTTTTACAGGCTAATTCTCCTTTTATTGCCGAATTTAATGCTTTGTGGAATGGTTTTTGTTGGTGTCGCGATCAGGGATTTTACCCATCTAGACTTCAAATAGAAAGTGATTCCCTTTCTCTAGTTCAACAATTAAATGGAGATGCTCCTTCTTCCACGCATCTGATTGATCATGCTCGTGAAACTCTTCAAGGATGTGTTATTTCATATATCCCCAGGGAAGGTAATGTTGTAGCTCATTCAATTGCTTTTCAATGCAGGCTTGATGGTTATTCTAGACAATTCCGGTCCTTACTTTCTCTTCCTAAGAGAATTATTGGCATGATCTTGACAGATGCGGGTGGACTGCCGTATGTTTCCTTTAGATATTAGGCCCTAATTTTATCCTTATCTAGTGATGTATTTTAGCTTTCCTTTTTTAAAAACTCTGTTTCTTAAGAGGATGTAACTCAAACTTTTTTTTATCTTTTCTTTTATAAATATTACCGGTGGTTCCGCCCACCTTTACCAAAAAAAAAATTACATTTATTGTAATAATTAGATTAATAATTCAATAACCCATTATTAATGTAAAAATAATAACTCAAAAAATAAATTAAAATTTTAATAAATAATTTGCTCAATAAATACATTAGATATTGTAATAACTTGAGAGAATGAAGTTGTGTGACATTCAATTTCAATTGGTGTAAATTTATTGATCAAGTTGAATGTTAATGTTATTTTTTTGAGTATTGAGAAAATAAATCATTAAGGATAAATATTAAATTGCATATAATAACACCAACATTTAGATATTTGATTAATTATTTATTAATTGCTTTAGTTACTTTAATGTATATTTATTTTAAGGGTTTTGTGAAGGCGTGGCATATTAACACTCTTTAAATAATAATAAATGTTCTAATTTTTATTAAAATATGCATTATTTTCATTTAAGTTTATTATAGTCACTTTTTTCAAGATGATTAATAAGAAAACTAAACACATTTTAAAATTTTTGAACAAATAATAATAAAAGTAAACCAAATTAAAATAAAAGTATAATATTTATAATTGCTTAAAGGGTGCTATATTAATATTTTCTTTATTTTAATACTTCATCCGTTTTATAAAGATAAGCTCACTTTTTTTTACTGTCCCAAATTATAGTTCGTTTATTATTTTAATAAATTAGTTATTATGTAAATTCTCTATAATATCCAAATTCAATACTCTCTCTGTCCTACTGAAATCATCACTTTTGCAAAAAAAATTATCCCTCTCAAATTATTATTTTATATAATTAAGAAAAATTATTTAGCTTTTTTTAATTATACCATTATCATTAATGACTTAATTAACCAATTGATAATATAGTATTAATAAATTAATAGAGGATATTTTAGTCTATTCAAAATAATTTTGTATAATACCTAGAAAATTTAATGACTTTCTTAATAAGTGTACATGAGTTGAAAACGACGATTTTAGCAGGATAGAGAGAGTATTACTTATTAAATGTATCTCACACAAAAGTTGAGATATAATAGGAAAAATATAAGTAAATTTATATTTTTAATAAAAATAATTAATATTTCTTAATCCTTGTAAAATAAGAAGCAAATCTATTTTTATGGGACTAATGAAGCATTATTTTGTCCCAGTGAAATAATTGTCTTCATTATTAGATCAAGGTCTTCAGATCTGATTCAGGAGGGGAATATGTCTCTACTGAGTTTGCAAAGGAAGAGGGAAAGGCCTTCTTTCGCCTTCTTGGCCTTAATCGATCTCTAAATCTCTCCTTTGAGCAATAAACACTGCTTTATACCATTGATAATACCTACCATTACGTGAGTAAGGCCTAAATGACTGATTGAGTAAGGGTGATTCAACTCGACTAAAAGGAGAGGGGAGAGGCCTTGACAAAATCAGAATCAGTAGCAGAAGCAGACAAGAAAACAACGAAAAGAAAAAGCTAAAAGAATGCGAACAAACCTCGTAGAATTAGAGAAAGAAAGACCCCGCCTGCAAGAGTAGATCACTTAGGCCTTTACTAAGCCTCTCGAAGAGCTGGCTATAAATTAATAAAATATTTGATGATACTTTATAATAAAGAAAATAAAATTATTAGTATTTAATAATTCAAATTACTAATTGAAAAATTAGAACCTAACTTATTATATTCTCCTATTTTTATATTTTCATATCACTATTTTATGAGGTGTGTGGATGTAAAAGCACTATAAACTATCATGCAAATTTTATATTCATATTGCTTGCTATGTTCTTAACATGAATTTTTTTTGTTATAACCTTTATATATGGGTGCCCATAGAAATGAAGAAAAAGAGAAGTCTGTGATTCTATAACATTCCTTAATCTAGGTGTCGATATTCCTTGGGTGTGCATCGGTGATTTTAACTAAAATGAATTCTTTCATGAACAAAAGGGAGGCAATCATTATAGGCATCCATGGAATGAGTATTTTACAAACTGGATCAATGATTTGAATTTAATAAACGTGGGATATAATGGGCATTGCTTTACTTGGACAAACAAGCAAAAAGGCAAAAATAATATTTAGAAGTGGTTGGACAAAACACTTTTTAATTTAAAGTGGAGGAATAAGTTATGAAGTGCGACTGTCCTTCATGGTCCTTTTCTTGGATTAGATTACAAATGACTCTTTCTATATCTTGATTTTGTGGCAATACATAGGAAGAAGACCTTTAAATTTGAAGTTAAGTGGATGGACCATGAGGATTATAGAGATGTCATCAATCACGCCTGGAACCAGATTTAGGATGGATCAAATATTAATTTCTTTTACAATAAGCTAAAAATGGATTGTTATAGATTAACTATATGGAACAAGAGTAACAAATTTAATGCTCATAGAAGGATTGAGCATATCAAAACAGAGTTAAAACCTTATATGAGAATCCAAATGAGGTGAATTATGGAAATACAAAGAAGAGATTATTAAAGGAACTAGAAAGGTGTTGAAAAATGGAAAAATAACACTAGTTGCAAAATTCGGGAATCAAATAGCGCCAAAAAGGGGATAGAAATACCAAGTTCTTCCATGCAACAACTATACAAAAAAGGCAATCCAACTCTTTTCAGGAGCAAGTAACAAATTATTTTCCTAGGCTAGTTTTTGATATCTATGATTTCTCTTGGTGCAGTTCCCACTGAAGAAGAAATCAAGAACTCCATATACAGTCTAGATGATTTCCCTGGAGTGTTCTACCACAAATTTCAAAACATCATCAAATCTGATCTCATTTGGGTGGCGTAGAAGTTTTTTGAAGATGGTCAAATTCCCAGAAGCATGAATAAGACTAATATAATGCTTATTCCTAATGTAAAATCCAGAACCTCTAACAAACAATATAGACCCATAGTCCTTTACAACTTTTCTTATAAGATCATCTCTAAAATCTTTGTGAATAGACTAAAATTGTTCATGTATAAATTCTCTAGTTCGTCGTAAGGTGCATTCATACCTGGGAGAAATATCCATGATAACATGTGAATAGCACATGAAATGTCTCATAGATTGAAAACAAATTACTCAAAAAACTTGAGACAAATAGTAACTCAACTTGACATGAACAAGGCATATAATTGTGTTGTATGGGAATTCATCGAATATATCCTTAAGGCTATGGGTTTCAATGATAGAGTAATTAATCTCCTGCTCCAATGTGTAACAATTGTTTCTTGTTTAGTGTTGACAAATGGGAAAAAATCAAACCATTCCAACCTTCTTGAGGTCTCAAGCAGGGAGATCCATTATCTCCATACCCGTTTATATTTGGGACTAATGCATTATCTCTTCTTCTAGATCAGACTCTTAGGAAAAATAAAGGTTTTCAATTTGCAAGAGGATCTCCTACTTTAACTCATATGTTATATACATGTAACACTTTGATTTATGGAATGGCAACTCTGTTGTAGAAATTGGATTAATTTTTCACCAATAATATGTATAGTGTGTGAACAATTACACCAACAATTATATAAAAAATAATTATTAAATAATTAATAAAGAGAACACCAAATTTAACGAGGTTCGGCCAATTTTGCTTACGTCCTCGGACACCACCAAAATATTATTAATTTCAAAGAAGAAATACAAAAGAGAGAGAAGAGATAAAATTATTAAGCCTTAAAATGAGAATGCTTAATAATTTTTAGAATGATAATAACAAAGGGGGGAGGGGTCTTATTTATAACCAACAAGGCCCTCCCCATATCTCACATCTAATGATGTGGGATTTAAAAAAAAAGCCAAAGACAACAAATATCCACATTGGCTATTTTTTTCCATTTACAATCTTCAAATCTTCTTTCATAAAAAAACTATTTCAGTGGTATCTTCAAATGGGCTGTATAGCTCTCATCTTTAATTTTTCAAAATATTGATCAAGTTCAAACAATGGTTGAACTTGACAGCTGTCACCATCTTTGTCAACTTGTCTACAGGATTATCAGTTGTCCGAATTTTCTAAAGTAATATTGTAACTTTCTCCAGAATCTCACATACAAAGTGATACCGAATATTAATGTGCATCGTCCTTGCATGATAAACTTGGTTTTTTGCTAAATGAATAGCACTTTGACTATCACAATACATTTTAATGTGTTTTTGTCTAACTCTCAGTTCACTAAGCAATCCTTGAAGCCAAATTGGTTCTTTAACAGCCTTTGATACTGCCATGTACTCTGCTTTCGTAGTGGACAAGGAAACTGTTGACTGTAACGTAGACTTCCAACTAACCGGCTCCTTAGTAAGTGTAAACACATAACCGGTAGTTAATCGACATTTATCCAAATCACCAGCATAGTCAGAATCACAGTATCCAACTACACATTGACCATATTTCTCATCCAGCTCAAATATCAATCCAACATCTACGGTGTTCAGAATATACCGCAGAATCCATTTCACAGCTTGTCAGTGCTCCTTACCAGGATCATGCATGTATCTGCTCACAACTCCAACTGCTTGTGAAATGTCCAGCGTTGTACACACCATAGCATGCATCAACCTACCAACAACATTTGCATATAAAACCTTAGACATGTACTCCAGTTCCACTTTATTTTTAGGAGATAAAGATGAGCTGAGCTTCATATAAGGTGCAAGCGGTGTACTTACAGATTTTGACTTTTCATTCAGTCCAAAACATTGTAGTACCTTCTTTAGATAATGTTTCTGATTCAAACAAAGTTTTCCTCTCTTCCTATCTCTGCATATCTCCATGCCTAAAATTTTCTTTGCTTCTCCCAGGTCTTTCATTTCAAACTCCTGATTCAGCTGAGTCTTCAACTTCTCATTTTTTTCTAGATTCTTTGAAGCTATCAGCATACCATCAACATACAGGAGAAGATATATGAAAGATCCATCTTGTAGCTTGTGTAAATACACACAATGGTCGTATTTACTCCTTGTGTTTTTCTGCCTCATCATAAAATTATCAAATCATTTGTACCACTGCCTCAGAGATTGTTTCAATTTGTACAATGATTTTTCCAATTTACATACCCTTTTTTCTCCAACAACCATGAACCCTTCTGACTGAGTCATATAGATTTTTTCTTCTAAGTCTCCATATAGAAATGCAGTTTTTACATCAAGTTGAACGAGTTCCAAATCCAATTGTGCTACCAAGGCCAATAAAATTCTAATGGAGGAATATTTTACAACTGGAGAAAATACTTCATTATAATCAATTTCCTCCATCTGAGCATAGCCTTTAGCTACCGGCCTTGCCTTGTATTAAACATCGTTCTTGTCAGAAAATTTTTTCTTTTTTGTATATACCCATTTTCATCCAATTACCTTCTTTCCCTTTGGAAGATTAGCTAGCTTCCATGTCTAATTCTTTCCAAGGGACTGCATTTAATAGTGTTCTGATTAATCCATCATAATTCCTCAATTAGATTGAACCAATTCCTTTAATCATACATGGACCGTCATTTGTATAGTGCAATAGTTACTTCAGAGAGAGTCACTTTAGCCTTCCCATGGAGTAGAGTTGTTTCAAGAAACTCAAACTCCTTTGGAAGGGACCCCAATAGCATTAAAGCCAAATCTATATATTTGAAAGTCACATCCAAATTCATCAAATCAGCTACCAACTGATTAAAATTGGTGATGTGTTCATTCATAGTGGTACCTGGAACATAAGTGAAGTGAAACAACCTCTTCTTCATCTGGAGCTTGTTCTGACTGCTTTTCTTTAAAAAAATTTCCTCCAATACCTTCCACAATTTACTTGTGAAAACTTCCTTAGAGAACGCATACTTTTATGCTCTAGAAAACCATAATAGAATTGTACCATAAGCCACACGATTGATGGCTTTTCAATTTTTTATCAATGTCTTCTGGTTTCTCTTCTTCAATGGCAATGTTTAGACCTTACTGAAAGAGAGCATCTAGAACCTCACATTGCCATATACCAAAATGACCCGTACCATAAAAATCTCAATTGCAAATCTAGCATTTGACACAGCAGTCCTTGATCAAATTGACGAAGTGGATGCTGTCTCCTTTGGAGTGGATCATTTGTCTGAGTCGTCTACCATTTCTGCTTCAAAAAATTATTAAATAGCTAATAAATGTGGAATATAAATAATCCAAGAAAATATTTTCTAATGCTGAAGATCAGACTAGGCTGCAACCATAGAGCATACTCAGAAAATCTTAGCTCTGATACTAATTGTTGTGAGAATTTGATTAATTTTTCATCAATAATATGTATAGTGTGTGAACAATTGCACTAATAATTATATCAAAAATAACTATTAAATAATTAATAAAGAGAATACCAAATTTAACGAGGTTTGGCCAATTTTCCTACGTCCTCGGACACCACTAAAATATTATTAATTTCAAAGAAGAAATACAAAAGAAATAGAAGAGATAAAATTATTAAGCCTTAAAATAAGAATGCTTAATAATTTTTGGGATGATAATAACAAAAGGGGGAGGGGTCTTATTTATAACCAATAAGCCCCTCCCTATATTCCACATCTAACGATGTGGGATTTAAAAAAAAAGGCCAAAGACAACAAACTCATCAGGATGTATCAACCTTAACTCATATTCTCAATTTATATAGCTCGACTTTTGGACAGATTGTAAATTTTGATAAGTCCAATATTGCTTGTAGTAGGAATGTACCAATTAAGGCCAAAAACTCCATCACTAAAGAGTTGAGAATTAATGAAATGATGGGTACTAACAAATATCTTGGAATACCTTTACAATGATGTAAATCTAAGATTGAGGCTTTTAATTTTATTGTTGGTAGAGTAAGAACTAAAACATAAAGCTGAAAACATAAATTGCTTTCTTACTCTGGGAAAGAATTATACATTAAAACATATCTTAATATTATGCCCACATATTTTATGTCTTGTTTTAAAATCCCTGAGAGCCTCTATCAAAAATTTAAAAACCTCATTTCTTCATTTAGGTGGAGTCAAAATAGAAAAGACAAAGGTCTAAAATGGAGAAAATGGGATCTTCCTACAAAGTCTAAATTTAGGGGAGGTCTTGGGTTTAAAAATTTTGAATTTCTTAACATAGAATTATTGTCCAAATAGTGCTAGAAGCTGGTGGTTAAATTTTATTGATTGTGGTATAAAATAATGAAATCCATTTATTTTCCAAATTGTCATTTTTTTAGATGCAAAAATAGGTTACAAACGCTCTTAGAATTGGAGAAGCATGTTATATGTTAGAAATCATATAAAAGAGAGGATAATATGACATATTAGGAGTGGGAGGCATGCTAGAATTTTGGATGAACCCTGGACCCTAACTGCCAAATTTTAGGATTTTCTCTAACAAACTTGATGATGTTAATATTAAATGGGTGGCTGAACTTCTTAATTCTCAGGCTGGATAGAATATTAATCTCCTAACACCATTATTTTTACAGAGAGAAGTTAATCAATTATTAAAATCCCTACCATTCCTAATAACAAAGATGATATATTAGTCTGGCACCCTAATAAATTTGAAAAAATATCTGTTAAATTAGTCTACCACTACTTGTGTAATTTGAGGAATTCTTAAGCTGACAATGGCAGCTCATCAAACAATAATATGTGCTGGTTTAATATTTGGAAATTCAAGGTTCCCCCCAAAACTTAAAACTTTTTCTAGCACATTTATGCTAATGATTTGCCTTGTTTAGCCAATCTTTATAGAAGGAATCCCAGTAAAACTCATATATGTCCTATTTGTAATTCAATAGAGGAAACACCTGTTCATATGCTCCTCCAATGTGATCATACTAGAGCCACTTGGCTTATATCCAATGCTAGCTTGAATTCTTTCACTTTTAAACATTCATCCATACATTCTTGGTGGTATGATGTAATTAAAATATGACTTGTAGCGATAAGAAGATGATTTTAGTCAGAATAGCTTGTCTCTTATGGAGCATATGGAAATCAAGAAATGAGTTTTGTTTTAGATGCACTAACCTTGATCCACTATTCACATCACACAGAGCCAATAGTAGGTTGGAAGACTTTGTTAAGGCCTAACAAACCAATTCCCTTTCGAATGGTGGCCATAGAGATAGAAGAGAAGATTGTACTATTCGACCAATCCATGCTGCTTGGTCCCCTCCTCTAATTGGTTAGTTTAAAATTAATTTTGACACAAAATTATCATCCACAATCTCATTTTACTAGAGCTGCTTTTATCATTAGAAATCATTAGAGCATCCACAGCGCAACTCCTTTTTTGATCCCAATCCCTTCATAGGACTGGGATGTGGAACAAGTCCCACATCTCATTTCAGTGGCCGCCAGTAAATAGCATTCCTTTACAAAAAAAATTAAAAAAAATAATCCGGTGCACAAATATTCTCGCTATATACGGGGTTCGGGGAAGGGTTGAATTCATTGGGTCTTTGTACGCAGCCTTCTCTTGCAATTACAAGAGGCTGTTTTCACGACTCTAACCCTTGACCTCATATCACACGGCGACAATGCTTACCATTGCCCCAAGACTCTCCTTTCCTTTACAAAAAAAATTAAAATTTAACATGCAACGGTAACTTTTCTATGCTTGTTACCACAGTAACAATTTTCTTTTATTTTTTGTATTTTTTAATTATTAAATTTGTATCTATAAATACACCATTTTCCATTAAATTCTACTAAAAATTATATTATTCTTCACTCTACTAAAATTTTACTAAAAATTCTATTTCTCCCTACTCTATTAAAATTCTACTTCTCTTATACACAATTAAAATTCATCTAAAATCAAATTAATGTACAATTTCACAAAAAAAAAAAAGGATCCAAATCAATTCAATACCAATTCTTTTTTTTAATTACATGTAAAATTTTAATTTTCCTCAAAATTCAAAATTTTCACAATCTTAATCTATAAATCCAAACCGACCTTAAAATTCAAATTTTTAAGTTCCTTATTTTACTAATAATCAATTTCTATTTTCTCCCAATTTTACTCCATCTCCATAATTTCAAACTCAATATAGTTGTGGAAGGTCAGATTCAACCAGTGTAGGGGATTCATCTAATTGAGTTACTTAAACGCCCATTGGTTTGGCTTCAAATTTATCATATACACCATTTTCTAACAATGATATTGAAGATGATATAAATATCAACAATGACGACATTAACGTTGAAATTGTGCAAGAGAATACTAGTCAATGATGAAGGAAAGAGGATAAACTCCTAATTAACGCATAGTTAAACGTGTCGATAGATCTTATTGTTAGTATCGATAAAAAAAGTAATGCATTTTGGACCCAAGCCTATCAATACTATGAGGAAAGCAATTCCAGCATTATCAAAAGAGGATCAAATGCAATGAAAAAAATGATGGTATAGGATCAACTATGGAGTTCAATTATTTAGTGGATGTTACGATCATGCAACTCAAAAAATAAGAAGTGGTTCAAACATGGACAATATAATAGAGTTGGCTCACCAATTCTATCTTGCTAAGACTAAGAAGAAATGTAATTTTGTGAGGAACTAAAATGTAGAACTCCTTCAACTAATAGTGAAAGTTCCAAGAGAACAAAAATAAATGCTAGCGGAGCATACTCATCATCATAAAATCCCAAAACGGTAGCGACCGATGATATTATAGAGTCTCTAATTCATCTAAAGGCACTAAAGAAGCTAAGAGGAAAAGTAAAAGGAAATCAAAAGCTACTAATGTTGGTCCTTCATAAAGGAAGAGATTGAAGCTATTAAATCAAATACAACAAGAAAATTATCAATGATTGAGGAATGGAAAAATGTCAAGCAAAAGGAGATGGACTTTAAGGAAAATGATATGGACATGAAAGTCCTTTTTGCAGACACCTCCTCAATAAACCCAGTCCAACGAGAAATTCATGCTAAGTTGTTAGAAAATTTTAAGATAAAGTTTAATATTAATTGAATATTTATGCTTATGATTATGTAACTTTTTAATTTTTTCCAATATTATGTAGCTTTTCAATTATGTATTGTTATTTATCATTGTAATATATTTTATTAATAGGTATAATGTTATTTGTTGTTAAAAATTAGCCATTATAAACTAGCCACTAAAAAATAGCCATTATAAACTAGCCGTTACAAACTAGTTGTTACAAACTCATATCTCCTTATGTATAATATGCTTTAATCACTTATCAATTAGTCATCTATTGTATAAATATTTCTCCCTTTACAACCAACAGTTAAACATCCATTACTCAAAATGTCTAGTAACTTTGATAAACCAGACAACATGTCTTCAAACACTGTCGATGATTAGATTGAAGAGTTTTTATTTGATAACTCATAACAAAAACATCTTAAACTTGTTATGCAACACCTTTATACCCTATATACATACAATATATATATTTCGTATATGTAAAATATGCATACATAATATAAAGTGCTATAGTAAATTATATATTAAAAATTCTCTTTTAAATTAGTACAAATCATTATTAATGAATAATAAATACTTAGGTACTAAGTTGTTAAAAATATAAATTTAAAAAAATCTCTGAAAAAAATTTTATCAGAGTTTTATCTTTAATTTCATTAAATCCCAATTCAATTATCACAGCCTGTACACGAAATCACACTCTCAAAATATACCTTTATATATTTACAAAATCCATCACTTCTTTAAAAATATTATCACATCATCAATTTACATACAAAAATGTTATATACACATATAAGATTTTACAAACCTAGTTTAATATGCACATGATGTTTTTACTATATACAACTCAAATCACTCAGTACAAAAATTATACATGAATGCAACACCTTTCAGGTTGGCCTCGTGGCACACTCAAACTCCAATTCTCAACCATTGTCCGGATATTATGATCTGCACTTCTAATACCTGCGCGATACACATTACTGCGCTAAGCTCGAAAGCTTAGTAGTACATAATCTAGTATAAACAAACATGGAATGATGTTATATATGTGATATCATAATATACAGTATGTCTCAATGCCATACAATATATACATACAATTTATTAACAAATCAATCATCCATACACATACAATGGGTCCATATAACCCTATAATTGTTTTAATTTCAGAACGATTGTCTTGGGCTATCTCATTCATTCGTGACACCAGTGTGTCTTGTCCAAAGGCTTCATGCTATCAGTGATATCAATGTGTCTCGTCCAAAGGCGTCATGCTATCAGTGACACTAGTGTGTCTCGACCGAAGGCGTCATACTATCCAATAATAATATTCTGAAATCAAACTATATATAAGGCAACATACAATCATATTTCGTTATCTACTACTCATAATCAACCTCATTTCCTCATACATTACAAATGTAGCTTATTTTACATCCTAATACAAATGTAGCTTATTTTACATCCTAGTATAAATTTTATATTTTTCTCATTTTTTACATATCATCAATTTTATTCATTTTTAAAGTCATAGCGTACAACATTAATTCAAAACAAGCATTGTTACTTCAAACAATGCTACACCTACATGCACATTTTCATTTAAGTATCATAACATATTTTCTATATTCAATGTGTTATGACTAAAAATAATGCAATTAATATTATTAAGTTCCAAATTATGTGCATACCTCTTTAATGCACAAAAGTAAGCCAAAGCTCCACTTTATTTCAAAATTCCTTATCACCTTTCACTACTAAGTTGGTGCAATAACTATTTTCTCAACACCTATACAAAATGTGAATGTATACTATACATTAGAATCACATTTTAAGGTATTTAGAGTATAAGAAATAAATTAAAACACATTATACTATTTTTTTTTCTTTTCTTAGCTCTATGCACTTTAATATTAGAACTATAATTCAATCAATTTCAAATAGAGTTTTAAGCTCAAATATGTCTACAACATCATATTTTAAGGTACTTAAAGCAATTAAACTCAATTTAGAAACATTCCTTCCAAAACTCTAAAATGTGCTTTAACTCACTTCAATTCTTATTTTTCATTCCAACCACTTCCAATTAATTTGAATCCATTTCCGTTATTTAAATCATTTAGTAACTCAATTTAAATCACGGAACCAAATCAACAAGTATACTTTAACTAACTTCAACTTTACCAATTGCCCTTCTTCACTTTGATTTTACAAATCCACTTTAATCAATCCTAACCAACATTACAAGTTCCACTAGCAATTCATTTTAATACACTTTAATCATTCATACACCATTTACATCATTTCTATATAATATTTCACTAAAATACTAATTTCACCCTTACTTCCTTATTCAAACTTCAACATATCGAACTCATTTCTATCGTTAGACTATATAATCATCAATTATACATCAATGTAACATCAAAACAATGCATTATCATAATTATCAACATTCCCTTCAAAAATCCAAAATACACATAATAGGTCTATAACCCTAAACTTAACCAAATTCTCTCATATCAAAATTTTAACCATAAAATCATTACACACACATGAAAACAACATTAAATTACTCCATTTCAATAATTATAACCATCCACTTCAAAACCCTAATTTACACATATTCATCCATAACCCTAAATTTTCTAATCATGTCATTTTCAATCATTCAACCAACAAATCACTATATAATCATTATTCTAACTTCATTTCTATCTATTTTAACAAGTTAAACACATATTCTCTCTCTAACCCAAACGTACATAATCATAAAACTAAGAAAATAAAGCTTAAAATAAAAGATACCTAATTTCTTTGATAATCCTTCAAAACCTTCTTAAATCCTCTTTAAATCTCTTATAAATTTGATATATTGCACAAGCCAAAATTAAGCTCTCTCCCACTCTACTAGGACACATCTAAGATGATGATGAAGAAGAAGAAGAAGAGATTTTATTTTGATCTTACTTTCTTCTTTTGTTTTCAACCACAAATATATATATATAAATATTTGATTAATTTGTTTATTAATTGTTTAAAATTCATAATTCTCCACTACCATTAAAATATATTTTAATTTTAATTTATTTTATTATTATTTTAATTTATTAACTTACTTATCACTTTTTCATCCATAAATATATAATAATTAATTAATTTAAATAATTCTAACCAATCACTTTATTTTCTTCTTTGACTTTTCTCTCTTCCCTTTATTATTATTATTATCATCGTTGTCATCGTCGTCATCATCCACATTTCTAACACCAAATTATACCTCACATATATATAATGTATATTTTATGTATATGTATATTTCTATATATATATATATTACTTATATTTTACATATATCATTATGTATATATTTATGTAATGTATATTCTATATATATATGTAATATATATTTAATAAATATAAATACCCATATACACAAATAATGTATATCATATATATATATACATCAAATATACCTTATACTTATATTAAATATATCAAGTAAGTTATATATATATATATATATCCAACATATACAATTAATAAACAATATGTATATGTTATGTATACACTAGGTATATATTGGGTGTATACAACTTGTATATCTCTAAATACTTATTTAATTTTTTCAAAATCACAGATATGACATTTTCTCCAAGCGTATGCAGAAAGCTCTTCATCCAGATCTCATAGGAGAGTAGATAGAGACCATGAAGCAAGACATGAATGTCTAATAAGAGACTACTTTGTAGAAAATCTAGTGTACTCTCCCAAGCTGTTCCGAAGAAGGTTTCGAATGAGAAGGCATGTCTTTCTTCGTATTGTTGACGTTTTCTCAAGTTTTGATCCATATTTCCAGCAGAGATTCGATGCAGTAGAGGAAAAAGGAATTTCCCCCCTGCAAAAGTGCACAGTTGCTATTCAAATATTAGCATATGGTGTGCCAGCTAACGTCGTTGACAATTATGTGAGATAGGAGAGAGCACTACAATTGAGTGCTTAAATAAATTTGTTAAATATGTGATTTTGGTATTTAAGAGTGAATATTTATGGAAACCAAACTCAGACGATGTCCAACGGTTGTTGCAGATTGGGGACGAGCATGGCTTTTATGGTATGATGGGCAACATTGACTACATGCATTGGCAGTAGAAAAATTGCCGTAAAGTTTGGAAAGGAATGTGTATGAGTGGTTATAAAGGGATTCCAACTATGATTCTTGAAGTTGTGGCTTCACTTGATTAATCGATATGGCATGCATTTTTTGAAATTGTTGGTTTAAACAATGATAATAATGTGTTAAATTGGTCATTGGTGTTTGATGAAGAGCTTACAGATCACACCCACAAGTAAATTACACTATGAATGGCCATAATTACACTTTTGAATACTATTTGACATATGGTATATATCGCTAATGGACAACATTTCTCAAAACAATTAGCCGACCGCAGGGAGACAAAAGGAAGCTATTTGTGCAGTATCAAGAAGGTTGCCGAAAGGATGTGGAGCGAGCATTCGGAGTATTGCAAGCTCGATTTGCAATAATATATGGCCCTTCAAAATTTTGGTGCTAGGACAATATTACAAGAATAATGAGAGCCTATATTATTTTGCATAATATGATTGTTGAGGATGAAAGAGACACATATGCCACGAACTTTGATTAGATTATCTCTTACGATAATATCGCAAACGGCTTATCATAACAAGAGCTGGAAGAGGAACCTTTCGCTCCATGTGAGAGGTATATCGAAAGAAATATTCAACTACGTAACAAATAAAAGTATTGACAATTACAAGCGAACTTAGTGAAATATATCTGGCAATTCCACAATACCATTTAAATTAAAACTTATGGTTATATAGATTTTTAAATATGTAACGTTATTTGTAATTTTAATGTATTTTATAATTTGATGTTTGAAATTATAATATATTATTTTTAATTATATATTTTGTTGATGAAAATATTATTTTATTAATTGATAATTAATTTTAAATAAAATAATTTAAAATTTTCTAATATTTTTACATAATTAAAAATTAACCTAATCAAAATTAATAAATTAATTAAATAATTTAATCAAACAAAATTTTCATATAGCTAAATAATTTTATTATTCTATAATAAAATAAATTAATATTTAAAATTTAATTATTAAAATAAAATAATAAATAATATAAATATTTAAAAAATGGATCCACTAAAGTGGAACTTGCCCCTTTCCATTGAAGGAAAAAGTCCTATTTTAATTTGAGTCTCTATTTTTGCTTAAGTGACATATAAGTGGAATCCAATGTCTCTCTCCATTATGAATGCTCTTATAGACACATGGTGAAAGGAGTTGCTTGTCTAATTCAATCTATGTCACCCATCATAAATGAAGCTTATGCTTTATTCTTGGTTGTGCAAAGAGTTGTTCATTTGAAGATAAAGTATTACATTTTTTAATCAGACAACTTGCAACTTATTCAATCTCTAACAAACCACGAATTGTGTATTTTAGAGATTGAACCTTTTACTATATAGATTAAACATTTAATTAGTCAACTTTAAGGATATGTTTTTGTGTTTGTAAGAAGGGATGGAAATAGGGTTGCAGACTGGTTAGCTACTATCATTTATTAGTCTGATCTTAGTATAAATTGGATGACTAATATCCCTTCACAATTATATTCTCTTTTGCATAAAGATGTGTTTTCTTTCTTAGTTCCTTAATAATTTCATCATTTTCAATTTTTTTTTTTAGAAAAAAAGCTATCATGCAACTTATCATTTTTCATGATGAGTAGCACTATAGCAGATATTCGAACCATATTTTCTTTTACTTTTTCAGTTATAATTTAATTATATAAAAAAATATTAATTAATCAATAACTTCACAAACACTAGCTGTAACATCCCAAATCCCAGATTGGTAAGAAACAGACATAGAGGATATGATTTAGGCTTAGAACAAAGGAGTTCAGAACGTGACCTATAACTTGAGCTCGAATTTCATCCAAGTTAATGACAGAATTAGAGAGTCTCAAAGAAGACTTAATTGTTTATTTGTGTCTTAGCTAGATTTATAACTTGAAATTATTCAATTTGGAGTTGTACAGAATAAGATATGATGGATTTAGTAGACAATGTGCAAGCTACCTCAAGACAGCATAGTAGGTTTGAATTCGAAGGACCGTCAAAAATTAGATATAGCTCGGATCGACCTGAAATTTTGACACAATGTAGCCCCAGATGTCTAGTTTCAGTGGGAATAAGAATTACTTAATTTTAAGTTGTGAGTAAAAAGATATTAATAAAGAAAAATAGCAAGGTCAGGAAGGGATATCAAAAGGACCTAAGTGAAAATTCTCAAAAGTTAGGGGTAACTATGTAAACTTAAAAATTAAGAGTCGGAAGTTCTTAATAGTGCCCATATCCGACCCCGGAATAATATTCTAGAGATTAATCAAGTCGCAACGACGTGTAACGGTTTTTCTAGGAAATGTCTCGTTAAAGAAAAACGAAGACATTTTGACTAGGGGCATTTTGGTCATTATCAATTAAAGTTATACATGAATTTAAAGTAGGAAATAAAAAAATGAGTACGTAGAGGATGATGAGGGGTGATATATGAAACGATCGTCAGTAGAAACGGAGCCGGAAGAAAACCCAAGCAAGGAAAGGACCTAAAGGGAATTTTGTAAAAAGTTGAGGGCTTATCGGTAATTTTTCAAAATGACTTGGAAACCTAAAATAGACCTTATAAATAGAAAGTAGAGGTTGAGAGGATCAAAACTATATGTAGTATGACTCGTGGAACTGTACGGTTTAAAAGATATGATCGATTAATCGCCGGAACGTAAAGTGGGCTTGGTATCATGTCGGGACCGGATGGGTAACCCGGGACAACTTTATGATATCCTATGGGAAGAGGGACAAGTGGAAAGAAGTAAAGGAAAAAGAAAACTATAAAAATCTAATGTTGGCCAATCAAAAGCAACCATTTAGCATGTGTAATAAATGAAGAAAGAGAAAGGTGACAAGTGGTCTTAAAGGGTTTAACCAACACATAAGGTGATCATCATTTCTTTTGTATATAAATATATGTGATATGAAGAACCAATTTCTCTCTTTTCCACTTGCAAATTTCGGCCAACAAAGGGAAACACCAAAGGACTTCCAAGTTTCTCCAAATTTGATTTTTAAGGAGAAACAAAGATTAAGGAAGGATAAGAAGGAAAAGCAAAGGGGAATTAAAAGAACAAGGTTCGGAGCAGTAGCTATTTCTTGAGAAGCGACGACCAGACCCACAGCAATCTCAGGGTAGATCTCTTAGTTTCCATTATGAGATAGCTAGTTGTGGCATGTATATGTATATATATAAGATGGAGAATTACTATGTTATACTGTACGTTAGTAGTATGTAATAATAATAAACCTCTACTTTATTTTAGAAGTGTGAACTCTTCTTGCAGGTTGTAGTTGAGGGTATAAGGTGGATTCATTGGGAGTGTATTGAGATTGATTGTATTCGCATTGGTTAGTGTAAAAATTATTTTCAAAAATCAGAAAAACCAGTTTTGTCGACACTTGGGACCAAATTTCTAGGCGAACCTCTGGCAAAATTTCTGTAAAAACTGGAACAAAAATTTGACTAAGTAAATTGGTAGCAACAATTAGGATAGTGTGGCACCTCTACTCAGTTTACACATGTAGGTTGGGAAGGGGTGTTACACTAGCTGACCAAAAACAGAATATATATATATATATAATATTAATTAATTAATAACTTCCCAAATACTAGCTGACCAAAAACAGAAAATATTCATAAAATAAAATTCTAAAATTGGGTTTATAAAGTTATATCTAAAATCCCATTTTTCTATTTCAAATATGAGAAAAGCATTGTGTGTAATTAATTTTTTTTGAACATAAATAATTTCATGTTTATGTTTATGGTTGAACATATTTTTATGGTTGAACATAAATAATTTCATGTGCTTGAAAGTTTCCTGCGAACGTGGTCGAATCTGGACCAGAAAAATATGTCAAATGAAGAAAACAAACTTGGTTGGTAACATTCCCCTTAGGACTATAAAAAATATGTAAAAAAATAATAACAAAAAAGATAGATGTAAAATTAAAAAAAAATTAAAGTTTATCAAGTAATATTTTAGATAGGAACAAAGTTTTTTCTTTAAAAATAATTATGAATATAAAACGGATATTTTTTTATACAGAGAATTTTAAGCCAACAAATTAAATAGTAACAAGAATAAATTACTGCATATAAATCAAACAGAAACTATTACTATTTATTATTATAGTATTTTTCTAATGATTTAAATTGTTTTGTATAAATTATTTTTTCAAAGTAGAGTCCACATATAATCATAAAACGATAAAATTCTGCCTATTAAATTTAACGCAGCTATATATCTATGACTTTAGTTTAATATATATAATTATATTAGAATAATTTTTTACTAATTAATTTACATGTTCAGTGATTTTTAAATTTAAATATACCCGGTGGTTTTATGATTTAATTTTTGAATTAAGGCATTTACCATTAAAATAATAATAAAATTAAAAAAAATGTTTGAGAAAAAAAAATCCTATGCTAGTGTGATAATTATTCATCCATTTTAATAGTAGCTATTCTCTCTGAAAATAATTGTTCAATTGCATGTGTAATGCAAATTTGTATTTAATATTGAGTTCTGATCACCTGTTTGAAATATTTGATAAATTTAATGATTAAAATAATATTTAACTATTACTAATTTAAAAATATGATTTAAAAAAATTAAAATTTGGGATTTAACCCAGAAAATACCCCTAAATAAATTATTAAGAAATTTTAGACCCTTTTTAATTTTGGCTAGACTTCTTTTTACAAAAATGCCCCCTAAAATCAAATACCCACTTATTGTCTTGCTAAAAATATTGGCCATTTCAAATTGAAAGTTTCTTCTTTCTTTTCCGATTACTTCTTTCTAAAATTCTAAGTATACGAAATCAAAAAAATTTATCGATTTGGAAGCAAAGCTCATCGATTTGAAAAAGAGCTGTTTGGGTTAATCAATTTAAATAAAGAAAGCTAAATTTATCATCGTTTGGGCCGGAGGAACACAGATCTCTACTACAGCTTCGTCTTTGCCCGGAGAGAATTTGGAGTCGTATAAGCAAGCTTTGGTTTCTAAAATTCATTGATTGAAGGATAAATTTATGGTAATTTTATTTTAGTTTGTGAATATATTTTGTATGAGTGTTTATTATTGTTATTCTTTTAGCTGATTAGTTATGAGTTTGAGTAATTAGTAATTTAATAATGAGTTTTAGTAATAATGTGGAAAGCTAATTTAGTAGTCTAGATAGGAATTTGATTTTTCTGTAATGACCATTTGTAGTTTAGGTATGATATAAGAGACGGTGGAGAAGAAGAGAAGAAGAAGTGAAGATGCTGATGGTGATTATTGCAATTTCTTTAACTTATTTCCCATTTATAATTTTTTCCATCTTCTAAATTATCTTTTATGGTCATTATTGTCTCTGTTGCAGCCTCCAAATCCTTATCTTCACAGAAAACTTAGTCATCTATCCCTATCAAAATCCAAAATATTTTGTTATTTGTTGAGACTTGATAATATCTATATTTCAGAAAAAAAAATTTTGAAGATTATAAAATTGAGAATTTATTATCAATTGTTATTGCAGCTAAGTTCTTTTTAATTACTTGAATGAGAAATGTTATGTTGTTTTTCTTATTAATTATGATATGTGTTATAGGTACAAAATAATCTATAAGTACTTGGTAATCCATAAGATTTTTTTTGTTAGCAATTGTGTGTCTTTTGTAATGTATTGATTTTTTTTGTTTAATTGTTATATATATGTCTTGTCTTGAAAATAGATTTTTTATTTTTTTTATAACTGCGGTAAGTGTTGTGAATGTTATTAATAGTTGATGTTAATAAAGTAATTTAAGGGATAATATTATGACTTGTTATAAGATGTTTGAGGCTATTAGAAGATGTTATGGTCTGTTATGATTTATTAGGGTCTATTACCCTAACAGTCCATAATTGTCTCTATCAATCCCTAATGTCCTATAACAATTTATAATAACATATGCAAATATTATTTGAAGGATTGTTGGTTATTGTTAGAGGTTGATATGGGTTGTTAAGGGTTGCTACCCTAGTTTTCTTAATAGCCCGTATCATATCCTAACAGCCCTTAACAACCCTTAACAGCCTATAACAACCTATATCTATATCTGTAATCATCATATAAATGATTTGTATGGGCTTTCAGAGACTCTTATGGGATAATAGAGGCTGTTAGGGAGTTCTAAGGTAATAAATTAACATCCCCTATCATCCCCTAACAATAACCAACAATCTTTCACATGATGTTTGCAAATGTTAGCATAAGTTATTATATATTGTTAGGAGCTGTTGGGACAGTTGTCGGGTAACAAACCCTAACAGCTCCTATCAACCCCTAACAGTCCATATCAAGTTTATCATTATTAGTTTACTTATTACAAATTTATATAATGTTTAAATATTTTTTTTGTACATTAAATGGCTTCAAATTCCCCTTCTAGCAGTGAGCAATCTCCCATTGATGTAAAAGAAAATATAGATATTAAAATTATAAGTCCATGAGCTTTATCCACTACCACAAGGCATATAATGCTTAAGCAAAAAAATGTTGAGGGGCCACTAAAAGAGGAGGATAATAAGAAAAACAGGTTTGTAAGATTGAAATTACGTGATGAAGATAGTGATGATATTGACGATGATGACAAACTTATAGCTAGTGAAGAAAATGAGAATAAGATGGGTGTGAAGGATGTAAGTTTAAAATTAGTTAATGATGAAATGAATCATTCTGAGTTCATAAGTAATTTACAAATGTCTTACATTTCGCAGGATTTAGAATATGTCATCCCTCCTTCTGATTGGAAGCACCACCCAGTTAATTTTATATCAATGGGTTTGAATATTATCCGCGATATACATAATGCTATTGGCAATAATGAACAGAAGGTATATTATACTGTATTGGCTTGAAATTATAGTCACATGTTTATGTTGTCCTTAAATATCTGATTATTCATTTGTGTTCTGCTTTAATTTTGTGCAGTTGACAGCATTTCATAAATACAAAGTTAAAGACTTTCTCAACATAGATGAACATAGATTTGTTCATTGGCCTGGCTTAATCACATTTATGTTCTTATGTCAAGTGCACCATCTAGTGACAGACGAGTTATGGTTTAAAATATGTAACAATATGCTGCGAATGGTAGTCGATGAATACTGCTTAATAACCTACTTACCCTACATTAGGATAGATGAGATTGAGGAGATGGAGGTAGCCAACACAACCCTAGTACAACAATATGGGACATTTACAAGGAAAAGATTGTTGGATGCATTCCATGAGGCACGAGATAAAGATCTTTAAGTCAAACTAGGCATTTTCTGCCTAGTGGAGCTTCTAATAATTGGAAAATCTAGGGGTTCAAAGGTTGATCCAACCATTTTATCACTTATTGACAATGTGGAAGCATTCAACAATATTGTCTGGGGAAAACTTAGTTGGAAGTTTCTGTGCTCTAATTGGAAAGATGTTGTAAAGAAGTTGCAGACAAACAAAACTGAAGGATTCTTGTTGAGTGGGTTCTTAAATGCAATATCAATTTTTGTGCTCGAGGTTCTTCCAGCATTAGAACAAGTTGGTGTAGAGAGAATATTCAATGGTTCTCCAAGGATGTTGAATTGGAGAACAAACTTAAACCAAAAAGACGTCATGTCAAAATATTGAATCAAAGCTTATAGATCAGGTATCTTAGGTAATTTTTATATAAATATGGGTTTTTTACCTATTATATTATATTATTAAACTTAATAATATTTTTGTTTGAATAGGATTTGATGAAGGCTCCAATGCATATGTTTGCCAAAGAAGCGAGTAATCCAGAATTAGTTGGATTACCTTTAAGTGAGGATGTTAGTTCACCTAATGAAAATGTGGATGAGACCCAAAAGCAGAGAAGAAAAGTTCATATTGTTGGAGATTCGAGCATTCCTACCTCTAATGTGAGTAAAATCCTTGACCAAATCACTCTTATTGAGGGATGATGCAAAGCAATTGAAGATGATAATAAAGTACTTTTGGAAGAAAATAAAGTACTAAGACAGAAAAATGATGAACTTCACACACACTTGCATGGTCAAAATGAAGAGATCTTATGAGAATGAAGAATGTGGAGGGCAAAATTAAAGAGAATGAAAATGTAATTTCCACCCATGATCTTTCTCACCAGAGTACACCTCATCAGACACCCTAAGCTCCGTACGTATTAATACATCAACACTTTTTTTTTGAATCCTACCTTTATATATATATATATATATATATTAATCCATATTTTATAAATAAACAAAATATTGCAGAAAGAAAAACACATATTATGGCGGTGATGGTGATGCACCTGCTTACTCACTTATGACTGTAAAATAAAACTGCCTTTGAAGTGGGTGATGCACATAAAAGAAAGACGATTCCAAATTCAAAATTCATAGGAGGTCCTTGGATGCCGATGGCAGAAGACAGGAGAGATGTACAAATTCCCAAATAGTCTTGCGAAGGATAGAAAATGACAAATCTTACACTCCTGTGCTTCGGCTGGACCCACTGCACTCTCCTTCTCTAATTGAAATCTCATGTGTTTAAAGAATGGTGGATAAATAATTTCAAAGATTATAAATAGTGAGATCCTATTAAGCAATGTTTATAATTCTTTATTTCATACACCAATTGATTATTACTATTGTATTAATATTGTTAATACATTATATGCAGTGATAAAGATATCAATCAATTGCCGTCTGGAGGTGAGACATACGACTTCACCATTCATAAAGTCACAGCTAAAGATTTTTGGTATCGTATGTGGACAATCGACTTTTAGCTAACAAATGATATAAGAATCAACATCTAATTAATCATAATACAATTTCAACTAATAATATTAGCATATTGCTTTATATAATATAATTGTTATATGATATTTTATTTCAGGATATCGATAATATATTATATTACATAAGACAAAAGCAACCTTATATTAAAGATGCCTTTGACCAGCGTAAGACGTGTGGTGACTGTTTATGTAATTATTATTTTACATCTGAATATGCTGCATTTAAGGAGAAGATGGAGAATAAACGTAATTAGAAACCTTCGCACAATATCTTAAAGTTTTTAAGAGGCGATATGCAATATGAGAAGCTGGTGCATAATGTAGATACTATATAACTCCCAATAAACTAACATAGCTCTTACTGGTTTCTTATTAAAATTCAGCTCACACATTGGATTATTAATGTTGTTGACTCACATTATTCTTTGAACCAAAAAGGCGCAAGATAATAATGTGTGGTCCCAATTACTGAAATGCTTTCAGCAACGCTTGACTATGTTGGCTTCTTCAACCATAGGTCAGAACTGGAGAAGAAAAAGAATAAAAAATTTAAAATCGTCTATGACTTTCACAAATGTCCACAACAGGACAAGTAATCTTTGTTAATTGTATTTAATTCATATTAAATATATATGGTATGGTCTCATTGATAATATTTTAATCGCTAATATTTTTGGTGTACAGTATGGATTGTGGTTACTTTGTCGCTAAGTTTATAAAGTTTTTTTTATTACTGATAGACTTGATATTTGGACTACATACAAGATTGCATGGCTGATATGAGATAGAACACAACGGTTAGCTTGTAGTACCATACTACTAATAAGAACATGTGCTCTTGGTGTATGACGAATGATGATTGTTTGATGCTAACATTGCAATTTAATTTTAATGTACATATAATAATATGCATGTATATAAGTTTCATTTAAGTTAATTATTGAAAGATAATTTAATAATTTAGTTATGGTTTATAATCATTTTAATGCTATTCAGGTATGATATCCAATGGTACTTGAATTATGAAGCATGTGGTATTTATGAAATTTTATAATATTTTTTTGAATATATATTTTGGTTTGTGTTCATTGTTACTTGTTGTTTGTGGATAATGTTTGATTACTGTTATGTGCATTATCAGGTCTGGTGCTGATGGTTGATTATTTTTATAAGCTGATAAGGGATAATATTGGCTAATAGGGGATAGTACAAGTATGCGCCCCTAGCCCCTAATAACCCCTAACATTCCATAACAGCCCCCTAATAGTCCTTATTTTTTTTTTATATTCAATGATATGAAAGTTATCAGGTCTGATTGATTGTTGTTATAAGCTGTTATGGGATAATATGGGATGATGATAATGAGATATTTGAGTATGTGTCCTATAACAACCCCTAACGACCCATAACAACACATAAGAACCCCTAACAGCCCTTATTTTAACCCTAACAAACACTATCATCCATGTCAGTCCAAAAATAATGAAATATATATCACGGGATAAAATTATCATTCGATATCAACTCATGTCAATAGTTCAACAACCTCTCATGATAATTTATCAAAAAAGGCACATTTTATGTAACAGTTGAATAACCTGTCAATTATGCTAACAACATTCAATAATTAATCATTAAATAGTTTATGAATACAATAAATAATACAACACATTGTTTTATTTTTTAACACTTATTGATCCTGACATAGTGTGCAAAGAGATGAAATTCTTACCAGTAGATCTATTATGGCCACGCTCCCGACAACGACTGCATTTAGGTTGAGATTTTTCCTCGCCTAAAGAAGGAATCCTGCATTTTTTTTGCCTGTCAGTTGATGTGCACACATCTGGTGGTAGCAAAGTAACATTGTGTATATGCTCCGGAATAGACCAATCAGTAATATAAGGAATTGGATTTATAACTTCTTTGTATGTTTTATACTAAGACTCATACGAATAATATGGAGAACAAAACTCATAAGCGTCATGGATGCTATTTCTAACAATGACAAGAGCATACTCATATGGGAATTAATTTAATTGGAACTTCCTGCGACAACAACTACTTAAAGACATATCAACAATATAATTTTTTTTGCTACCTTAACATCGTATTTGTTGTTGCTCAAAGGCTCCATCTACAAAATATCATTAACAGGAATGTATGAAAATATCATAAATAATGACAGATGAGGAATAATAAATAAAAAATTTCACATTGAAAAAAATAAAGAACTTACATTTATTTTTTGTGCCATCATCTTTCTCTTTCTCAAATTTTTTCAACATCTATTGCCCTTTTATCTATGGACTCCTCTGCTTTCTTTCGACGTTCATAAAACCATTTTTGACACATCTTTCTGACCTCGTCATGATGTTATACCTTTTTTTAGGCATATGAGACCGTGTCCACCTATCAAGCCCAACACCTTTTAGATATTCTTTAGCACTGAGGACGAAAATGCAAAAACTACTAAACAGTGTAGTGAAATCACTTATTTTGTAGGCTTTAGTTGTTTTGTAGTAGTGCTTCTCAAGGTCCTTCATTATATGTTTAAATTTACAATTTAAGTTGCCTAACAAGTGATACATGCAAATCTCATGGATACATTTTGAAAAATATCTAATACAACCTTCTTAATGCTTTGGTGTCTGTAAAAAATAATAATATGATCCGGTCTTTCACCAAAAACTTCCTTCAACCTCATTAGAAACCATGCCTATGATGTGTAATTTTCTGAATCATTAATTTCGAAAGCCAAAGGGAATATCTGTTAATTTTTATAATAACAAACGGCAGTAAAAAGCATACATTGATACTTCTCTTTCAAATGAGTACCATCAATAGTAACTACATGTCTACAATATTTGAATTCTTTAATTGAAGCATTAAAAGCGAAGAAAAGATATAAAAATCTATTGTTATCACCAAACTGTAGACGTATAACCGAACTGAGATTTGTTTCGTCTAGCATGTGCAAATATGCAGGCATAATTGAGAAAGATTATTCTGGAGTACCCAATTTGATATTCTCATATACATACTCTTGTCCCCTCAATGCGACATAATAACTAATCTCAACATCAAATTTATTATGCATGTCATTAATCACATCTTTTGGTTTGAAAATTCTCTCAGGAATTATGAATCGCTTCTTAACACATTCAGTGACAACCCAACTAGTTGCATATCTGTGTCTACTCTGTTCAAAATCAATCAGACATGTATGTTGTGTCACATATTTTGTCACCATCCAACAACTCTTTGGATCTCCAAGACTTTTTACTCGCAATCTCCATGTACAATTTTATTAATACAATGCACAATGAACAAATAGGTATTGGACTTGAAGACCTTAAATTGAAACTTTTTTCTAATTGCAATGAGCGATACGGTTGTCTTAATATCATTCATTGATTTAAATATTTTTTCCTCTTTAATTATTTCATATATATAACTTTCACTTAATAAGTTTGTATTACTCCTGGATGCAAATAAGTCTGTTATAGTTTTTTCATTATCTGTAGTATATTCCGTCATATTACTACAATCAAAAGCAATGACATTACTGCGATTATTATCTGTAGAATATTAAAATTCTGAATCATCATCATTAATAGGTTATGCCTCGATATTACGCTCTATTGAAATGGTATCATTATGTTTTGTCTGTTTCTCGGCACATGAATTTGACACATCATGTTCATCATTGTATTATGTGTCTACATGAAAAGATTCAGTCACCGGTAAAATTCTTACATCTGTATTTTTTTGGTATTAAATTATCACCAAGTATTGCTGCTTGGATAATATTTTTTACATTCTGAGGATCATTACTATCATGTCCGGATTTATATGTACTTTCTTCAATACTAACAATCAATGGATGTTTAAGTCTATCATCCATAGCAATGCCCATGAATATCCTAAGTGACCTATCATCTACGACATCATAAAGCGGATGTTTATCATGACTAGTAATAAATTTGAATTCAACTTTTGATGTGCTGTCAATATAAAGTACTTCGGGTACTGATTTTTTAAGTTCATTAAAATCAGTCATTCTACTCAAGAAAATATATTCAACACCTCCACCAACATACTTGTAAATGTTCACATCCAATTTACCCACATATTGGATGAGAATTATAATTTCTTTCATTAAATGAATTCGTCTGTCGATTAGTTTGAATCTATCCATCAATATTCTAAAAGTACAATAATAAATTATACTCACATCATAATCTATATAAACAACAACAACCTACAATTAAAGGGGTTGTTAGGTGCCGTTAGGGGCTGTTAGAGGCTATTAGGGGCTGTTAGAGGCTGCCAACCTCTAACAGTCTCTAACAGCCCCTAACGGTCCCCTAGCAGCCCCTATCAGTCTCTGACACTGTCTAGTAGCACATATCAGCCTCTAACACACCTAAAGGCACTTAACACCCCATATCAGACTAAAACACTATACAATATTACTACACATAAAGTTCATAACACTACATTACAGCTCCTAATAACCTATTACAGCCCTCTGTTATACCATATCAACCCTTAATAATCTATTAACAGCCTACACTAGCCTTCAACAATATACATTATTGTTTCATATCATATTCATAATACTTTATTCAACTTTTTATGAATCCATAAATTAAAATGAAAGATTAAAGAAATGAGTAGATTCAAACCCATGGAGAAATAAAATAAAATAAAATATAGAAAATATTCAAAATATACAATTTTAAAATTTCACATTTCATTCACAAACTTGAGTTCAACAAAAAAAATTAACTTACTGCAATATTAAATTTCTAATTTATTGGAGAAACTTCAAATATGGTATTTTGGATGTTACAATCAAAGAAAAAACATAGTGAACGAGATAATAATAGAGTTGAAATTACATATGAGTACAGTTTTGAATTTTGTGATAAAAAAAGAAAAAAATCTGCGATGGGATAAAGAAAAAGAAAGAAAAAAGAAAGAGGAAGAGAGGCAAAGGGAGAGAGAAAGAAAAATGTAAAGTTTTTTTTTTTTAGTTTTAAGAGTATTATAATAAATTAGGATATATTTAAAATTAATAGAGTTTAAAATATATTAATATAATGTAAGAGATATTTTTTTTTTGGTTAAATCCCTTTTAAATTTTAACTTATATTAATATATAACTCCATAATTATTAGTGGTGGTGCGCCAAGTGGTAACCTTGAGTGACGTACGACATAAACTGGAAGCTACATGTTCTCCAATGGGATACAAGAAACGGCTAGGAAAATGATTTATGATGATATCCACTATTTACGTGGGCTTTTAGTTAATTGAATGACTATGACATTACCAAAATAATAATTGTGGTACAATACATAACATGTGAATAAATTAATTATTTTATTTAAAAAATCCAAAATTTAGTGGAAGATTAATTAATATTTTCATTTTTTAAAAAATAATTAGAATAATCTAAAGACAAATAAAATTATGGATGAAAACGAGTAAAATATATGTGAACTTTATGTCTAAATTCGTTTAGTTTTAAATTTATTATACTCGTTATATACCTGTTTAAATTATTTCTCTGTATTCATTTTAAATTCAAATATAACTACTCAAAAGGTATACTGAATTCTAAAGTACAATAAAATTAAATTATATTATATAATTATAATATTCTTAATAAGATAATTGTAAATAAAAAATTTAATATTAATACAACCTTATTAAAACAATTTCATACAAAAAAAATTGCATAATTAAATTATAATACAATAAAATATATAATTAAAATTTAATAGAATATAATAAATATATGTCCTAATATATAACCTTGTTCAAGCAGTGAATATATACGAATATAAACTCTCATTCTACTCAAATCTACCAAGAGTAAAAATACTAATTATGCATATTAAAATTTATTTATTTAATTAATAAGTGATTGGTGTGAGTAGCTTAGTACTCTTATCCCTTAAGTAAGAGGTCAAATATTCGATTTATTATGAATGAAATCTATTTATTAAAAATATTTTACCCTTTAATAAGTTAATTTAATGCAATCAAAATCGATCATGACTATTATAGCATTATATTTTTTTAAAATATATATTATTTTTCATTAAATTATATTTTCTAAACATATATTCTTTTTTATTAAATTATCAAATTCATTATTTTTTATTGTTAAATTCATTAATTTTTTATAAGAAATATTATAGCATTATAATTATGATTAATTAATTATATCCATTTGTCATTAAAAAAAATGGTAGATCAAAGGTTTTCATTATCAATTCTGACTCATCCCTTAGCGCCACCTGTAGAAGCAAAGCCTGGAAATTATCTAAGCAACAACCGTCAATACATTCGTTAGAGAAACCTTTTAAAATCATTTTGTACAATTAGAAAATGCATGAATTAAAATATACACTTAAAAAATTAAAAATTATTTTATAAAATTCCATTTTAATATTCTTTAAAAAAATCTATTTTAATGTAACCACAATTAAGTTAATTTTTAAATATTTCACGAGAATAACTTGTAGTCAATATGCAAAGTAATTATAAACGAAAAATTACAAAATAGTTCGTGATTTAATTGATGAATATTTTGATCTATATTATATCGAGTTTATATTATCATTTAATAAATAATAATAATTTGTAAAAAAAATTAATAATTTTTGCAGAAAGATATACATTTTCATATATATAAATGTATAAAAATTTATTAAGAAAATATAATATTAAATATAGTCAATGACAAAATTATAATCAATAAAAATAATGATAATATTTTTATCACATTGTGTTATGGTTTGTGTTTTTTTGTATGTAATCTATCTTGTCCACTTTAAATATTGTCTAAAAATAAAATATACATATTAAAATAATAATTAAAATTTATAAAAAAATTTAAAATAATTTATCTAATTACATTTTTTAAACATTCTTTGATCATTAATTATTAAAATTAGAATAATATGAAATAATAAATAAAGATAAATTTATGAATTTATAATTAATATTATTTTGAATTTATAAAGCAATATTTCAAGTATAATGAAAATTTTTTACTAAAGCAATAATTGAATTGATACAGTGAGGATAATATATTTATATATTATTTTATTTAATGATGAGTACAGATATTAGAGATATCTAAATCATTTTGAATATCTAAATCAAAATATACATAACAAAAAATATTGGTCGATTTTTTCATTTTCTCTAAATCAAATTGTATTTATTTTTATGATGTGCGATGATTCTGAATAATAAATTATATCCTAACCGAGAATCGTACTGTATAAAAAATAAAATAATAATCTATTTTTTATATTTTTTATTTAATTTTATTAACGTAGATGATATAGTATATGAAATAATACTTAAAAAGCAGTATGTTAAAATAATTTTATTAATATTAATTATATATAATTTGTGATATATAATTAAAATTATTACATATTTAATAATTAATATAAAAATAATATTTATTTATAATTAAAAAATATTTTTATTATAGCCTAATTCTTAAAAGTTAAAAACATATAGATAAAGTTATTATAAAAATATTAATTTAATCATGTGTAGTTTAATGGATAAAAACATAATTTGCTTCCGTCTAGATGTCATGTTCGAATCTTTTAGGTATTTCCTCTCCTCTGTATATATGTAATTAATAAAAAAATTAAATTAAATTTTAAATTTATATTAAAAATTTTATAGTTATATTATTCTATTTGTATTTGACTACATGTAAATTTATAATTTTTTTATAAATTAAAGTTTTAGCTTTTATAATATATTTTTATTATATAAAAATTTTAGTTGATAATTTTTTTTGAAAAATATTTTAGTAAATAAAATTTAATATTAAAAATACTAAAATTTTAAAATTAATTATCTCAAAAATTATAAAATAATATAATACGAAAATTTTTATATATAAAATGATCTTACGTTCTATATATTTAAAATCTTTAATTTTTAAAATAATTTTACAAATTTTTAAATATTCGAATTCACCCAACCGCAATTACCCATGATTTTATTAATACTATAGTAATAATTATTAATTAAGTTGCAAAAATTAATAATAATGTCCAAAACGTAACGTAGTGGCTAAATGGATTAATTAGGAAAAGTAAATTCTACAGAATCCGAACAAAGCAACAGTTGACCCTTTTTCTGCGACTCTTTGTTGACGCTTCTGTCCGCTTGCGTGGCTTTTGCCTTTGCTTTCGCTTTTGCTTTTGCTTTCGCGTTTCTCTTTTCTCTTCTCTTCTTTAATCTCTCTTCTGTTTTATGTAAAAACAAGAAGAAGAAGAAGAAGGAAAACACCTGCTAGTAAAGTACTCCACAGATCCATCGAAATCTGTCTTCAGAAATTTGTAGCTTTCTATTTTAATCACATGCGCTGCTAAAAAAAAGGTATGATTCATTCAGATCTCTGATTCTGTTTGTTTCCCGAGAAAAAAATGAATGGAAAACAATTGGATTTCATAGATTGATTTTTTAAAAAAAATTAATTTAAATTGATTTTTACCTTAATGCAGTGAAATTATATATTAATTAGTTGAGGAAGAGAGAGAGAGAGAGAGATTGGAGTAAAATTAAAAATGAATTGAAGTAAGAGAGAATTAAGAGAAAGGAAATTAGAGAGATGAATGTGAGCCATGCGTCGGTTCATCCGGTGGAAGATCCTCCGACGACCGGCGACGGCGGGAATAATAATAATAATAACGCGCCGAGAGTAAGGATGAAGGATATACAAGGTATGCCAGGTACAAAAGGAGGTCTTGCTTTGCGTGTTTTTCAGTTTATTTTCGCTGCTGCTGCTCTTATTGTCATGGCTATCACCAGTGACTTCCCTTCCGTCACTGCTTTCTGGTAAATCCTCACTGAGCTTCATGAATTTTACTTTCTTATATTCTAATTGTAATTTTTGGTAGTAATTTGAGAGAATTTCATTTGAAATTTGGCTAAGATAGTGGATAAACATTTATGTTATTGGTGATTTAGTAAGGAATACTGATAAAAAATCTATGTTAGGATTCTATTTTCTATAGCATTTTAACCTATCTGTGTGTAAAAGATGGGTATAAGACATGAACTACTGTAGTTTCACTCTTTGGAGATGATTCAATAGACTTTTTACTGTTGACACGGTAACGCAACTATTCTTACAATAAGTCACACTAGAAAATTGACATGCATCTTCGTACGTCATGAAGGAGAAGTATCTGATGTGACATGATATTGACATGAATCCAGAACTAAAGTGTTGATGCTTTATGGGTTACTCTGATGCTTGAATATTGCAGAATGAACGGAGTATTGGCATTCATTACGGTCTGTTTATAATGCATTTCAATCAGGTCAACAACATGAATATAATAGTGTGTACGATTGGATCACTCAGCCCACTCTCACTTCATAATATTTGTGAAGAGAGCAAATTAAACATCTGATGATGCTGCCTTACACCGAAACTCTTGCTATGTCTGTCTTATTGCATGTTCTACACTAGCTAGCGATGGCAACTAATGGTGTTGCCTTTTGTGCTGAAAGAATTACTGGAAGCCCTACCTATTCTCTCGATGTTCATTCAAGGTGGAATGTTTTAATGTCTAACATGTCATTGTCATATTACTGCATGTGATAGGATTCAACCATTGATGGACCTATAATTTTGAGGAAAAAGAGAGCTGTGATTCTGTTTCTATGATATCTGTGTATGTGATGCGATCATGCTGCTGATCATTTCATAACATCGAAACTTTCTTCTGATTTTTGCTATATCAGCTACCTTGTTGCGGCTGCTGCTTTACAGTTCTTGTGGAGCATTACCTTAGCCATTGTGGACCTTTATGCTATCTTGGTGATGAGGTCATTGCAGAATTATCGAGTTGTCAGCTTGTTTGCTGTTGGTGATGGGGTAAGGCAATACTGAATATGAGCTGTTTACAAATGCTGTTGCTTACTCCTGGGATCAGTATTTGTGGTCTGGCCTATATTTAGTCTTTAGGCATTTGTGAGGGTGTTGCATACAAGTAGTCATGGCATTTTTAACTTCTTAATTCTGCTCCTGGAAATTCTTCTCAGCAAGTTTATTCAAAGTTTCCAATTAATTGCAGTGTTCCTTGATTATTTTGATGCCATCTATTTGCTTACGCACTTGTGATTTCCAATTTGTAAGAACTAAAGCTACTGTTGTTGCTATATGCATTCTAACTTTCAACTCTACTTTTCTAAATCACGCCATCATTTTGCACTGGGTGTATTAACTCATATATTGCAGAGAAATCTGCAAATTGGATCTCACTCGTATGGATGCTGGAATCAAGTCTAATTAACTTGGACCGAATTATATCCAACTATTATCTTTGTGCATAGCAACAAACAGGCTTGGCCAAAATTTTTATCGGGTGCATGTGATGTAACTGTAATCATCATGATGCTTCATTGAGATTTGAGATATTTGTTATTTTAACAGACCTAGTTTTGAAAAAAAATGCATAGAGAGGTGTAGTCCTAAATGTATCGTGACCTTTGGCTATTGATTGTTTCACAGCTAAGGAGAAATACGATCAAGCAAATTTTGATTTTGTTCACTGTTGACATGTCTGCATCATGTTGATTCCAGCTATTTCTAATACGAATTAATTATAGAACTATCATGTTTGATTCGCAATGTGACTGAATCTGTGTGTTTGGTACTGAATGTTGACTGTGATGGAAGTTCACATTTTCATGTACAATTTGCTTTCTTTCATTTTTATGCATATGTTAGCTATGTTTTTCTTCCTAGTTAGTTATCAAATGGAAGTTCATTATTCTTCTTGGCATATTGCAGCTTAAACTCTGTGCTTATTCCCATGCAGATCACATCCACTCTTACATTTGCTGCAGCTTGTGCTTCAGCTGGCATCACAGTCCTTATCGATAATGATCTGGGTAGCTGTTCTGAGAATCATTGTGTGCAATTTGAAACTGCTACAGCCATGGCTTTCATCAGCTGGTTCACTGCATTACCTTCATTTCTTCTGAACTTTTGGTCATTGGCATCCAGATGATTAAACAAAAAAGAATTGTAAAATTAAAAAAGAAAAGAGTGATAACCCTGGCCATTTTGTGACAGAGACTTAAATACATGGTTTTGTTTGATCTTTATTGCCTGTTGTGTAATCAATTCTCAAAAATTGAACTCAGTTCTTTTCCCTTGTGAATGTTTTTGTAAATCAGGATGCAAAGTAAAAAATTCTGGGTTCTTTGTATTGTTCGGTCTGCTGTCTATTTGTTGTAGACATTCAATGAGGGATATCTGTGCGAACCAGTAATGGCATTTGAAGAGTGTATACAGTTGACAAATTCTCTCTTTTTTGATATCCTCCAAATTTGCCGAGAAGGTACCTGGCATGCGTCGCTAAAATTAAATTACCATTTGGTGGTGGGACTAGAAAGCTTCATAATGATTCATTTGGAATTATGGATTATTTACAAGGCATCAGCACCAAATTATTTGCCTATAATAATGTAGAAAGGTGCCAGATGCTGAGTGCTGACTGCTCTTCTGCTGAAATCAAAGCTTGTTTGTTACCATTATTATTATATTTGGTTTTTCAATGTTATTAGATGGGAGTCAACTGAAGCTTGGAAGTAGAATGTACAAGACTTGGTTATTGCATTTGCATGTGATCTGTGGTGTGGTCTTGTCTGTTTCAGTGTTTGCTTTGTCCATTCCAAATATATGCTCATATGAATCTTAGTTCACACCAAGCTGGGGAAAAAGAAACAAAAGAAGCAGATGCTTTGTCATTAATCCATTGAGACTTAATGTTTCTGTTTACCATTAATGCTTTGTCATCATTAGATTTTTGTTTTTGTTCTGTAAAAAATGATATTGATTAAGATGAAACAAAGACATGCCCAAGGAGAGGAGAAAAGCCCCTTTAAAAACACCAGTAGAAGCTGCCCCAATTGAGTCTGAAGAGCTATTCAGCATAAACACAATAGTCTCTCTAAAACAACAAAAAAAAAAAAAGATATAAAACATACAGAGAAGCCCTTAGAGAAGCAGTAAAAACCAACACAGGATACTACTAATGTAAAGCTCATATAAGAAAGATTGCTCGATTGAAAACTAGAGATAAAGAGATCATAAACTTTAAATAAGAAACTCGAGCTTGAAAAATCGGGTATTCATACATATATGACTTGCTGCCGATGGTGTGTGACGTAAAAGAAGAGTACTTTCTTCTGTCAATTCGACCAGTTTCAAAGGCAAAAAAAAGAAAGCTCAGTGATTAACATCCTGAGAAAAAAGAGTTCTTGAATCAAAAGAGTGGCTGCGTGGTGAGGTTTTGAGAACTGATGAGGGGGAGCCATCCAAATGCTAGATCTAAGAAAAAAAAAATTGAAAGTCATAAAAAAAAATAAAAAGAAAAGGATAACCGAAGAAAGGTAGTTGATCTAGGGTTAGCTGACTTCAGTCCTAAATCAGACAGGAAGGAAATAGTCTCACTTTCACTCACTCTCTTCCTTTTTCTCTTATTTTCACTCAGTTGCTTCCCTCGTCTCTCCTGTATACTTCTCTTTTCTCCACTCTTTTCCTCCGCCTCTAACTACTCCTGCTCTTCTTTGATTAAAGAAGACTTCATCCAACTTTTTTTCTAAACATATTTGCGACAGGACGTTGCAGGCCAATTGCCACAAATGATAAGGCTCACAACCATCATTTTGAATATTGAAATAGCTAACATAATGCAAATCAATATGGTTAGAGGAATACACAAAAGGATGGTTTCAACTATTCCCATTGGGTATTTTGTAAGATCGAAATGTAGACAGGTTATTGGCCAAAAAAAAAAAATGTAGACAGGTTCTCAATCCTTTTAGTTGTACAAATGCTATAAACTCCATATGATTCCTATTCCCATTTTCTAATAAAATTTTACATCCAAAAATGATATTCTTTAATATATATATATATATATATATATATGCCAATATACTTTTTGATAGTTTACGACTTATAGTTTCATTATATGTTTGTGAAGAGGTGAAGGAGGGTGAGCAGGGTTAAAGAAGGGGAAACATGATAAATTACCTTATTTTGGAAGATGATAGATCAAAGGAAAAAGTTTTATAAGGTCAATAAAAGGTTAAGGATTGTTATTTTTTCACAAAAATTTTAATATCTCATTTTGGAGTATAAGGAGGTGTTATAATTTTTATTTTCTATTTTTATTCTTATAATAAATATTTTTATTGTTCAATAAGATCTTAAGTACAAAAAAAATATCTAATGAATGAAGACAAAATAATTTAATAACTATTTTTAAGAATAAAGAAGATATTCAGAATTGTTCAAATTATAGAGGTATAAAATTTATGAGTCACACTATGAAATTATGAAAGAGAGTTGTGGAATACCGTTTACGGTTAGATACTTGTATCTCTTCAAATCAGTGTGGCTTTATGTCTGCTCGATCAACTATGAAAGTTATTTTTTCTTATAAGAGATTTGATGAAAAAATATAGAGAGATGAAGAAAGACTTACATATGATTTTTATTGACTTAAAAAAGGCGTATGATAGAGTCCTTAAAGAAATTTTATGGTGAATCCTAGAGCGTCGGAGAATATCTATACGATATATTTAAGTCTTGAAAATATGTATGAGGGAGTCATCACCAGTGTCTGTACTGTGGGAGAGGATACTAAGGATTTTTTACAAGATGACATCCCTTGGTGTATGATGTTTACAGATGATATTGTATTAATAGATGAGACTCAAGCAGAAATAAGTCAAAAGTTGGAGTTATGGAGAAGCGCTTTGAAATCTAAGAGTTTTAAGCTAAGTGGGACTAAGACTGAGTATATGCATTGTAGATTTAATAGTGAGAATAGAGAAAGAGGCAAAATTATTTTAGACGGAATAACAATACATCATAGTGCTTATTTTAAATGCATTGGCTCTATTCTTCAAAAAGATGAGGTTGTGAAGAAGATGTAAATCATAGAATTAAAGCCGGTTGAATGAGGTGAAGGGGTGCTATAGAAATTCTATGTGATCAAAAGATACCAATTAAATTAAAAGAAAAATTTTACCGCACTACAATACGGGGCTTGCGATGATATATGATAGTGGGTATTAGACAGTAAAAGGACAATACATGAGTAAAATACATGTTGCAGAAATGAGAATGATAAGATAAATGTGTAGTCATACTAGGATGGATAGAATCCGCAATGAGTGCATTAGAGAAAAAGTTGGGGTAGCACCTATTGAGGATAAGATAAGAAAACATAAATTGAGATGATTTAGTCATATAAAACGAAGATCTAGCGATGCGCTAGTTAGAAAAATCGAACAAGTTAGAGTAGATATAGCTAAAAGAGGCAGAGGCAGGCCTAAACTAACTTGATTAAAGGTGGTCTAAAATGATCTTATGATGTTATATCTATTAAAAGAGATAACCATAAATCATATTGAGTGAAAAAGAAGAATCTATATAGTCGACCCAATTGATTTGGGAATAAGATTTTATTGAGTTGAGTTGAGAATAAATATTTTATTATACAAACACTTGTTATATATTCATCTTGTTCATTGAGAAAGAAAAAAATATTTTAATAATTGTAAAAAATATTTTTATGATTGTACTATTTCTAAATAATATTATAATAAAAAATAATTTTAATCAATTTTATAATTTTAATAACTAATTTCATATATAAAAAGATATTTTAATCGATTAATATTAAACTTTACATTTAATTACTTTTCATCCAAACAATAGAAGAATATAAACTCCTCACTTTATTTTATTTAACTTTAGCTTCTTTCAAAACACAAAAAATATATATATATATATATATATATTCTATATTACTTTACTTTACTTTATCCTATTTTACTTTATCTTTTTTTTTTTTTTGAAAATGATCTTATTTTTTTTTAACCTTCTTACAGTTCATCCAAACATACGATAATCTTGTAGATTGTGTTAATAAATTTTTAATATTTCACCCTTATAATATATTTTCAAAATTTCACTCAAATGTAGATTTCTAAATTTTGCTCCATATACAAAAAATTACAAAATGATCAGGTTTAAATAACTAAGATCATGTTCAATAACTATTACAAATGAATACGAAAGATATAAACTTATAGTAACAGTTTTAAAAATAAAATATGAATTTAAAGATTAAGAATTTGAGTTGCAAGCACTTGAATTTCTTAGCAGTCTTCTTCATCAATTACACTCATCTTGTTTTTTATAGTCGTTGATTTTAAATATGGTTATTCGTATCATAAATGGACATATTTTTCATGTTCATATCATCAACTAATGACTCTTTCATACTCTACATATTTTATTGATAACAACATGTACTATTTCTTATTAACAACGTTCATTACTTTACTCTAGTAACATCGTGACTTTGACAAACAAATATGAATTTATATTAAAAGTCTCAATTTCATATTGATGGTCCACATGACTTTCTTTAATAATAATAATCGTTATTTTATTGTCTATCTGAATTTTTTAAAATCGAAAAAGATATAACATTCATTACGACCATTATTCATATATCAAGATGTTTAAATATTAAGTGTGAGAGATTATCTCGTATCAGTTAGTGTCATTCCAACCACTCTTTTGGGTTGAAATATGGTGTTAACAGTACAAGAAATACTTGATAACTAGCTTATAAAGTGTTCTAAACAATTCAACAAAAATTGAACATTATCAAAATACGTATGGAGATTACAATTCGAAAACAATGCTGTGTAGCTACAATCTCTTGAAAGCCTAGCCATGACAACAAAATCACTCCAAGAAGCTGAAAACAAAATCCCAAAAAGAGGTGTTCCATAATGATACCTCTTCTAAACTCAGTCTTGAGAATTCCTCACTAATTTTGCCATCCCCAAAAGTTGGAAAAAGTGACTGCTCATCTCCACTACAATTTAACATTGTTGCAGCTCCTTGAATCCACCACCTCAACCAAAATCTCCCGTGCATTTTTTAGAAATGAGTAAAGTTGCCGAATTGATCCAATATGATCACTATTTCAACCAACCTCAATCGACAACTTTCAAAGATGAATTCTCCAACTTAAACGATGATAATTAATTAAGTAAATATCTAAAACTCCGAATAAATCGATCGATTTTTATTCTTAAATATTTTCACAATATATGAGAAATACCCATCAATTCAAAAATCATCAAGTGGGACAGCAGTAGTGCCAATCAAATCAAAAGAGGAAAGAAAATAGCATAAAAAAACAGCTTTTAACCTCTTGTTTGTTTCGATAATTCCATAGTTTTTTTTTTGTTCATACAGATGGAGATAACACTCCAAGATATTACATTATGATAGCTCTATTATAAGAAACCTCTATCATATATGAATCAAAATCCTTTTGGGAATAATCTGAGATATGAACATCAACGGAGAATTCGTTACAATTGAGATCACCCAGTTAGCTGCAAAATTCATGTCTCTCTAGAGATAATGAATGGTAACTTACCACTCCATATTCAATAAATTTTGGATAAAGATTTTGCATTTTTGTATATAATTAAATTAAGTTGCTATAATATTATTAATTTTTAATGAAATAAGCAAAATGATAATAGAAACTTTTGCATAATAATGAACGTGTTTCATATATTAATTTATTTGGGCTTGGGTTTCTTAAAACTATGGGCATGACCTCTTTAAGACCCATTTTCTAAACAAAACTGGATCCAAAAAAATCATACTCCTTGGGGAGAAATTCACTATATGTTGCTTTTTTTAAAAATATTTTATGATTTTTATGTATTAAAAATATACTAAATTCATATTCCAAAAATGGGTATATCTTTAATATGCTAAATATATATTAAATATATACATTTAAAGGAGATTTATTCTTTACATTAAGTTGAAAGTTGATATTTTTAAAAGAAAATGGAAAAAAGAAAATTGGATATTTCTAAAAATATTTTTATATTTTCGGATATAGAAATTCGTATTCCGTATCCATACTAAATTTTTTTGGCTTCTTTCCCTTCTTCTCATCACTTCGGCCTTTTATTCGATGATTCATAATAATATTAAAATTTTGGTTAAATCAAGAAATAAAGGATTTTATAATTCATTGTAATTATAAATATTATGGCAAATAAAAAATTTGCATATGAGTTTTTTTATCTTTTATTTATAATTAAATCAGCATATAAAATCATGTGGAAAGTATAAAAAATAAACTAAAAACCATTAAACAAAGATAATTCTATCTTGTAATTAAATAATTTAAAATAGTAAACAATAATAATAATGAAAAAAAATTATATAATGCAATTGATATTCAAATTAAATAAAATATTTGAAGAAATTATGGGATTTATCTAGAAAAATTATAGATATATTTTTTTAAAAATATCATCATATATTATTATTCAATTAATTTATCATTTTAATTGGAATAAATAATTTAAATCACAGTTGTATTATATAATTTCTTGTAACCAAGTCTATTTATTATTATTATTATTATTATTATTATTATTATTATTATTATTATAGTAAAGGAAGTAAGTTTGACTGGCTAACAGAAATATGTAAAGCACAAGAATCGCATTTGGAGAAGTAAGAAACAAGAAAGGAATAGAAGTTTGGTGAAAAAAAAAACGTTTCTTTTTTGTATATTTTTTGTATATATAGCAAGTAATGTTCGTTAATAACTATAACCGTTATAAATTGAAACTATATATATACTTAACTCCATTCATATCTTTAATTACATTAAACAAGAAAAAATTTAATAAAAAAAAAACACAAAAAGGTCTAGACAAAAAAATCATGATGATGATGGTGCTAGATTATATGATTGTTTCAACAAGTATGAAGAGATTGTTAAACAGGTTTATTATTTATTTATTTATTTATTTTTATATTTTTCAACTTAAAATTTTAAAAAAAAAATTATAATCTTTTATATTATGAGACAGAGGACAGTTGTTTCGAACTCAAAATTTTTATTACGAAATATTTTTTGAATTATTATATAAGGTTAAAGAAATTATTGATTTAGTCTGATAATATAATGTAATTTGTTTATTGGAATTTTATTTTTAAATGTTATTGAGCTCATAATTAAAGCTTAATTGATTTCATTACTTTCAGGTTCTACTGCTTGATGAGCTCACCGAGTCAATGGACCCTAGGTCTACATTATCAAAGAGGGAAACTGTATATATTCACTCATTATATATACTATATAAATAAATAAATAATTTACAAAAATACTATACAAATTAAAAAAATACAAAAAATATGAAATATTTTTTTATATATGTTGATTATATATTCAATATGTTTTTGATATATTTAGTATATGTCGTAAAAATTTTTAAAAAATGGTATTTTTATAAATTCAAAAGTGTAAAATTGTTAAAAAAAAATAAAATTTTGAAGAAAAAAATAGTATTTTATGTGATTTTCTCAAATAATTATGGTAAATTTTCAAAGATTCAATCCGTCAGTTTATAATTTTCTTGATTAATTGAGGCTCGTCTTCTTACTTGTAACAAAGTTTATTCATAAATTAATTAGATAATATTTTTAATTACTAAAACTTAGAAGATATTTCAAATTATCATTTGCTTCACCTTTCTCATATGACTTTCCATGAAGAAAAAAGCAAATTAAATTAATTCACCTTGAATACTAAAAACAAATAAATAACAAAAATTATATTTGATTGCAGAAGAGATCTGATTTAATTGTTAATTATGAATAATTAATTATGTTTAATTTTAGTTTGTAATGGGTTTAATTAGGTTTTATATGTTATGAATAAATAACTATCAATTTGTAATTCTAATTCTCTATTTAAATATGTGAAAGAAATATCATTATATTGTATATATGAGCCCCAGATTGCTCCGTATTGCCTATTGAATATTTCAATTTCCAAGTTTTTAACAAATTTCTAGTTAAATCCGAAATTTTTTTTTTGGCATAAATTTATGTAGATTTAATTTGAATGAGTCTTATCAACAATTCTAATTTTAAATAAATTTAGATTAAACTAAAATAAAGAAAAGGAAATTACATAATGTCTATGTTAATTTTTTAAATATTTTACAATATTAACAAATATTTTTTAAATTAAAAATAAAATATTAGAAAAATGAATCTTTTTAAAAATATTTTTAGATTTTAAGATAATTTTGTATAAATCTTTATATAATAATCGAATTAGTACTTAATCCAAATATATTGACACATATTTAATATTATTGTTACTATTTTGTTTTTTTTTAATAGTATTATTTTTTTCCTTTCTAGATGATGTACAACTCATTTTTGAATCTTCTATTCATTATATATTTTTCATGACAATCATTACTAAAATAAATTCTTAAACACTTAATTATGATATTCGTTTCTAATTTTTTTTAATCATTATACTTGTATTAAAAATATAAAATCATTATTATTATATGTCATAATAAAATTAATTAATATGTCATAATAAAATTATTATTATTTTATGACTAAATATATTTGCAATTCTATGAACTTATAGGGCATAATAATTTTGTCTCTAAAATTTTTAATTTAACTATATAACCCTGAACTTATATTTTTTTTAACTTATAAACACAAACTCGTTGAATCACTAATATATCTATTTGGTATAAAATTTATAAATATAATGAACAAAATGACTAATATTCATAAATATAAGTGTATTAATCCAAAATAAATAAATACAATGGACAAAATAATTAAAAAAAATTTAATGACTAAACACTATAAATTCAGAGAACTGTATATTTAACTTAGCTAGTTAAACGAGCTTATAAACCTAAATTTAAGCTCACATATTTGTTTTGATAATTTCATGAGTATATAAGCTGAAAAAAATAAATTAAAAATAGCTAACTTATTATTTTAATGCTTATAAATATCTGATTTATAAATTAATTTAACAAAATAAATTATTCTATTATCCCTATTTAATTTTACTAGATAATCTTGATAATATAAATTTATATTTTTTTGTCATTCTATCAGCAAATGAACTTATAAATTATTTTTTACTATGTTAAAAATTAAAAAAAATACTAATTATATTCATTTTAGAGAGTGATCGTTAGACAATCAATCTCTTATGACTAAAAAATATTTATTATAAATTTATTTATAAAAAAAACATTATAATTAATATTTTTTTTCAATAATCACTATTCAAAATGACTGTAATGTAATTAATATTCCTCTAAAAATTATCAATCACTTCAAAATAAACATATAACTACTTAAAATTTTAATTACTTATACGCTCAAATTAATTTATTAACACTTATATTTATAAGCTACTTTTCATAAACTAAGCTAAACACCTCTATATATACTTGATCTCATTTTATTATAAAACACGTTCGACCAGGATTTTCATCAAATTTATTCTGAAATTTGCATAAAAAAGGCATGTTTCTTCACACAGTATCATAGCATTTGGAGGAATGTGGATAAACCCATGATCATAAGACAAGGGAGCATTACTATATATTTAGGGGGTGTTCGGTTTAGCTGTTTAATGCAGCTGATAGAGGTTTGAACCTCAAACAGCAGCTGTTTGGTAAAATTTAATGTTTGGTAAAATTTTAAAACAGCAGCTGATAGCTGTTAGAAACCCTAAACAGCTGCTGTTTCAATAAGCTCCTACTCAGAACTTTTTCATATCAGCTAATAGCTGATTCATATTAAGACTATATTAACCCTATTAAAATAAAATAAAAATTAATATTTATTAGATAATGATATGCTTATTGGTAATTTTATATTCAACCTGCAACAGCTATTGTATTTTTACCAAACACTAACTCGAATCAGCTACCAGCTATCCTCCACCAGCTATCAGCAACCGCCATCAGCTACCAGCTGCTATGAACAGCTAAACCGAACAGGCCCTTAATCCATGAAAGGATAAGCTTTGTTTGTAGGTGCACAATATTTTACACAGTAGCAGTGTCAGAATTTAAAGGTGGGAAGGAAAAATCCATACTAAGTACTACCAAACGCCAAATGCAATGTAAAGAAGTTAATAAATGGCATTTAAAGGTGAAATAAATTGGCAACACACATTTCAATAAAATATTGTAACCAATTTGCAATAGAACAGCAAATGGCTGAAAACTGAACTCATGAACCCTTCTTTTGTCTGCAACTGCAATTGCTAATAAGATTAAACACTAAGAAAGGAAAAACCAAAAATTCAGAGTCCTTTTCTTTAGTTTATGTTTTTAAGTTCCAACAATAAGCTGAAAGGGCAAGAAAGCTTCACACGGTATATGTCAATGGATTAGGCAAAATCCGGGGTGCACTATGTAAAAATTAATTAAATTAATATAATGCAAACCTGTAGCCGAGGTTTAAATATTACAAAACTTCTTTTCTTTTCTTTTTTTCATTTCCAAAATTCTCCACCTATATCTTTTTTTCCGTATGCAACTTGGGGAGGCGAGGAGATGAAGCATAAGATGAAAGAATTATCACACAAAAGACCAGTTTACAAAAGAGAATGCAAGGCAATGAACAGTGCTCTCATCTGCGGCAAGGACTTTCCACGCAACAGCTTGCTCATATGAGACGTGGCGGCCCATTGTAGACATGCAGATTCCACCCGGCAAGTAAGCAAATCCCTGATGACAAGTATAAATTCAATTAATTGGATTTACAGGCATTAGAGCTTATGTCCAGAACTTCCCCGAATTTTTGGGAAGCAACAGATATACACCAGCTCAAAACCTCGAGTGAGGTTTTAGCAGCAACTATCAGTGTAACAAGCTATCGTTAATTCAATAAATGAAAAGTCCATAGCTCATCAGAGAAATAATGTTCTAGAAATAGTTTGCTACAAGACTAACAAATGAAAGGTCATCACTTATAATTATGAGAGAAATCCAATTGACAACTTGATGAACTGGATAAGATTGAGGCTACTCAGTGCTGGTTTTTTTTTTCTATTTCTCAATCAAAAAGCAGCTCATACCATCAGCAGTAGCAGTGCATAATATTCCATAGAAGTTACCTGTTGCATTAACTTTGCAAAGTCTGTACAGAGTGCCTTGCGTCCAGATTCATCAAATATCTTATCCAATGTGATGTCTTGTAAAGCCACTAGAGTTGTCTCGAGCATGTCTAGACCAGCCTGATTGGCAAAGATGAAAACCGGCAGCGACTGGAGAGAGACCGGAATGAGAAACAAATGATCTAACAAAAAATTTCTAGAGTTTGCATGGCCAATCAAGTTTGAATAATATGTAGAAAATCATGAGAATGTTTAAAGCATATGCCATTTTATGCACGATTTCACTTCATTTGTAAAAAAGATGTAACTGTACCTTTAATGAGCAGCACAAAATGGCATCCTCATGATCCCATAAATGTTTCAACACTGACTCTCCACCAAGAGAATCAGACCTCAGCAATTCTGACCCTAAATAGCAACTGAAGAGAGACAAACACAAATTGTTACACACTGATAAAGTATTGAAAGATGTAAAGCTTGATGGTTCGGCAAAATAAGAGCATGCTCTATACAGTAGTATGACAAAGGAGAACATTAGAATTTAGTAAAGACTGTTATAATTGCTAAACCATGCATGATAAAGAATCAAGCACAACTTGCCTATAACTTTGGCAGATCCAGTGAGCTAACGTAAGAGCTTCAGGGGAACCAGGAGATAACTTAGGACCCACAGCTGGGCTCAATCCTGATGGAGATATAGCCATGGCAACCCTCTGAACAGAGGAAATTACACTTCGTACATATTGACGAGCCATGGTGGCAACATTGTCCTGTAAATTGTTCTCAAAAGGGAACTGGAAGGCAATAGTCAAGACTGATCGAGTGCTATTAGATGATGAAGCATCTGCTGTAACATGATTTGTTGCAGGTCCCACTTCAAGGCTAGACGTAAGATCCAAGGTGCGAGATGTATTCAATGCATTCTGTGTCTCCTTCTGTATGACGACATCATCAGTGTACTGGAGAAAACAATTAAATGACACAATTCCAGTATGCTCCTAACTCGAGACACTTTTATTTTCCAAATGGTACACGAACGAGCTCCACCGTAATTCACAAGTTTCAGGTGATCACAATAGAAATATTAATCATAAAGAATTTTGCAAGTTAACTGAAGTTGAAATGTGCATTTTTTGGTGAAGAATCTAAAGCCTGCCCTTTTATCTTTTTGTTTTTTTTCACACTAGATTTTTTTTAAACTAAAGTCATACTACAGTAACATCCATATTATAAGAACGTAAAGGAAAGATGTAGTGATATTGTAGTATGACTTAACTGCTTTTGAACCTAAAGGAATGATGCGGAAACCAGACGGTAACAATGGAGCATCATCCGGAAACATTTCATCAATTGGAGCAAAAACAAGTTCCGAACAGGCACCAACTGCATTCTCATCAATGCCACTGCATATCTGCCCAAAAAAAATCATGTAATGCCATTAAGACGCATGCATAAGGTTAAAGAACATAAATAGGCTTCTCAAGGTCAACAAAAAGAGGACAGCTATAGTAGATCAAGAAGTTCTCCAAAAATAAACAAACAAAATAGAAATCCATGAGATACTAAAAGTCTACAAATAAATAGACCCCACTATTTACTAAACACTATCATTTTATTGATATGCAATTGAATTAATAATTTAATAAAATAATCAAACAATGCTTCTAAGGTGCTAAAAGTCTAAAAATAGTACCTGTAAGAGATGAATGTCCCTTGAAACAAATGCATCTTCTTGTGCGAGAGAATGGCCTTCCAGTCGAATTACTTCAAGTAACTAGGAAAAAACATAACAATAAAACATGAATGTACAAAAATTATAATGACAAGAAAGTTTACATTTATTGCACTTGAGGATCAAATGTAATAGGCACGACATACTTCTTCATGTTCAATTGTGTGGCCAAGCGGCATGATAATTTGGCTCCCAGTGAACCTTGTGGGACTCATTCCCGGAAATGCATATGAACCAGCCTTCAATGATGCAGCAGAATAGGCATCAACATTAAAATCAGCCCATTCAGAACGATGCTCTCTTAGGAAGCGAACCAAGACTGCAGGAGGGACATTCTAGCATGAAAAAGGGAACACGGAAAGTTCATCAGTTTCAAATCCAAGGACATGTTAGAGAAATGCTCATTCCTTTCAGCATACATGAATACAATGAATTCCAAATTTTCACCAGAAAAATTCGCCAAAGTTTCCTGTCTACATACACAAAACTAGCAGGGAAACAAAGATGTGAATTTGAGTACACCCGAGAATAAAGAAAAATAATTTCAGACAATGTGAACTTGTTAACAGTCGCAAGAAAGTAAAACCGAAATAATAAAAGAAACCTGCAGCCAATTTCATGACAGCAACATGTCTCATTCCATATTTTGCCACTGAACATAAAATGATATTCTTATGCAAGTAATATTAATGCAATTTTGCCAGAAATAAAAATTGGACCATTTAGAAAATGCTGACATCATTTGCAAAAAAAAATCCATATTTCTTTTTTAGGGCTTCCCAGGAATGCTATAGAACCATAGTGATTTCCTCCTGCAGTCATCAACCAAAAGAAAATTCTCAGGATAGTTTAAGAACTTACTTGAAGTAGCATGGAGGCTTTTGCACATAGGATCCCTCCAAGGAATGAAAGGGAATTAGCAGGATTGGCAGTGCTGCTCAAGTTCTTAGTTGAATTAACAGCAATTATTACATCTTCAGCTCCATCACAACTCATCAATGACCACCCATCATCATTAAATCCGTTGACAGCATCATTGAAGCCTCTACACGAAATGACAACAGAAATAGGAAAAGAAGTCATCGACAAACACCATAAACGCTCAACAGTTTCATTACTTGATAAAACACAACTTTGTATTCACAAAAAGAAATTTTAAGAAGAAATTGAAAAACAAGATCACGCAACTACCTGCTTAATCTTTGGCTGAAAGTTCTCAAAACAGCTGGTTGCCTGCCTAAACCATACACCACCTCACCACTGGTCTCCTGGGCAATTTGCCTGATATAACACAACGCCTAAAAAGAAACAACTCAGTTAGACTCTTCCATAAGAATTATAACATAATGCCAACAAAGAAACAAGTCAACACGATGAACAGGCTGTTGTTGAAACTTATCTCATTTGCCTTCTCCTCCCCCAGCGCACAACGTGGGAGTGAAGGGGGGTAGGAGAAAAACAGTCTAATCAGTAAATCTAAAAGCCAACGCCATATATAGCAGATAAAGTTAACAGAAGAACAGACTCCCCAAGTCCCAAGTGGAAATCTCTTTTTTTCAAAGTAAAAATAGGTCAGAAAAAATAGCGTTCACAAAAAGGCTGTGTTTCAATAATAGTAATATTCATATTTTAGAGGAAGGCACTATAACTTACCAGGAAAAAAAGATGACTCAACACCTAAATCATTTATCTACGAATATTAAAATCAGAAAATTTTTCTACCATACAGGGTCAACAACTGCTGGGTTGTGCTTTATGGACTTCTAATTATTTCAAGGTAAGTGATGGTATATTTAGTTTTTGAAACATTGTAAACTATCATGCGTGGTCTTTCCTTGCACAACCAAACCTCAAGAAAACAGCCCAATGTCTCCAGCCAGCCAAAGGTCTACTCACCGCAATTGTGATTTTCTGGGCCACTACTTTTGATGATTCATAAAGTGGTCTCAACACCTCAGGAACACTCCATGCCTGAAGAATGTGAATGAGATTAGCGTTTGCTTGGACATTAACTTTTCAGACTACTGTTAAAAACTGTACCTCCAGATTCAGGTGATCCACTATGTGGATAATTGACCCTCCACCCTCACATGGCCTTATCAAATAGCCACTGGGAAGCATTTCAGCCCTCACAAACTGAGAAGCTGCTGCTGCATTTGGACCAGCACCAGAACCAGAAAGAGATCTCTCGCAGACCTTAAAAAAAAGATAATATGCAATAGCATATGTCATTGATGGTTTTTACTATTCAAAAGTATAGTTAGCCAATATCTATGCCAAAAAGTTAATTATCTTATAATCAGACTAAATTTTATAAAAACATGCATACCACAAGACTGCCATTGTCTAAGCTTGTAGTGTATCTCAGAGTCCAGAAATCCCGTGCAGGAGCCAGAGTAGTTGGAGCATATACCTGAAGCAATTTTACTTTATTTTGCTTTAGAAAGGAAAATAAATATTAACAAATGACAGCAGAAGTCAAGACTTCAACCATGCCTACATACCTGACTGTAGACAAGTTCAATAGTACCACCATTTCCTGCAGGAAACATGGTGAAGACTTCAAGGCTCCGACAATCCCGGAACCAAGATGGACGATATTTAAGGATCTCCGCAATCTGCATATTTTTAATATTAAAAGAGCAAAAATGCATAACCACATGATAGACAAACAACCAGCACAAAGGGCAAGAAACAACTTGAAATATTTGAGAAATAAGATAACACATACCTTCGTAGGTTCTAAGCTTACAAGACCGCAAGCTCGAGCTGCCACTCCACTGCAACTTTGTGAAATGGCAAAGATCCCAACCGAATCCGGACCAGGCTGCAAAAGAAAAAAGATTTGTTAAGCTAAACCCCATTATCATGAAGTACATGTAGAGAAAATTGATCAATGGGAAAACAAAATGAATTAGAACACATAAGAAAGTGAAAAACCTTCATCCCAGGCATCTGGACCCAATCAACAGCAGTTCCTGTAGCCTTTGAAAGGAACTCTGTCAAGGTCTCCTCTGCAATGGAGAGGAGTCTGCCAAAGAATACAAAAAAGAAATATGGTCTTAGCTACCAGCATACAAGAGATACACGGAGATCATGGTCATAGGTCAGTGAGATTACCCAGCAGGGTTATTGGCATCTCTCATCGAATTCTGAGGAGTGGTAACAACAGAGTCACAGCTTGCATCAGTTGCTGCTGGTGCCTGCACAAATATCAATTTGAAAAATATGTCCAAAGATGTAAACATATATGTATAGAAAATATAAAAACTAAACTCATGTAGCTCAATTCGCATATTATTGCTAAAAAAGAGAGGGAAGAAAGAAGTTACACTTCCGTTTAAATACATAAACTGGAGAATGAGCAAATATAGAAAGGTCATGACAGAAAAATCACGGGATAAAACAGGAGTGCAATCATTAGCTACAAAAATCTAAGTGTATTCATGGAAATAAATGTAAATGCTTGATACTTTGGTAGTCCCACATGCAATTTGAGCTCAAAAAATTAAGCAATCTAGAATGATTTTTAATGCCTTGTAAGAATATATCAATCCGCTCAGGATTCTACACTTATCACAGAATCTGCATGATAAAGTCATATTGATTGCATGATTTCCACTTGTAAATTCCTGACTGAACATTTGATAGACACCAGCAAAGAATAAGCCTGACAAGTGGAGACTATTAATACAAGGATGGAAAGAACTCACAGTATGCAATTGTTGCCGCATGTAACCATTCTCACATACCAGCTGGGACACCTGTTTCTGTAAGCGATCATTCTCCTCCATTAACAGTTTATTCATTGCTGTCAATTTCCTATTCACAGTCTGAAGTCTTGACGCTTCTTTTCTTTGCTTCTCTCGACACCTGCACGGCCAAACACTAAAGATTTTTAGCTTCCAAAGAAACCCAATTCTTCTCTAAATAGACTTAGAAAAATATCAAATTATGCTTCTCTCCCCTTAATATTCAGCAAACCTAGATCAGAAATTATACAGACGAATGCATTCCGTAGAATAAGCATTCCACCTAGAAACAACATCTTGTCCCCATTCAGCAGTATTTACACTTAAAAAAATAAGAAAATAATATTTCCCTAGCCTAAAAATTCTAAATTTTGTGAAATGAAATAAATTATCAGCTAAAATGATAATTCAAAAAATTCATTCTTGGTGCCCAAACTTATAACCAAACACTAATGCATTTGATATCTAAAAACTAAAAAAGATTTAAGCTTTAAAAGTCAATCTAGTATTCTAAAAATTAACAAATATATAATAATTGAATAAAAGAGTGCCTAAAGAAGAGTTAAAAAATTTATCAATTCCATTTCCAATTATATCAGCTAATCTTAACCTTCGATTTTGAAACCAGACTTTGATCTGCTTGGTCTCGATGTTAGCCAAAATGGGGCACTCTCTGATCAGTTGTTGCCTTCGCAAGGAGCTAGGCTTAGGGCACTCGGAGTAAACTCTTTCAAGGGCGTCTACTTGCTCGGCAGTGTATCGTACATACTTCCCACTGTCAGTAAGGTGTTTGTTTATGCTTCCACTACTACTCTCTCTGTGCTGCGCCACCGCCATCGCCATTTTCCACAGCAGAAAAGAACAAAACAAAAACACCAAAATACACCACCAGCTAAACAACCAAACAAACAAACAACCAGAAAAAGAGAGAGAGAAAAAGAGAAAGAAGAGGTAGTTGTTTTGGGATTTCCTTCCTCTCTTTTTAAGGGGCTTATGGGTTAAGATTCTTGTTCGTTCTAGTAAAGCTCGTTCCTTTAAAGATGTGATTTTGTGTTTGTGTGTGTAATTGAGCTTAACAAAAGAATCTTGAGACTTAAGAAAGAAAAGAGGATTGGAGAAGAAGCTAAAAGCCAAATGAAGTTGGGATTTGCAGAGTTCAGGCCAAAGAAAGAAGCTAACTTATATATATATATAGAAAGATAGACACCCAGAGAATCTGTATGTATTTTAGCAAAAAAATTGAAAATTTAAAAACCCCTTCCCTTCTCTTCTCTCCCTCGTTCATTCACCAATCTCTTAAATACCCATCTCCACTTCTAACTCAGAAAAAAAAATATCATAAAAATCCAAACTTTGAAATCAATTTCTCTCCAACTTTTCCCCTTCTCTCTTTTTATATCTATACAAAAACCCAGTTTTTGTTTCTTCTTTTTCCTCCTTTTCTTTGCTTCTATTTTGTCTTTGTTCTAGCTCTCTCTACAACAGAAGAGCCCAATCGGGTGTGGCATTAGAGAGCATAACAAGCTTGTGGGTAGCTAAAAAGGAGATAAATGTAGAGAGAGAGAGCAACCCTGACCATGACTCTTTGAATCTTGATTTAGTCTAAAGAGAAAAAATGGAGAGATTTCAATAGAAATATGAGAGAGAGAGAGAGAGCTATGGGTAACAGTGAGTGATCTTAGTCTGAGCTTCAAACAGTGAAGAAAAGAGAGAGAGAGAGAGAGAGCAGTTTCATTTGCACGCATACCGACAAACTTACCAGTTTTCTTAATAATTTCGGCGCATTTACATCTTTATCCCCATACTTTATTTGAAATGACATCTTAGGCCCAGAGCAGAGGCCAGCTTTTACTTTCTTTTTCACATATCTTCCTCCGATCCCTAGATTCTTTCTCCTTTTTTTCTTTTAATTTAATTATTAAAAATTAATTTTAATAATGTTATTTCTTATTAGTTAAGTACTCAATTGAGTTGAGCCAATTAGTGAATGTTTATGAGATTTGAATTTAATTAATAATACAATACTTAGAGAAGGAATTGATAATCCACTTGCCTTTTTTATTTGAATTCGGTTCATTAAAAAGTAATTTATTATTTGTGATATTTTAAATATTGATTTTATATTTTTATTAATTATATAAATTGAAAAATAATTAATTAAATTTAAATAAACTTTTAATTTTATTCTTATAAAATAATTTTCATTGAATTTTATGTTCAAATTGTTTTTTCTTTTTAATCCTTTCATATATGAATTTAATTATAATTGAATTTCTAAAAAATTGACTCCATAATATTTTTTTATCTATAATATCATATTTATTTATAAATAATTTATGTAAAATAAAATATTAAATTCATCAACCTTTATCGATTAGTTGATAAAATATTTTATTTAAGATAAATAAAAAAATATTTTACTGAAAAATAGATTGAGAGATTTTACATCAAAAGATAATTATATACTTATTTTAATATATTCTAAATATAAAAAATAGATATTGCAATAATAATTCAGAAATTATTTATTTTTTTAATAAAATAAAATTATAATTAAATAAATTAATATTTTTTAACATGCTTTTTTAGTATTTTATTTTATCTCTTAAATATAAAAATATAATATTTTTTAATAGAATAAAATCTTAATAATATATATCGATAAAATATATCAACAATAATTAAATTTTTTAATAATATTCCAAATGCCTTGTAAATTATGTTCTTTTATTTTATTTTTATTTACACAAAATTTTATTACTTTTTTATTATTATAATAAGAAAGTATTACAAATTAAATTTGTATATGTCTTATATTTAGTCAAAATAAATATTATATACAATAAAACTATAAAAATATAAATTAAAATATCTTTTTTTATCTCGTCTTAAAATTGTAATCATAATTAAACAAAGAAAAATAAGTACACTTGTTGAGCAAATAAAACCTTAAAATCAAATAATTAGATAATTCGCAACAAAGCACTTAAGGTTTTGAACAATACTAGATTTATATTCTTAAAATTATTTCAAATTTTATCATCTCAATAATTCATAAATTATAATATAAAAATTATTGTAATTTTTTTAATTTTGTATAAACTCCATATAAATAGTCTTGTTTATCATCATATGTCTCATTTCATATATTAAAAATAAATAGACCGGGCAACAAATTTTTGCACATTTATTATATTTTTATCCTTATTAAAATAAAAAATAAAATTGGAGATATTTTTACATAAATACATTGTATTATGTAAAATAATAAATAGATGATTATGTATTTATGTAAATTAATAAATAGATGATACAATTAATGAGGACAAGTTTATCATTTTATTTATGTAAAACAATAAATAGATGATGCAAATAATGAAGACAAGTTTATCAGTTTCTTTTTTATTTTTTGAATTTTGAGTGTATAATAATAGAATTATAAATGGGTAGAGAGGATGTATTTATCTTTTATTTTTGTTAGTATTTGGAGACTAACTGTATAGTTTGACGGCAGTTTTGTATTTTTGTCAAGTAAAATCTGGCTAAATGTGGCAACTCCTTGATGGCTTTTAGGGGTTTTTTTTCAGAACAAAAATTTAAATTGGGGAGTGAAATATGATTATTGGAAAAATCATGGTCCCTTATGTGAAAAAAAAAGGGGAACTTGAAGATTTTTTTTTTAAATGGAGGAAATGATTATCATTAATAAAAATATTACCCTAAATAAAATATGAAAATTTATAAGTAAACGTTGTTCTTAAATCCAATTAAAATGATGATAATTTTTATAATAAAAAAATTATATTACATCATAACTTATTTTTTATATTTTCAAATAAACATAGTAATGCAACTACAATTATCTAATTCATCATTTTTATCGAAATTTTCGACATCAACAATATATAATAACTCCATAATTGAATTTAAATGCTTTCGCAAAAGAAAAATAAACAACTCCTATTGAATATAATAAAAAAATATTAAGAAATCCTAATAAATCTAAAATAAGCATATCTATTTTTATTAAAATAAATAAAATAACCCAAGATAAAAAAAGAAAAAAAGAAAAGATTTTTGCCATGCAACTTAGAGCATCTTCGAGGTAAATAATTAAATAAAAAAAAGGAACTATATACATATTATGTGGAAACTCTTATTTTTGTATATTTGGAATCCTCTTTCATAAATATAGGAGAAGAATTTCCATTTATGAGTTTTTCTAACTATTTTTAGTTATGTAACAAACCTTTTTATGAAAATAAATATTCATACATTAAATTATCAAAGTAATAAGTAGCAACAGTAATATCAACGATATGCATCATTTTATAAAAATTTAATTTATTATTGCTATTATTATATTTCATCAACTAGTCTCGACTTGATTAGTTGAGCCATCGTAACAATTTAATAAAAAAAATATTAAAAACATGAATTATTTTTGTAGAAAACCTTGGAAGAGCTTTCCTTATAGAACTATAGGCAAGTCAATGAGTGCTCGAAACAGTGAATTTATTATTATTTTTTTTTTTTAAGATTTGGCCGAATTTATAATATTCAAAGTCTTTAACTTAGACTCTTGACATTATTTCTCAAGAAAAAAAAATTAAGACTATTGACATTAAATAAGAGAGTTGTATGAAGTGCACTAATGTGTTTCTTTGATTAGACCTTCCACAAATTGAGTAATTGTTTGAATCATTTTCTCTATCATTGCTAGTCAAAGTTGATCAATTTGAATATGTTTTGCGTTCTTATTTATTTGGGTTGTTATATGCCGTGTCGTCCATAGGATAAGTTCAACGAGCCACGAATTTGGGGCAACTCATCCTATGAAGCAACTAAACAAAATATATATATATATTAGTGCAAAAAAAATTATATATATAGACAATAAAAAATTATACATAAATAATTAATATGTATGCACAAAAAAATAAAAATTTATTTAACTATTATATTATTTAATAATAGTAAATTTCTAAATTTAAGTTGGTTGGAGCAATATAAATTTTGGGATAGGCACTAATTATATATCAATGTTGCTTATTTTAAATTTTGTTTATAAATTATTTTTTTTAAATCGAGTTAAATAAAGCCATAAAAAGAATAAAGTTATTTTTACTGAATTTTAACATAACTGCATATCAACAATTCAATCTTAAAATTTTAGTTTTTATTACTAATTGCTCTACGTGCTAGGTAATTTAATTCTTTTTATTTAGTTTTATTATTTATTGTTATTTTTATGGATAAATCAAAATCTAAATAACAAGTTATACATAAAATAATTTTTCTAGCATTAGACGAGAGGTGTTTAAAATTTAAATTTATTTTAAATGTGTATTTTTTTCTTTTACCTTTAATTTTTTTTTGTCAAAATTTTACCTTTAATGAAACTTTTTATATAGTAATCTTGAATGCAGTGAAAAAATTTAGTTTAATGTGAATTTATTCCAATATTTAAAAAAATAATAAATTTATATTTTAAATATTTATAATAAATTTTGATTTATGTAGAATTTCAACTTCAAATCTCACAATCTTGACGTTTGAATGATTCTAAACCCATTAAAAAGCATTACTTGAATTGGAGAATTTTTTTTAAGCAAATAATATCACGTGTAATATTATTTTTAGAGTCAAATTTGAAGATTAAAAGGGTCAAATGTTAGGTTATGCCACTAATAACCATTAAGAAAACAAATTAGAATAGGCCAAAAGATAAGAATATTCTTAATTAATCAAAGAAAATAAAAGCTAATAAAAAAATACTAAGATAATGAGAGGGGCAGTCTCGAGATTGTTGAAGCATTACAAGGGCAATTATAAAAGCTAAAAAGTATATAATATATAAAAATTTTATACAGAAGCAAAGGGAGGGACCAAATTGTAATTTAAATAATAAGTAAAAAGACGGTTTCTTAATTTCAGACCAACAATTAATATAAAAAACCCACTTACATTAAATTAACTTCACCTTCATTTTTCTTACATTTCTTCATTTTCTACCATTTTTGTGCGCTGGTCGGTTAAAATATAAATATACAAATTTATAATAAAAATAATAAAAATAATATATATAAATAATTATTTTAAATATAAATAATTATTTTTTAATTACTGTAAAATAAAATACATCAATTGATTTAAGACAGAAAAAAATACTTATCAAATATACATTTCTCACATAAATAATCATTCTAGAAATGATATGGAAAAAATATATATATTCTTATAAATTTTGTAAAAAAAATTTATATTTTCTCTGTAATTTTTTAAATTTTATTAAATATAATTCTTTTATAGTTTAATTATATTATAAAGTTTAAAATTTTCATTATGATATTTTTTTTTGAATTTAATCCTTAATAAGGGGAAAGAAATTTATGAGAAAGAGGCCGTTAATATAGACTTAAAATACATATATACAGCTACATGTATTTTTTTTAATTTAATTAGAAATTTTAAATTTAAATTATAAATATTTATTTATATTAAAATTTTATTATTTTTGTGCTCTATCGGCTTCATTCTAACAACATGATTTACATAACATATAATCTGCAAACTATATAATATTTTATATATATACATAATTTAAAATGTTTTTAATTTAGAGGTATTTCATCCTTTCCTTTTCGCATGCCAGAAAAGTATTGTCACGTGCTGTCCACAAACATTCTCACAGCAAAAAAAAAGAAGAATTATAATTAATATTTTATTTTAATGAAATTATAAATTATTATTATAATTATTGGTGGTAATGTTTCTTCATGAGAAATAATAATCAAATTGACTTAATAATGATTTTGTTGGACTGAACAATAAAAGAAAACGCCACTCACAGGCTGCATTGCAACCGAAGCAACAACCAACATATAAATAAATTATAAAAATAAAAATAAAAAAAAATTATTAGTCTCATACCAGGTTGAAATTAATCTTTTTTCTTCAATGATTGTATAATTTAATATAATTTTTTTTCTTTTTTTTTTCTTCAAAGGAAGAGCAGAATTATTAATAAAAATATTATGGGTGATATTATGATCTCATCTCCATTTTGGAAGGTGTGGGCTCTTCCATTATCTGGACTTTGCTGGTATTATTCGCCTCGAATTAGGGAGGTTGCAGAGAAGGACAGACAAGAGTTAATTTTTTTTTTCAATTTTTTACAGATAATGGCATCAGATTAATTATCTTAAAGATATTTTTTGAATTACATATAATATTTGTTAAAGATCTTTAATTGAAATATCAAAGTCTAAAATAATGTAATTACCCATTATCTTTTTTTATTTTAATTATATATACAGAGAAAAAAATACTTAAAATTCGAATTTAATATCTCAATAAAAGCAACAATACTCATAGTCTTTAAGTAAAGAGTTAATGATTAATAATTCATTATCTTAAACTTTTTTTTGAATCAATAATAAGAGAAAATCATTAGTTGAAAACACAATCTCTCCTGTCGAGACTCCAAAAAATAGCTCAGATGATACAATGGAAATTAGTTGAAAATAAGTGAATATTACCGCTAGAAATAAAGCTCTTTGAATGTGACCATAGAGAGAATCCAGGGGAAGTGTTGCTAATCAAGGAATACCAATAATGAAAGTAGAAGATTGGTATATGCCTCTAAAGAACTTGAAAAAAACCTTTGGAGACCTTGTTAAAATTGTTGAAACTTTGATTAGATAAAATCTTCAGTTCACTATAGATCTACAAAATAAAAGTCACTCGCCAAAAGTTACGAACATAAATTCATCATCTAGAGAAATAAACACAAAAAACCTAAAAATATAATGAAAACTTGCATAAATCAAAGAGAAACACAAGAGATTAAGGATTATCATTGGCTAAAAGATTAACGCCAACTCTAGATCGTTAATTGGAAAAAAGAAAGGCCTTTGGGAAATAGAAAGAAAGGCCTTCCTTTTTTCCAATTAATGATCTAAAAAAAAGGAAGGTCTTTGGAAAAAAGAAAGAAAAAATCAGTTGAGGTAGCTCAGCTGGTCACGTGATGTTATTCTCAAAGCAGAAGTAGAGGTTCGAACCTTAAAAATTGATTTTCAAGGTTAGAGCTTTTTAATGAAGGGAAAAAGAAAAAAAAAGAAAAAGAAAATTTTTTTTTGAAGCTGCTTAGCACACTCTCTAATAAAACAAAGTTTTATCGATTATTTTAGGGTGTATTTAGAATGATTTTTATTTTTTGGTTTTATTCTTTTAAAGAAAAAAAATGTGTTTTTTAATATTATTAAATTTTTTATAGATAATAAATAGTTTTAGAAAAATATAGAATCCACAAAAATATAATTCTTAGGGTTTTGATTTTGAGAAAATATTTATATTCGTAATTTTTTTGTGCTAATTTTTTTATTTTTTGCATTTTTTTGCAAATCTAATTATAAAATGTACGGTTTATTTTTCTTTTTTAATTTTTAATTTAATTTAATTTAATTTTATTTTATTTTAATAATTATCTATAATATCTAATTAATATTATCATGTATTATTATAGTAAATAATATAATTTTTCAATAGTTGAATAAAATATGTATTTGTGTATGTATAGTAAAAAATTTTGATATAATTTTTAAAAATATAAAAAAAATTTATAAAAATATAAATAAAAATTGAAAATAGTTTTTATTTTGAAAAATACAAAACCTGCAATGTAAACCAACATGACTTTAAACTTCACTATTACTTGTGATATACTTGATATAATTGTCAATTTGATACTTGACATTTAGATAAAAAAAACTTATCGAAAGTTATTTATATAAAGTTATAAACTTAAAAAAAATATTAGAGGTTCTGTCGTGCATTATCTTCTTATTTTTACTTTCTTTATATTAAAAATTTTCAATTAATATGTTAAAGTTCTTCATGTACCAAAAAACTTCAATAATTTAAACAAAATTGCAAAGACCTGAAAGAGCCACGAGCGAGGGGAGAAAAAGATGAAAGGTTTATAATGTATGTAGTTGCATTATAATCCCAAACAAGTTGATTATATAATTATCTTTGGCCAATAATATTATATTTACTTGAAAACAATTAATATAAAATAAAATATTAAACCTATTAAATTTTATAAATTAGTTAATAAAATATTTTAGTGAAAAATGAGATTAAAAGATTCTATGTTAAATGATAATCATATTCCTACTTTATAATATGGTAAAATAAGAAAAAAATATATTAAGTATAGTTTAAATATTACTTATGTTTTCTCGATAAAATTGAATTATAATTAAATAAATTAATATTTTTTAATTTACTTTTTTAATATTTTATTATATTTTTAAAATATTATAATATAATATTTTTCAGTAAAATATAATCTCAATAATACATCTATATAAAATATATTCTCAGTAATCAATTTTGTTCAGTAATCCACTAACTCAATATTAGAGTATAGCTATTATCACTACAATTTTTTTTTCACATTCTCACTGTCTCATTTTAGAAAATTTAATATATATTGTAAGTTACTGTCGTTAATATTTTCTTAAAAATGTCAATTTTTCCCTTATCTTCTAAGTAAATTTTATTTTATTTTATTTTTATAACAAAGCAAATGAAAATTTAATTTCTATTGTATAATTAAGTGATTGCAATGTAAAAAAAATATTTTATTTTATAATCTTATAAAATCAAAAAGAATATGCTACAGCCTAGATGTTCAAGAAATAAAGAAGATTTTTACTTTTTTAATTAGTAATATAAAAAAATAATCTTTCAAAGAATTTGTGAAATATTGTTATGTCATATTTCCCTACTTGCAAACAAATTTTATATTATTAAACTTTTTAAATTTTTTATTCATCATTTATATCACACTCTTTATGTCCTGCAACATAAATATCAATGATAAACAAACAACTATTGAAAAAAAAAATTGAAAACAATGGAAACTTCAAATTTTGCTAACGTGGAGGGTTGTGCCATTCCATAAATTAACAAAATATTTCCAATCAATTTTACATTAAGATACTTGGATATTATATTCATATTGTGCAGTGTATAAATCATTTAGTTTCAAATTATATCAAAAATAGCTTATGAGTATTTTTGTCACATCACAATCATTATTAACTTTCACCAAATCATCATCATCAAGATTGCTTCACGAATTTGGATAATAAAATTTATCACTTCTCAAAAATATCAAATTGGCACTCTTTTCTTTCTCTTTTTCTTTTTTTGAATTGTAATACATCAAAATATGAAATGAAGTCAATATTGCCAATATATTTTTTAACGTATATTTTCTTTGACATAAATTGTGGCAATTACGAAACTCGATTATATTGAATGAATCATTAATAATTATACAAATACTACATATATATACAACAACTTTTACAAAGAGCCCCTACACCCCATCTCAAGTTATGGAGTATTAATTGTTAGAACTCCCAGCTTGGATAAAAAATGATGAAATAAAGATGCATGCAAAGGCTTAGTTAAAAGATCAGGTAGTTGATTAAAACTAGAAAGTGACAGAAGCTTGAGAATCCCAGACTTGATCTTCTCCCTAATCAAATGACAATCCAACTCTATATGCTTTGTCCTCTTATGAAAAACAGAGTTGCGTGCAAGATTAATGGTAGAAAGATTATCGCAAAATACCAAAGCAGAAGCAGCAGACAAAGAACAAAGATCAGTAAGTAAATACAACAACCACTGCACCTCACAAGCAGCAAAAGCAATGGCCCTAACTCTGCTTCTGTAGAAGATCTAGAAATGGTAGACTACTTTTTAGACTTCCAAGATACAAGAGAACCACCAAGAAATATACACAATCGAGACATAGATCTTCTCGTGAAAGGGCAATAAGCCCAATCAGTATCAATAAAGACTTGAAGCTGAAAATTAAATGAAGAAGAGAAGAAGATACCCTGTGCTGGAGGGCCTTTGATGTACCAGAGTGCTCTATGGGCAATCTGCAAATGAAATACAGTAGGCTTGTCCAAAAACTGACTGAGATATTGAACAAAAAAGTACAAATCAGGCCTAGTGTTTGTCAAATGTAACAATCTGCCAACCAAAGCTCTATAAGCTGGAACATCTTCAAGCAATACGGAAACAGTTTCTGAAGATTTTGACTTGATAGGTACCATTGGAGTAGAAACAGGCTTAGAATCAATAAATCTCATGTCAAGAAGCAACTCTAATGCATATTTTTGCTGACAAATGTGAATGCCTTTAGAGGATCTAGCAATTTCAAAACCCAAGAAATATTTCAAACAACCAAGATCCTTTATTTGAAATTGCTTATTAAGAAAATCCTTCACAACAATAATAGCTTGCATATCAGAACTTGTTAAGACTATATCATTAACATACACCAATAAAATCGAAAAACTTGAAGATGTAGCTTTGGTAAATAAAGAAGGATCAGAAACAGACTGAGAAAAACCAATAGACAGTAAGGCAGATGTCAACTTTGCATTCCATTGCCTGCTAGCTTGCTTTAACCCATAGAGAGACTTTCGTAATTTGCATGCTTTAGAATTTTCAACAACAGAATAACCTAGAAGAAGCTTCATATACACATCTTCAACTAAATCACCATGCAAAAATGCATTATTCACATCTAATTGTTCTAAGAACCAACCCTTAGCAGTAGCTATAGCCAATAAACACCTAACAGTAGTTATTTTAGCCACTGGAGGGAACGTCCCTAAATAATCAATACCTTTTTATTGTGTGAACCCCTTGGCCACAAGCCTAGCTGTGTAACGTCCTATACTGTCATCTGTGTTGTATTTAACTTTGTAAACTCACTTACAACCAATGGGTTTAACACCAGGTGGAAGCTCTACAATAGTCCAAGTGTTATTGTGCTCAAGAGCTTGAGGCTCAAGTTGCGTAGCCTGCTGCCAATTAGCATCCTTAGCCGCCTAATTATAGGTTGTGGGTTCAGAAATAGAAGAAATAGATAAGCTAAAGGTTCTGTGAGAAGAAGACAGAGAATTATGAAAAGGATACAAAGTATGAGAAGAATCATAAATTGTGGATGAGGATGATTGAAGAAGATTACAATGATAACCTTGAAGGTATGAAGGTGATCTTTTAGGTCTAATTGAAATTCGAGAAGGAACAGAAGGCTGAAAAGATTGAGAAACAGTAGGATGAGAAGATTTAGATGAAAAAGAAGAAAGAAAATCATAAGACTCGGAATTGGAAAGAGAGAGAGGAAAGATCTGTTCATAAAAGAAAATATTTCTTGAAATGAAAATCTCATTGGTTTGAAGATTAAGAAGCTTAAAACCTTTGGTACCAGGTTCAAAGCCAAGAAAAACACATTTTGATGCTCTAGGCTCCAATTTGGTCCGAAGGTGAGGTAAAGTGAGGCAAAACACAGAGAACCAAAAACTTTTAAGGAAGAAAGATCTGGCTTTTGACCATACATAATAGCATAAGGACTCAAAGTATTCAATAATGGAGTAGGTAATCTGTTGATTAGATATACAGAATGAGTTATGGCTTCTGACCAGTATGCAGATGACAAATGAGACTGAAAAAGTAGAGACCTAGTGACATTGAGAATATGTTGATGCTTTCTCTCAGCAATTCCATTTTGCTGTGGATTAGCAACACAAGATGTATGATGAACAATTCCTTTAGAAGCATAGAAATCAGGCCAAATAAATTCATGCCCATTATCACTACAAATCACTTTAATTTTGGCATTGAACTGAGTAAGAACAAGATCATAAAAATTGGAAATAGAAGCTCTAGTTTCAGACTTTGATTTCAAGAGACATCCTAGTGAATCAAGAACAATCGTCAACAATGGTAAGAAAATATTTGAAACCAAAAATAGAAGAAACTGTTGGACCCCAAATATCAAGATGTAGTAAATCAAACACTTTATTGGATTTAGTAGTACTTACAGAAAAAGATAGCCTTTTTTATTTGGCTAAATGACAAATATCAAAAACAGTAGGTGAAGAATGAACTAGTTCAGGTTAAGATTGTTGAACAGCCTTTATTCTAGGATAAGACGGATGTCCTATTCTATAATGCCAGATATCTATGTCATTAGTCATAGAAGAATGTACATTAAATGTTGAAGTCGACTTAGAAGAAATAAATGAAATAGAATGATGCAAATCAGTGGCGGAATGACATGGATAGTATGGGTCGCACGATCTCCTCTTATTTATAATTAGAAAAAATAAAGCCGATAAAAGTGTGAAGTCGAGTTAAATTCAGGATCGTTAAAAGAAGCTAAGTTGCAAAAAATTTATAGTGAAGGGTAAACGAATTTTTTGCTGTAAATATATTTATTTTTTTATAAATTAGTCTCTGTTAAAATAGTATTATTTTATTATGGACTAATTTTTTTTTTATAAATTGACTCTTGATAAAACGGCGTCGTTTCGCCAAGTGTTAATTTTTAAAAAAAAATCGTCCAAGCGTTTGCTTCGATCGGTTTAAAAATAAAAAAGTAACGCAACCCTTTCTTCTCTTTCCTTCACCTTCTTCTCTTTTCCCGTTCCCTCCCCAAATTGAATCAGCCGCAGCACGACCCCAGGCAGCAGGCCAGCCACCACACTGGCGACCACTGCCACCGAGCACGACCACTGGCCACTGCTTGGAGCAGCCACAAATCTAAAACTGAGAGCAGCAGAGGTATTGTTTAATTTTTGTCTAATTTTTTTTTATTTTGTCTAATTTTTTTTATAATATTTTGTTTAATGAAATATTAATTTTGTGTATTGTTTAATTGTTGTAATGTGTTTTGTGATTTTTTTTTGTTTAATTAGATTGATGTTTAATTTTGTGTATTTTAAATTTTGTTTATTAATTAGATTTATTAAAAATTATATATAATTTATTTAATAATTGTTGATTTTTTATTTGATTTAATTTATGTAATTTGAGAGTTTTTTTAGAAATATTTAATAGGATTAGATCAATTAAAATTTATTATTGTAATTTGATTTTTTTGTTTATTTGATTGTTGATTATTTAATTTTGGTTTTATTTAATTTTAATATTGTAATTTGAAATTTTTTTATAAATATATAATAGTATAAAAATAATTAAAAATGATATATAGTTTATTTATTAATTATTTAATTTTGGTTTTATTTGATTTAATTAATATAATTTGAGATTTGTTTTAGAAATATATAATAGGATAAAATTTATTAAAAATTATATATTTTTTATTTATTGATTATTTAATTTTGATTTTATTTGATTTTAATATTGTAATTTGAGATTTTTTTAGAAATATATAATAGAATAAAAATAATTAAAAATGATATATTTTTTTATTTATTGATTATTTAATTTTGATTTTATTTGATTTAATTAAAGTAATTTGAGATTTATTTTAGAAATATATAATATGATAAAAATTATTAAAAATTATATATATTTTATTTATTGATTATTTAATTTTGATTTTATTTGATTTTATTATTGCAATTTGAGATTTCTTTAGAAATTTAATTTTATTATAGTTTATTTAATAATTGTGATTTTTTTAAATATTTGATTTTGTTATATATTATTGAGTAAATTAAACTTATTTATTTATTCTTTTAATATATACTGATTATATATTAAAACAGAAATGGATAAATTTTTAATTAAGATAAAGAGAGGGCGGAATAAATGTGGTGAATCTTCAAATATTTCCAAACCAATTTCAACATCAAGTAGTCACGCAATTAACGAAGAAACTAGCAATAAAAAAGGACGTCAAGAGTTAAATTTAGATGATATTATTAGCGATTCAGCATTGCGTAAACTCATTGACGAGTTTGATGTTGGGATTAGAGATGATGTTAGGAGACAATATGTGATTAAATGACCTTGTCAACCAATTAGCCATAATTTTTCACAAATAAAATTTTCAAAAATTATGAGAAGTTTTAGAGATCACTGGTTCTCTAAATATGAGTGATTGGAATATAGTATTAGTAAAGATGCAGCATTTTATTTTTGGTATTATCTTTTTAGATCAAATAGAGGCTCCAAGCATGGGGATAATTTCTTCACAGATATTGGATTTCACAATTGGAAAAAAGCAATGGAGAAGTTTAATGAACATGTTGAGGGTCCAAATAGTCCACACAATTATGCTAGAATGCAATATGTTGGTTTTAAAAACCAGAGACAAAGCGTGTCTCATGTCTTATCTTCTCATAGAGATTGAGATTACTTACCGCACTCGTTTGACCACTATTGTTGATTGCATTCATTTTCTTCTAGTTCAAGGGTTGGCTTTTCGCGGGCATGATGAGTCAGTGAATTTAACAAATCAGGGTAATTTTCTTTCACTTCTTAATTGGTACAGCGAACGCAATGTTGATGTTGGGAATGTAGTTAACTCAAATGCTCCTAGTAATAATCAACTCACTTCTCCATTAATCCAGAAGCAAATAGTTAGTGCTTGTGCTTTGGAGACGATACTAGTCATTGTTAGTGATATTGGAGATGACTTCTACTCCTTATTAATTGATGAGGCTCGTGATAATTCAGTAAATGAGCAAATGACTGTGGTATTGAGATATGTTAACAAATTGGGACAAGTGGTTGAGCGATTAATTGGAATAGTACACGTGAGTGATACATCTGCTTTGTCTTTGAAAAGTGCACTTAATGATTTCTTGGAAAAACATGGGTTATCAATAAGCAGAGTTAGAGGTTAGGGTTATGATGGAGCTTCCAATATACGAGGTGAATTCAACGGATTAAAAACTCTCATTTTAAATGAAAATCCTTCGGCAAGGTACATTCATTGTTTCGCTCATCGGCTCCAATTAGTACTTGTTGCAACAGCAAGGAGCAATAGATTTGTAAGTAATTTTTTTTATTATGTTGCAATGATTACAAATATTGTTGGAGTTTCATGTAAAAGGAGGGATGCTCTCCGTCAAAAATAGCATGATGAAGTAGTTCAGCGTCTAGAAAGTGGTGATATTCAAACTGGAAGAGGCTTGCATCAAGAAACAAATTTAGTTCGACCTGGTGACACGCGATGGGGTTCTCATTATAAAATAATTGTGCGTCTTCTCTCAATGTGGTCTCCTGTGAAAGAGGTTCTTGAGAATATTTTTGAGGATGGTTCTGATCTAAGAAATCGAGAGGCAGTTGTGGGCTTGCTTGATAAAATGAGAAGTTATGAATTTATTTTCATTGCTTTCTTGATGAGAAAACTTTTAGGAATAACAAATTATTTATCTCAAACTTTACAAAGAAATGATCAAAATATTGTTAATGCAATTCATTTAATTGCAACTGTTAAACAAGCATTGCAAAGCTTCAGGAAGGATAGATGGAATAAATTATTGGACGTTTTTAATGATTTTTATATAGATCATGATATCGCAGTGCCTAATATGAAAGATAATGCAGGTTCAGGCAGGGCCGAACCAGCCGAACAAGCTTTTTTTTAAAAAAAAAATTTTAAGGATAAAATTTAAATTTTTTGAAATTTTAATAAAATTTACCTATAATTATTACTTTTAAAAGGACATTTTCACAATATTTTACAATTAATATAAAACATATAAATCAATAAAATTAATTAAATAACTTAAATTACAACCAAATTATTTTAAAAATCAAATGAAAATTAAAATAATCCTAACTATTTATCAACAATTCAACATGCACTAAAAAAATTACAATACTATATATTACAAGTTTAAAAACATACATAATTTAATACCAAACTACTAAACCATACAACTTCCAACTTTGAAACTCCAAAAAATAAAATCTCAACATGATAAAATAAATAAATTCGAAACTCAAATGAAATTAAAACAATTCCTAACATCAATCAACATGAAATTTAAAAAAAATGCACATGCAATAAATTACAAATTTAAAACCAAATTACTAAACCATACAAGTTGCAAATTTCAAAAATAAAATCTCAAAATAATAAAAAAAAACTCAAAAACCCAAATGAAATTAAAATAATCTCAAGTATCAATCAACATTTAGTAATTGGTTGGTTGATCTCCACATCTTTATCCTTTGTGTTTGTTGATTCTTAGGTTATACTTATAGAAACTACTGCTACAACATCTTTAAAAATAAATAAATTAAATATAATAAATATAAACTATAAAAACACATTATCAAATTATAAAAATTGATGAAATAAATAACATATCATTAGTAATTTGATCTGTTTCTTGGAAATGATCAAAATCTCGATCTTCAAATCTAAATTCTAAAGGGTGCAACCAATTTTATGAGTAAATCAATGTCTCTATCATTTTAAGGGATAAAGAACTTCTAAATTCATCAATCACACGTCTGACAGTGTTAAATACAGACTCAGATGTCACAGTAGAGACCGACATAGCTAACAAATCACGTCCAATGAGGGAAAGGACTTTATACCTAGGGCAATTCATGTTCCACCAATCTAACATATCAAAAGAAGGAACCTTTTTTTCAATACTTTCAGCCAAATATTCATCAAGTTCAGTTATAGACTCCAAAGTAATTTTTTCCTTATTCAGTATCATTTCATTGCATTGCATTTCTAAATCATCACTCTCTAAAGTGTTACCCTCTACTACATCTATCAAAACATCTTGTAAATCAGTGGTGCTAACACTGAAAGTAAAATAAAACTCATACAACTGAGTTAAAGCATCTATCACTCTCTTTACTATAGTAGTACTCACTTTTTTTTATCATATATTGCATTATAATTAAACTCCACGTACTCTAATTTAATCTTAGGATCCAATACAACAGTCACATCAATCAAAGGATTAAATTTGCCAATATTACCCCAATACTTATTATATTTTTTTATGTATTTTTTTTGCCATATCAAATAGATAAAGGTCCATACTTCGATGACTTGCATTTAACAAATTTTACATTCTAATTATTTACTATATAAGAAATTTGTCTTGTTATATGGTAATTGTTTTATAATAGTACGACTTAATTGCTATATTATTAAATATTTTTATTATAATTAATGAACATTGATGATTATATAAAAACATAACTTGTTTTCCTACCATCATACGATACAATTAGTGGCCTTTCACTGTTCTCTTTGGCATGTTTTACTATTTTAAATAAGGCCAAATGTTTTACTATTTTTGATAAGGCCAAATTAAAATTTCTTTTAAATGAATATTTAGAACTAACAAATTATTTTTAAAATTTATTTATTTATTATCAAGAATTATTGAATTGGATTAATTCCTCTGAATTCTCCTGATGACTTTTACTAGCACGTGTCCGATCCCAAGCTCATAGAAACAAAACGACATTGCTTTGGTGGAATCTATTAAAATTATTGAAACTTTCTATTGCTATTTTTAATTTTTAGAAACAACAATAATAATAAATCATTAACATGAAGAACAACATCGATCCACTCCATTTATATATATTTTGGGTGTCTTTAAAAATATTTTAAAAAATAAAATTATTTCACAAAAAAAACTCTTTTTTTTTAAAATATAAAAATTTCAAACTTTTAATTTTAAAAATATTTCACTATCAAATATATACGTCTAATATACTAAAAATATATATTATTTTCAGAAGTATATATCTAATATATATTCAATATGTTAAAACCATATAAAGATTATAAAATATTTTAAAAAAATTGAAGAATGACATATAATATATTTTTCATTATACATTTTATATATGATTTGATGAAATGGTTATATATATTAATAGGGTTTTTTCTTTTTTTCCAAATGATTCTAAATTAAATTACTTAATTTAACACACACACAATAATATATTATAAATGTGTTTTTGAATTAGAAGTAGGAGTAGGTAAGTATTATTATGATTAGAGCATAATGAGGAATTGCATTTTCAAATCCTATTTTAGTATTTTTCAAAAGGGAAATAATAAATAATAGAAAGTGTTGACCAATGTGGGCTGGAACTAACTGTTACCATTGAATCAAATACATTATTGATTAATAACTTATTAATTAATTTAATTACTAGAAATTTATTTATTTATTTTTACTGAGTAAAATTAGATTTGTAAAGCCAACACTTACAAAAGGTTTTCTAAATGTACAAGTTAAGTGTGATTACGCATTAATATGCAAATTGTTAAGAATACATGGATAATAAATGGTACAACAGTTAAATATAATGATATGATTTGATTAACATATAAATTATTTAACTTTAATAACTAGTTTTCGAAATTAATATTTCTAAATTTATATTAAAAAAATTAATATGATATTAAAATATAATTTATTTTTATAATTTTTTTATCTCAAGAATTTGAACTGAAATTTTAATTTTTATCTTATAATGGGTGTTCATTAAAGAACTAGATTTTCGAAGTCAGCGCTCTTAAAATTTATATTTAAAGTTTCAACACAAGCTGACAAAAATTACTTAAAATTTGTTTATACAATTAAACAAATTAATTATTTTTTAATTATATTTTTTATTAATAAGTTAATTAATGAAGTGAGAATATAATAATATTAATATTAATAAATTAATGAAGTGTATTTTAATTTATTTAAAATATTTTTTTAATATTTAAAATTTTAATTATTTTTTAATAAAAATATATAAATTAAATACGATAATTTTACTGATCGTATATTTTTAATACAATATAAAGAAAGAGAAAAGGAAAGCCACGAAATTGACTTTCCAACATTGAAAATGGTCTCATGCTCCAAATTTGGTGTCGTTATCGGCATGTTTGAGTGTCTTTGCTCGCTCTGTTTCATTGATTGTTTTATGAAAACGGTGAGTATATTGTTGATGGCACGAGATTGTTGATGGTACGGGGGTGGCAACAGCTCAAATATTTTTATATATTTAATTTATTTTAATTTATTTATATAAAATATAAATAATTTATAAATAAATTTGAATAAATATAAATAATATTTTTATTATTTATAATGAGTTATAATATAGACCATTAGATATCTATTATTCAAACTCAATTATATATTAATTATATTTTATTAAAATTTTAATTATATATTTATTATATTATATTTTAATTATAAAATAATATGGTATAAAATTATTTTTAATAAAATTATGTTAATATTAAATATTTATTTATAATTATTTAATTAAAAAATATAATTTATATTTTAAATTTTATAATATTTTAAATTTTTTATATTTAAATGGATAATTAAACAAGTTCAGATAGTAAATGGATAATATTAAACGGGTTTAAAATATATACAGATATAACTATAATTGAATTTAAACGAATTCATGTATTTAAAAAATTAAACAGATTTAAATTTCAATATCATACTTTTTACCGATATTCTATCCAACCCTAATGGATACACAACATTTAGTGTCTATGATGTGGCTTTGTGACACATGACTTCTATTTTTTTAATAATAATAATAATACTTTCCATAAATTTGTTGGGGTTAGTCCAGCGAGCGACCTGTTGTTACTCTTATGGGAGGGCAGGGGTTCGATCCTCAAAAATATATTTCCGAGGATCGAGCTTTTAAAAAAATAAAAATAATAATGATAATACTTTCCATACATTAAAACACTTGTTATTGTTCTTTCCATTAAAATTGTCTCCAAAATCTTTAATATTACACATCTTTTTCATCCTATTTGCTTTCTTGATTAGTAAAACCCACAAGCTAATCACTAGCAATCAGTATTTTTAGCTTTTTAATTTTTAATTTTATGTTTTTGATTTCTCTTTTTGCTTACCATTCTCCAGACACAAATCCCAATTAATTACTAATTAAGATTTTTAAATTCATATTCATGACAATCAATGAAGTTTACATCTAAATTTGTTGAAAATTATTCATTTGTTAATTTCTCGTTAAATATATTGTATTATAATTTTATACTTATTAACTAACACTAATATTAATTTATACTTTATTTGTCATGAATTGATAATTAAGAAAAATTATTCATTTTAGTTAACATTTACATATATATTTTTAATTACACCTTCTATTTTAAAATAAAATATACTCATAATAATTTTAAATAAATAATATTAAACATGAATATAATAGAAATTTAATATATTAACTAACTTATTAAAATAACATACGAGTTATAACTTAGAATAAAAAAAAAGAGAAAAAATGTGCCTATAAATTTGAGATAAAGAGATATATATTAATCAAAATTAAACTTTTATTTTAAGATGAGATAAATTCATAAAATTTTAAATAAATAATATTAAATATGAGTAAAATGAATATTTAGTATTTTAATTAATTTATTAAATAGTAAACAATTATAATTTTAAAAAATAAAAAAATAAATTATATCTACTAGATTTGAGACAAAGAGAGTATATATTAATCAAGATATGTTTTGGATTAGGAATTAATCAAGGAGGATTAATTAGAAAGGGCCAACTTTATCAAACCAAAGAAACAAACTCCAATTTTGGGGAAAAAAGGCTATGAGAACACAATAAAGTTGTCTATGAATACAAATAAAAGAAAAAACTATATTATATATATTACAATCAATTGTATATGATGAGCAATAACAAAGTCAAATGGGATTTTTTCTTTCTTTCTTTCTTTCTTTCTTTCTTTTCTAAACTTTAGGTGATGGGATTAACATTCTTCCATTTTGTCCCCTCCCCCTCTATTATTATTAATTTTCTTATAATTGTAAAAATATATTTTAATTTTTTTAAAATTTGCTTTATTGATAGTAACATTCTTCCTAATAGGTGGAGGGTTGCTGTCTCCTTTTTCCACGATGCTTTTCTCATAGGAAAGGAATAATGCCAGTGTTCACTTCTTTCTATGGGCCAATTTTGTCATGCCCATCATTCCTCTCCTCTCCTTGCCATTAAAAAAAAAAAAAATTAAATAATTATAAAATATCTAAAATTTTTACGTATTATATTAATCAGTTTTTATATTTTTAATATTTAATTTTTATATTTTTTATTTTTAAATATTAAATTATTTAGTTATTCTATTAATATTTTATCTTAAAAATATTAGCCAACTATTTTACTATTATAAAATAATTTATTTGCATTTCATTTATATATTTCTTTCTTTGTTATTTATTAAATCATGCTTATTTTTAATTTTATTTGTATTTTTACACATAATTTATTTTAATTTTATAAATATTATTTAAAAATAATTTTAAATAATATAAATAATATTTTTTTATTATTTTACAGATAATTTATATATATCATTTATTTTAATTTTATAAATATTACTAAAAAATAATTTTAAATAATACTAATAATATCTTTTATTATTTTACAGATGATCTATATATAAAATAAAATTAAAAATAAAATAAAATAAATAAATAATAAAATAAATATATATATAAAAGAATAATAAATAAGTTATTTTATAATATCAAAATAGTTGACTAATAATTTTAGGATAAAAATATTGATAAAATAACTAAACAGTTTAATTTTTAAAAATACAGAAATGCAAAAATTAGATATTGAAAATATAGAAACTGACTAATATACTATGTAAAATTTAAAGGACTTTATAATTATTTAGCAAAAAAAATTCGCTTCTTATAACATTTTATAAAAATTATATTTTATTAAAAATAATAATTATATAAAAGTGAATAATAAACTCATAACAATTTCACAAAGTTATTATATTAAAAAGATATTTTAGGGCCATAAATTTGATAACTTTTTAATATTAAATCCTCCAAATTTTATTTTAGTGATCTTAAATCTTTAGAATTTATAATTTATAAAATTAGACCATCAACTAATAAAATTAATTAATAATATACAGTATTTTATTAGTTAAGGTATTTGATACCTTTAGCTAATTTTATTAGTTAATTGTCTAATTTTTTTAAATTTTAAATTTTAAAAATTGAATGTCATTAAAGTGAAATTTATAAATTTAATATTAAAAAATTATCAAGTTTAGAAGATTTAAAAAATACGTTTTTTTCTATCACATATATATATATAGACAATAAACTGATGATAAATTTAAAATAAATATATTATATATTATATAAATATGATAAATATATAAAATAATTATAAATTTTAATAAATTTGAAAATGTTTAAAATTTTGATAAATTATATATATTTAAAATAATAATAATTTTTGTTGCGTAAATCAACAAAATGATGACGTGTCATTGCTTTGGGTTGGTGTTGTTGAAGTGGAGACATGGTCCCGCCCAGAGTCAGCTACTTAGTGACACACTGTAATATTGTCTTTCTTGCTTTGCTTGAATGGCACACTTATTATTGTTGGTGTGTAGCCAACTAGTAAAGTAGAAGAAGAACGAGAAGAAAGAAGCAGACGACTCTCCTTTTTCACTTCTCTTCTGTTATTTTCACCCACAAATCGATAAAGATGACATCGCCCTTTGTTGTTGCTGGTATAGCTTCAATTTTTTTTTTTAATTTTTAGAGGGACTTAATCAAAACCATTTTATTTTTATTATTTTTAATTTTTAGAGGGACTTAATCAAAACCATTTTATTTTTATTATTTTTAATTTTTAGGGTTAAATATGAAAAATATATTTATTTTAAAAATATTAAATACATACTCTATTCATTTTAATTTAATAGTGTATTTAATTACATCATAATTTTTAAAAATTTAATTATATAATTCTCTTTGATCAATAATGTCATGTTTATTTATAAATAATTCATGAAAAATAAAATATTAGGCTACTAATTAAACTTTATCAATCAATTAGTAAAATATTTAACATAGAGAAAAAGTATGAAATGATATTTCATTGGAAAAGATTATTAAAATGTCACATATCAAAGATAAATATATTTTTACTTTATGATACGATAAAATAAAAAATAAATGTTATAATAGCAGTTTAGATATTATTTATATTTTTTCAGTAAAATTAGATTGTAATTATTTAAGTTAATATTTTTTAATTTATTTTTTTTTCATATTTTATTATATCTTCCAAATACGGTAATATAATTTTTTTTATTAAAATATAATTTAAATAATATAACCCTGTAAAATTTATTTTTAATAATTAATTTTTTTAGTAATCTATTAAACACACAATAAATATCATTTTAGAGTTTTAATTTTATTCTAAAATATTTATCGTTTAATAATATTAAAATAAAATTATAACATTATTTACTAATTTGTTAAATATATTTAATAATGTTATTAATAAATGAGAAATTTAATAAGTTGTAAATGTTGGAGCAAAAAACTATTAAATAGCAATAAATTAGTAATTTTAATTAATTTTTCAGTATAAATGACATCTTCTAAAATAATATTTAAACTAGTCGTACAACCACGTGATACGTGAATATATATATTTTTACTATGTTATAAAAATTTTATTATACATATAATATTTTATATTTATATATTAATAATTTATTAAATATATGATATTTTATTTTCACGTGTTACTAATTTTAGTTATTAAAATTAAAATTTAATATAATTAATAATCATTAATATAGTATGAGAAATAAAATTGAAATGTTATCTAACTTTTCAACTTTATATATTAATAGCTTTATTAAACAAATTATAATGCATAAATAACACATAAATGGATAAAAAAACTACAACATGTAATATTTTTGCGTTGTATATATACATTACATAATAATCTACTTTTTATTTGTTTTTCAATTTTGACTAATAAAATTTTTATATATATGATATTTTTCATATATTAATAATTTATTAAATATATTATTTTTTATTTTTAAATATATTAATAGCTTCAATTAAAATTTTATTTAAAAATTTAGTAATAATTTATTAAATATTTGATTATTTATTTTTGTATATTAGTTGTTTCAGTTAAAATATTTATTAATAATTTATTAAATTTATTAAATATATAACTTTTGATCTTTATATATTAATATTTTTAATTATTAAATTTATATTAATAATTTATTAAATATTTGAATTTTTTATTTTTATGTATTAATAATTTTAAATATTAATAATTTATTAAATATTTTATTTTTATCTTTATAAATTAATAATTTTAGTTAAAAATATTATTAATATTTTATTAAATATATAATCTTTTACATTCATATATTAATAAATTTTTTTACTAAATAAATAAATATTATTTTTTATATTATGCATATACGTATTTTAGATTAGAAAGATCATATATTTTTATTGTTTAATTTTTTAAATTCTAAAACTTATAAATTAATTATTATTATAAATAAATCATTTAATTTATAATTAATTTACCATCAATGTTAAGAGTTAGATATTTTTAACTTTTTAAATTTCTTGAAAAATATAAATATATTATTAAATTATATTAAAATGTAATTAATTTATAAAAAGTTAATATAATTTAATAATTATTAAATTTTAAATTTTAAAAATTATTAAAATTAAAAAATGATAATTAACTTTTTTTAAAAAAAAATTTATGACGATGAATGTGTGTGTATATCTATATTATATATATATAAGTTAAGGATGAAATATGTTTTGAAATAGTGATACATATTCAATTTTCTAAAATGATGCTCTTTTAATTTTTCTTATTTTTATTAATTTTTATTTAATTTTAATAATTTATATAAAATATAAAATATAATATTTATTATATTATGACTATTAGTCTTCTATTAAATAACTACACATTAATATAATTTCATAATATTAATTAAATAAATTATATTTATGATTTTTAATTTTTTAAAAATTAATTACACATTAATATAATTAAATATTATTGATTAATTTATATAATTTTTAAGAAATTTAAAAAGTTAAAAAATATTAGACTCTTAACTTTCTTAATAAATAAATAAATTTATAATAATAATAATTAATTTATATATTTTTAAAAATTAAAAAAATAAACAATAAAATATATGATTTTTTATAAAATATAAATTAATTGCATATTAATATAATTTAATAATATATTTATTTTTAATAAATTTTAAAGGTAAAAAAATATATAAATTAATTATAAATTAAATAATTTATCTATAATTATAATTAATTTATATATTTTAGAAATTTAAGAAATCAAAAAATAAAATATATAATTTTTGAAATTCCTAATATAATTGATTTTTATTTTTTGATTTTTAAATTTCTAAAATATATAAATTAATTATTATTTTAGATAAATTATTTAATTTATAATTAATTTATATATTTTTTAACCTTTAAAATTTATAAAAAAATATAAATATATTATCAAATTATATTAATGTATAATTAATTTCTATTTTATTATTTATTTTTTTAATTTTTAAAAATATATAAATTAATCATTATTAGAAATTAATTAATTTATTTATTTATTAAGAAGGTTGAAATGTCTTATATTTTTAACTTTTCAAATTTAATATGTAATTAAATTAATCAATAATATTTAATTATATTAATATGTAATTAAATTAAAAAAATTAAAAGTCATAAATATAATTTATTTAATTATTATTATTAAATTATATTAATGTGTAGTTATTTAATAGAAGATTAATAGTCATAATATAATAAATATTAAATTTTATATTTTATATAAATTATTAAAACTAAATAAAAATTAATTAAAATAAGAAAAAATAAAAAAGCATTATTTTAGAAAATTGATGATGTGTCATTATTTTAAAACTTAGTCCATCCTTAGTTCATATATATATAATATAGATAGAAACGATGGAAGTATAATATTTGTTGAAAATTTCAAATTTGTGAAAATTTCCATAAAAATTCATCTCCAATTAAAGTAAGACTAGTGAATTAAATTTTGGTTTTCAGTAATAATATTATCATTATTATTTTTGTCATCATCCTATACCAATCTCACCGGCCATTGGGCATTAAATTTTTAAATGCTAATTTATATGCATTTGTTCCAAATTATAATTTATTTATAGTTTTAATAAATTAATTGATGTGTTAAATTTTTGTTATATTTATATTTAATAATTTTTATTAAAATTTTTAATAAATATATTTCATTCTAAAATGTAATAGAAAATACATATAAATTTATATTTTTAATAAAATTAATTTTTTTATTTATGAAATAGAGAATGCATCTATCAATTTGAAATGAAAAAGGTAATACTTAATAAATATAATTATTGATCTTTGAGCGAATTATAGATACAATATATTTGAGGAATTATAGATACAATATGATTTCAAAATTTATGATTTAATAAAAAAATTATGGTAAAAATATTAAAAGTTACAATTTGATAATAATTAACTTTTTCCTTTTAAATAATTTAATGCAACCAATAATCAATATATATATATATATCACTATAAGAATATACCGGATTACCAATAAAAAAAATTAGTCGGTGATCCTTATTTTTTTATTGGTAATTAAATTTTTTTGACAAAAAATTTAATTAGTTATTTCTTTTTTTGGTAATAAAAATACCGACGAAAATAAATATATTTCGGTAAATTATTAAGAGAAATTTTTTTTATCGGTAATACTGATAGAAAATTGTGTTGGTAATGCCGACAGAAAATTCTATCTGTAAATTACTTTAGAAAAATAATTGTAGACAAAAAGTTATGTTGGTATATTACTGAGAAAAAATTCGGTCGGTATTACATACAAAAAATATAAAAAAAATAAATTTTTCGTTATTTATTTTTATAATTAAAATTTTAAAATCAAATTTATCTAAAATTTTTTAAAAAATAAAAAAAAATACTCTAAAAAAATCTAACACCCTAAAATATTTTTATTTACCAAAAAAATTTTTAAAATATAAAAAAATTAAAATTTCTTAAAAGATATTCTATTTAATTAAAAATTTTAAAAATAATTTTTTAAATTATTTTTATTCTAAAATTTATCAAAATAAATAAATTTTAGCTATTTTTTTTTAAATATCATAAAGCACCCTAAAATATTTTTATTTACCAAAAACTTTCTAAAAATATAATAAAAAATTTTAAAATTTCTTAAAGCATATTGTCTTTAAATAGGTAATTTTAAAAAATTAACTTTTTTATAATTTTTATTTTGAAATTTATAAAAATAAATCAAATTTTCTATTTTTTTAAAAAATTGAAAAAAATATTTTAAAAAAAAATCTAACACTCTAAATAAATTTCTAAATATAAAAATATTTCTAAATATATTATGAAAATTTTAAAAATTCCTAAAATAATATTATGATTAATTAAAATAACCCTAAAAATCAAACAATACACAACCAAAATATAAATAATCAACTTAAACTACAACACTCACAAACCCAAAACAAAAAATCAAATTCATAAAAATTAAAAATAAATAAATAAATTTAACATATATTACACAAAATTATCTAAAATTAAAAAATTAAAATAAATACCTTATTATTCTTCATCTTCTTCTTCTTTTTCTTCTTCTTCTTCTACAAGCAAAAAAAAAAACATAAAAAATTTGAACAGAGACAGATAAAGGGAGAGGAAAAATAAAAATAATGAGAGAGGATTAGCATAAATAAGAGAAGAGAGAAAAAATATATTTTTATAGAAAAAATTTACCGAGAAAATTAAGTATCTATTGGTAAGATTATTGAGAGAAAATATATTCAGTCGGTATTACCTACAAAAAATATTTTTTTTTCGGTAATTTTACCTACAGAAAATATATTCTCTCGGTATTACTGATAAAATATTTTCTCTCGATAATTTTACAGACAGAAAAATACTTTCTCTCGGTAAATATCTCAAATAATGGCGGTAAAATTCTTACCAATTAATTGGGTTGCTACTATTTATTTACAGAGAGAATATTTTTCTGTTGGTAAAATTACCGACAAAATATATTTTCTATCGGTAATTTTACCTACTAAAAATATATGCTCTCGGTATTACCGACAGAAAATATTTTCTCTCTATAATTTTATCGACAAAAAAATATTTTCTATTGGTAAATGTCTCAAATAATGACGGTAAAATTTTTACCTAATTAATTGAATTGTAACTATTTATTTAAGGAGAGAACCACTTTTTTTGTCGGTAAAATTACTGATAAAATATATTTTCTGTCAGTAGTACCAACAAAATATATTTTCTATCGGTAATCTTACCTACAAAAAATATGTTCTCTCGGTAATTTTACAGACAAAAAATATATTTTGTTAGTATTACCTACTAATTGAGTTGCGATTATTTATTTAACCAGAGAATAATTTTTTTGTCAAAGAATTACCGAGAAAAACTACTTTCTATTAGTATTACCTATAGAAAATATTTTCTCTTGGTAATTTTTTCTATAGAAAATATATTTTCTCTGTATTACCAACAGAAAATATTTTTTTCTGGTAATTTTACCTACAAAAAATATATTTTGTCGGTATTACCTAGAGAAAATAAATTCTGTCTGTAAATTTACCTACAAAAAATATTACTGTTGGTAAAGTCTATGGATAATTATTTGTGCCATTTGCTGGCACCATTATTGCTGATAAAATATCTGTCAGTAAATTTTTTTGTCGGTAATCTGTCGGTGTATTTTTTAATTTATTTTTTTAATCGTTTCTCTTGGTATTTTGTCAGTATTATCAACAAAAAAAATTTTGCCGATAAATTTTTTTTGGTAATCCGATAAATTTTTATAGTGTGTGTATATATATATAGGCTCAAAACTTGGCAAGTGAAAACTTTATTTGTTAGGTTAGTTATGATTAATTTCTTGGGACTTGAATAAGATTTTAAATCTTTATTAAATTATTATTATATCACATAGTAGATAGATTAGTTGATAAGAGATTATTCTAATTTAGTTAGATATCTTGAGTTCGAGAGATAAGTGTATATTTATGTTATATGATTTTACTCGACTCGACTCTGAAATGATGATTTATATAAAAAAAAATATTTATTATTATGTTTAGTTTGAGGATTTGACTATAAATTTTAAAAGCTTTGGTTAATTGGTATAATTAGAAAAAAATATAGTTTAAATATTGAAATCTCCTTCTCCTTTAAATGAAATTTTAACTACTAATTAGCAACAACATGGTTTCAAAAATATTTATTTCTTGAAATGAAGAATTTGAAAATGGACCTTCTAACTAAGATATACCCTAATATTATGTATACATTTAATTAAATATATATTAAATATATACAAATATATAAAAATATTTTTAAAAAGTTAAAAGATTACATATAATGTAATTTTCTCTATTATCAACTTGTTATCATATGCAGATTCTTGCTTTTAATTATTATTTTTAACAAATATCAAATGGCTAAATTAATATTGTTAGTTATATTCATTATTTTTAAATTGGATTAGACTGATTGGTTAGGCTGAGTGAACTGAGGATTGAAGACTAGGCTAGTCCGATATGTTTATAAAAACTAGATACATCTTTAAACTTAGTGAAATTATTGGATGAATCAGATTAAAATGGACAAATTACTCAGTCTTGTAAATGCTACATCATTTTTAAATAAAAATCAGGAAAAAAATCAAGCGACACCTATGCAATTATTGGAAAGTTTTGGATGTCAATTTTGACTATAATTTATATTATAGTCTTTTATGGAGTTTGTTATTATTTTATTATTAAAATCGAGTTAAATATTTAGACTATTGAACTTAGTTATATTTATTTTTGTTATTATTTTTATTATTAAAATCAATTGAATATTTAGATTATTGAAATTTATAACAAACTTTAAAATATTAGATTCATTTGTTATATTTATTAGATTTAATATGTGATACTTTTGAATTGATGATGAATATTTTTATTTTAAAATTTTTATGATTTTTAAATTTTTTTTATGAATATTTATAAATAAAAATACATTCAAAATATTATTATATTGTTGAACCCAATTGAATCGATTAAACTATAAATCGGTTATCATTTTAAATCGGTGTCTGATTCGATTTTAAAAGTAATAATTTTAATATTTACTAATTCATTATTAATTTAAATAATAAAAAAAGAATTTATTGAATTTATCAAAAAATGGTGAATTATAAAATGTTTCGGTATTGATTTAATTTAGAACATTAATTACTAAAACTTGATTCACAAACTTAGATTGACAAAAGGCAACAGAAGTTAGGTTAGATGGATTGGAATTTAGTAGTTGATAGTATGAAACAAAATAATGTTGAGCAATTGAATTTGGAAGAATGAAAAGGAAATATAAAAGAAAGAAGAAAGTGTACGGAACTTTAAAAAAAAAACCATGACAATAAGATGAAAATAATGTACTAAAAAAAGAGTTAAATAAAATATTTATGGAGAAAGAACATTAAGAGTATAGTTTTCAATGGAAATGACAACATAACATGTAAAGAAAGCATAGGTCTAAATATTTGTGAAATTGGTTAAATTTGTGGTGCCTCTGTTTGTAGAAAGGAGGCCCCCTTTCACCTTCATCATTAGCCCTTTTGTAAGCTTATGGGCTATTTTTTTTTTTTAAGTATCTAACTTTCGAAAATATGTGATAAGAGGTTTGCCAGTGAAAGATGTTAAAGGAAAAGACAGCAATTTTTTTTCCAAAATTTTTATCCTCAATATTGTAATAATGATGTTCTATGAAAGATGGAACCGACCAACCGAACAATTTAATACAATGCAAATATGTTTATATTATTTTATAATTTTATTTATTTATGTTTATTTAAATTTATAATTTCATAATTTTAGAAACAATTTTAATATTACTAAATTAATTATTTTAATTAAAATTAAGTTGAAGAGTGAATAATTTTGAGTTAATGATATAAAATTATTGAGATGTGTGCATCCATTGTTTGATAAGTTTTTAAGAGTTTGTAAAATCGATCACTATCATGTTAAATTGTAAAGTTTATAAAATTGATCGCAATCGATTGAGTTCACCATGTTTCGTTAGTTTTAATTTATAAAATATATAAATTAAAACTAAAGTAATAATATCAATTTATTAAAATTTTAAATTAAATCCGATCAATTCAGTTGATTTAAATTGATATAATTATTTGAGTTGATTGAAATAGTTATCAAGTCAGATTGATTCGGTTCATTTGCTTGTCCTTAGTTAAGACCGTAAATTTAAAATTCAAGACTAATTTGAAGCAAATTAAAAAAGATAATAAAAATTGAGTTAAAAAAACTATTTCACCTTGTCCACTAATAAAAATATGAAATATTAATTAATTATTAATAAAACGCCATTATCCACAAATAATAAAATTCTAAGATATGAAACTAATTAGGCTTAATATATATATTGTCCTCCGAACTTGACAACTTTGGTTATTTTGCTCCATATACTATTTGAGTAGTCATTTTACACCTCAAATTTTATTTTTTCATAATAAATTGATTTTTATTTATAAGTTGACAAGATGTTTATAATTAACTTTTTAGGTGCTTATGAAATCGATTAAAATAATAAATTTATAATGTAAAATATTAAAAATATCTTCCAATAACTTAAAAAATTCTTAACATATACCATAAAATTATAATAATGCCCTTATACCATAAACAAAATTTTTTGCCGAAATTTTTAATTATGGGGGTTTGACAATAATAATTTTTTGTCTAAAAATCTCATTCATAATTTATGTTTTGAATTAAAATTTCTATCTAAAACTCTAAGAAGAAGAAGAAAAAGAAGGAAGAAGAATTTTTTTTTTGGCCAAAATCTTCAACGATCTCAGATTTCTATGTTTTTGGCAAAAAAATTTATTTATTTCTCAAGAAAATGAACAAATTTGAGAAGCAAAAGGAGAAAAAGAAGAGTGATAAGATAAAATTTTTTGCCGAAATCTTTAACGATAATTTTTTTAACCTAAAATTTCTGTTTGTTTCTTAATAAAATGAATAGATTTGAGAAAAAAAAGAGAAAAAAAAAAGAAGAAAAAGAAGACAAATTTTTTTGCTAGAATATTCAAGGATATGAAATTTCTATTTTTGGTTAAAAATTTCTGTTTGTTGACTTGAATCAGAGAGAGAACGATTGAAATTCTTCATTTCACGGCATTGTAATTCACGCGCTATTAAAAATCATAGCATATTAAATTAAGGGTTAATTTATTATAAAAAAAATTAAGTTTGAGGAATAAAATGACTAATCAAATAGTATGTGGTAAAATGATTAAAGCTATCAAGTTCAAATAGTAATGTATATATTGAACCAACTAATTGTCATTGTTAGAACAACATACACCATCATTATAAAATGTTAAACTCATAATTTGATTTATTCATAAAATAGCACGGAATAAAATAGTTATGTTTTATTTTAATCATAATTAGTTTTGAAGTAGTTATTTCATGAAATAGAATTTCTATAAATTAAATTTTCATTGAAGTTTTTATATATATTTGTTATATATGTTAAAAATATTTTAAAAACTTATAAAATATTGAGTTTTTAACTCTTTATAAACAACTATCAATAGAAACTCCATATCATTTTATTTCACAAATCAAATAAGTTTCATTGTCAATCTTGCTAATAATTTATATAAATATATTGATTGCTCTTGAGACATAGAATGTTTATGGGTGGCCATTAAAGAAATCTATATGGTAAATAAATGGTTTGTTCATAGTTAGAAAATGGTATATAGCCATTAAAGAATCTTAACTGCTATATAGTTTTACTTATAAAGCTAATTTAAAGTATGACTATTTTTTCTTAATTATCATAATATTTATTAATTAATCAAGATGAAGAGAATATTATATGTTTTTAAATATTATTGTCCTTAATTATCGTAGTGTTATTAATTTAAAATAGAAAGAATATATATTACACATTTAACATATTAGTTTTTAGTCAAATACTAGTATATGGTAAAATTTAAATCTCTTAAGATTTGACTTTATTTTTTTTTTTACTAGAGAATAAAGGATTATATTACTGATAAAATTATAAGTACATATCATATTCACAAATAGCATGGAGTGCCAAAAGAGAAGTAAGAATCAAATACCTCTGACAAAAAAGCTTTCCACACTCAATTAAGATAAGTGTAACAAAGCTAAATAAAACTCCTTAAACAGATCGGATAAAGACAATAAAATAATTGATGCATAAAAACTCTAAAGAATAGGACCATAATCAGTATTTAAACATCTCAAGCCGAAAACACAAGAGAAAGGAAGCCATGAGACTTTAAACATTGAAAGCTCAAAGGAGATTGCCAAACATGAAACAAAGACCATCATCGGCAGGGCAAAACCCTTATATCTTGTGAAGAAACCTGATAGATGCGGGAGAAGAGGCACAAAACCAAGTTTCTCCCATAGAGAGCAATAATGAGAAGCTTCTTTACTTGCTGAGATAATCAGAAATGCCCGATGCCTCAAAAGGACCAAACCCATCTTTCAAAAGAGTTTTTGAAAGTAAAACCTAGAGGACCAATCCTATAACAAGACCGATAACCATCATTGTCTTCCAAAAATACCTGCACAAATCAAGAAACCGAGGAAAGATCCAAGAATGGCTCAGTAATTTTAAAGGGTTTTTGACAAAAAAAAAAAAACATATATATATATAAATATATAAAAATAATTTTAATTTTATCATATTTATTAAAAAATTTATCAAAATATCATAATTTATAAAATATTTATCAAAATATTATATTTTTATTAGTTTACAATGAATTTATTATGAGTTTATAAATTTATCATGAATTTATCATGAGTTTATAATGATCTTATAAATTTTATATAATTTATAATAAATTTATTATAAATTTATAATAAAATAATTAAAATATTTTTAATAAAAAAAATAAAAATTTTAAAAAATATAATAAATAGTGCTATTTTTTAATTTTAAAAGTATCAAAAACTGTCTAGATTTAGAGAAATTATAAAACCAACTACATATTAGTTGAAAACGCCTATACGTGAATAGGAAATTAAAAAGAAAAATAGATTGATGTAGGGCTGACACTGGCCTAGAGGCCGGCTACAGTCCTAATTTAAAGGCAAGAAAAGAAAAAGTCTCGTGTAAGACAAGAGAGAAAACTTCCTTAAAAAATTATGTAATAATATATATAAAAAGAAGAAAAATGTTTAATGTATTAAATTAATTCAGGTAAAAAATATTTTATATATTAATTATATATTAATAAACGTTATTTAAAAGTTTATCTTTGAAGTATTTTTGTAATTTTTTACATAAGTTTGCAATTCTTTTTAACCACCGTATTTTTCAAAATATTTTTTTTATTTTATATTATTTTTGTAATTTTGCTAATAAAATACCCATTTTCATGAACTTCTTTAAATTTAAAATTTTATGGATGAACTAATAAATAATAATAATAATAATAATATTTTATCGGGTAATAAAATTAAAGTTAAATAATTATATAAAATTAAAATAATTATTTTTTAATATAATTAATATATAAATATTTTTTATTTGAATTAATTTATCCATATAATATTTTTATAAAAAGAATCTTCTATTTAACTTTAATTTTATTACCAGATAAAAATATTATATTATTATTATTATTTATTAGTTCATCCATAAAATTTTAAATTCTAAGAAGTTCATGAAAATGGGTATTTTATTAGCAAAATTACAAAAATAATATAAAATAAAAAAATTATTTTTAAAAATATGGTGGTTAAAAAGAATTGCAAACTTATGTAAAAAATTACAAAAATACTTCAAAGATAAACTTTTAAATAACGTTTTAAATTCTAAGAAGTTCATGAAAATGGGTATTTTATTAGCAAAATTACAAAAATAATATAAAATAAAAAAATTATTTTTAAAAATATGGTGGTTAAAAAGAATTGCAAACTTATGTAAAAAATTACAAAAATACTTCAAAGATAAACTTTTAAATAACGTTTTAAATTCTAAGAAGTTCATGAAAATGGGTTTTTTATTAGCAAAATTACAAAAATAATATAAAATAAAAAAATTATTTTTAAAAATACAGTGGTTAAAAAGAATTGCAAAATTATGTAAAAAATTACAAAAATACTTCAAATAACGATTTTAACTTTTTCCTCTTCTAAAAACCTTTAAAATAAGTTTTTTCACCATCGGTCTGCTTTCTCTTTACGTATTCTTCCTGAATCTTTCCATACACAATACACTGCTCAAAAATTGATCATCGAATCAAAAGAATTGATCGAAAACAGAACAATAGAATAAGAAAAATAAGAATAAAACAACAAAATAAAAAAAAATAAAGATCCAAATTATAACTTTCTATCTTCTTTGAAAATAAATCTAGGTATATATGTATGTATAAGCTAGATATGACTAAAGCTTTTGATAGAGTGTCTTGGAATTTTTTAAGATCGATTATGATCAAATTTGGTTTCTCCGAGGCGGTGGTCACTCTTATCATGAATCATCTTTCATCTACTCATCTTTCAATCCTGGTTAATGGTTACAGTTATGGCTTCTTTCAGCCTAGACGGGGTGTTAAGCAAGGTGATCCCCTTTCTCCTTTACTCTTTATTTTAGTCTCTGAAGCGTTTTCTAGAGGTTTAAAGGATCAGATTAGCAGGGGCTCTATTTCTCCTTACAAATTACATCGTCATTGCCCAGTAATTTCTCACTTAGCCTTTGCAGATGATTTGTTGATTTTTATAAATGGTAATGTCCGGTCCATTAAGGCTTTCAGAAAATTCTTGAATGATTATCAATCCTGCTCTGGTCAGATGATAAATTTTGACAAATGTGCCTTTTATTGCTCTCGTAAAGCTAGTTCGGTATCCATTAAAAAGTTTGAAAATTTGCTGTCTATTACAAGAAGCTCTCTTCCCTTTACTTATTTAGGAGCTCCTATCTATCAAGGAATTAACAGAATGGCTTATTGCAAAGATTTACTGCACAAAATTGACACAAAACTTCAGGGTTGGCTGAAGCGTTTCCTTTCTCCTGGGGGACGCCTTATTCTCATTAGACATGTTTTGTGCTCCTTTCCTCTTCATATTATGGGTTCCATGCTTCTGCCGAAAGCTGTTATTACTAGCATTGAGCAGAATTTTACTCTTTTTTTCTGGGGTTCTGATGGTAGCTCTCATCGTCATCACTGGGTGAAATATTCTAAATTTTTATTCCCTTTGGCTGAAGGTGGTCTTGGTATTCGATCCATTGTAGCTTAACAAGAAGCTTACTCTTTAAAGTTCCTTTGGATGTTTTTATCTGGGACATCCTTATGGGCAAAATACATGAAGATAAAATATGGAAGAAAAGGGAATATGACATTCATTCCAACGGACTCATGCAACTGGAAACGCATATGTCACACTTATAGCAAACATCCAAATTTGATTAAGAATAATGATGGTTCGGTTTCGTGGGCTGCAGAAGACTTTGGTGTTTTTAAGTTGTCAAAGGCTTATGATATGGTTAGGAAAAAACGTAACTCTTCGTTGGCTTTCGAATCCATTTGGGATAGTGCTATCCCATTGAAGCTTTCAATTTTATCTTGGAAAATTTTAAACTTTGCCCTGCCCTTGCCTGTTCAACTCCAACAGCTTGGTATTCATATTACCTCTTGCTGCCCTTTCTGTTATTGCGGGCCAGCAATGATAGATCATATATTTTATCAATGTGAAACTATTTGGAGATTTTATAGGGCTCATCTGATTCCTTTTAATAGAGGCCGTCCTGCTACCCTTCGTCATGAATTAATGACGTGGTGGCTGCATGCATGAAGAAAAACAACCAAAGGTATTCTTTGTAAATTACTTCCGCAAGCTATCTTACATGCTATATGGTCCTCTTATTGTAAATGCTGTTGGGGAGGAGAAAATTTTTTCTCTTTATATATTGATCAGAAAGTTACTCGATTTCTGCTGCATTGGGGAGTTGCCTTCTCTAGTGCTAAATTTGCTTTCCCTATAGCTGATTTTGCTGAGTTTCTTTCGAACAACTTCGGTACGAAGAGTTTAAAGCCGAAACTGGTTTATTAGAACCGACCACAGCAAGGCATTATCAAGATTAACATTGATGCTTCATATACTGTTCATAGCTCTTCTGGTGGTGCTATAATCAGAAATGATTCGGGTCATTTTATTTCGGCTCACGCTTTTCTATTGCAGGCTAATAACTCGATCGAAGCTGAAATTAAAGCTCTCTCTTATAGTCTTCAATGGTGCATTTCATTGGGCTATACTCGGCTAATTGTGGAATTAGATGTTTCTCAAGTCATCCCTTTTTTGCAGCAACATTGTGGTCAATTGCCTCCAAATTGGAGTTGGCTGAATAAGCTAAAAGACATTTCCTTCTCTCATATTCTTAGGGAAGACAACCAAGCAGCTCACTACTTGGCTTACTACAGCAGAGTCACCTCTTCAACTCGTGTTTTTGCTACTTTTGATTCTTTGCCTAAATTCATTAAGGGGGTTATTCTTACTGATTGTATGGGTTTGCCTCACATTAGATATCATTAAGTCTTTCTTTTACAATTTTCACAAACTTTCGCCCAGAAGCGATTAGGATTTTGTACTGCCAATTTATATGGGTTTTCCATATGGTTTTGTTTATTTTATATAAATAGCGGTGGTTCCGTCCACCTTTCTCAAAAAAAAAAAAACTCGTCACCAAAAACACTATTAAATAATATGTCTATATTTAAATTCAAATAAACAAATTAGAACATTATTATAGTAGTATAATGTATTGATTAATAACGTTATATATATTATGAATATATTATGTATATATCATATATATTGTGAATATATTTTATATGTATTATGTATATATTGAATTTCAACTAAAAATATATGAATTGCTTATATATATATATTTTTAAATATAATATGTATATCATGTAAATATTATTTATATGTTGAATTTTTTAAGTGAAAATACATATATTACTATTAATATTATTATAAATATATTATATATGTTATGAATAGTTCTGCATATATTGTATGTATGTTGAATGTTAATTAAAAATATATGAATTATTTTTATATCTTCCTAAACTATGATAGACATATTATATAAATGTCATATATATATTGCCATATATTATATATCAAGTGAAAAATATATATATACTATTATTAATATTAGTATAAATATGTTATATATATTATAAATATATTCTGTATTTTTATAAATTATTGTTAATATATTTTATATATATTATGCATATATATTTATATATTGTGGATTCGAGATGAAAACCATTAAAATTGTGTTTTCAAAAATAAAAAAATAAAAAAAAAGTTAAAAAAAAAACTTTATATATTTTAAAATAAAAATTGAAAAACGATATTTCATGTAATTTCATCTATTTTATTATGCTCTTATGGCAGCCTTCTTGTCTTCTCTTTCATTGAATGCTCTGAATCAACCTTGTAAATGGATTTGGATTAACTTCCCCAGCCTACTCAAGCCTGACAGCTTTTAGACAAAGTGATTTGTTACTTCTTTTTTTTTTTTTTTTTTATAGTCCTAATCCGTATATAGCGTTTTACATTTACCTTGATTATTTTATTTTTTATATTTATATATTTATTAAATTATTTTTTATATTTATTTATTTTATTTTAATAAATATTTATATAATAATATATTAATTATTTTATTTATTATATTATATATTATATATTAATATTATTTATTTTGCTCTTATATTTATTTATTTTATTCCAATAAACACTTATATAATCACACATTAATCACTTTATTTTTATACTCATTTATTTTATATTTAATAGATATTTAAATAAAAATAATACTATATGTATATGTAATTATTTATTTAATATAAAATATATAAGTACAAATAATAAAGTAATCAATATATAATTAAATAAGTATTTTTTTTAAAAAATAGATAAATACATAAAATAATTTAATAAATATATAAATATAGAGAATAAAGTGATTAAAATAGATAAGTATATATTGCTAAAGATATATTGTGCCTTTTTATATATAAAAAATATTATTACAAATTAACTATTAATTATAAATATTCATAATTATCGATATAATAATAAACAAATTTTAACAATTTAAATGAAAAAATTTAAATTGGAATATCTTAATCTCAGCAGAGTCTTAACTGTCAACTTTTTTTTAATAAATTTAATTTCAACTAAAAATTTTAAATTACACGTTTGTTTAGAAGAACACATTATCTTTCAATTTAAAAAAAAATCGTTCATAATGTTGAAAATATTAACTACAAATTATGAAAATTTACTTGTAAATTTAATTATAAAAGCTTTAGAAAAGAAAATAACACTCCAAATTCCTGTTTTCTGGTAGCAAATAAATTGATACTTTTTTTTGAAAAAATTAATTTTAATTTTAATAGTAAGTGGAATTTAGGATTCAGTTGGTCTAAAAATGGGATTTATATATTTATATCAAAATTACATATATTCTGATATTGTAATTAATATGTGACTTGTATATAATATTTTTTTATATAAAAAAATTAGTTTTATTCGGTTTTTCATATATCTAAATCTTACCCAAATAAATAAAATTCATTTAACTATAACTTGAAACAAACTAAATCATGCATAGTCAATATTATACATATTTTTATTTGGGTTGAATTGAATTAATTTTATTTAATTGATTTTATTTTTTTACGCAATTTTTTATTTGAACTATATATTTTATGCATTAAAAAGAAATATGCCCATTTTTTTTTTCTCATTGCAACATATGTGTGTGTGTGTGTGTGAATTATATTAAAAAGCAAGTAATTCGCCTTCATTTCAATTAAAAAGCAAAAAAAAAAATGTCAAATCTTGAATTTATGTTAGAATGCCAAAATGTTATGATAACTAAGGGGCCACCTAAATTTATTTATTTTTAACCACAATAACTAAATTAATTAAATAAATATATGTACAAGTGATAATCAAAGATACAGTGCTATGAGGCAACACCACTTATTTATTATATCTTGTCTTAATTTAATTGAATCTGTTATGGATTCCCATTTCCCACTGCATTTTTCAGTTTTTTTTTTGTAGACACAAAGATCAACTTTCATTTACACTTTCCTCCATAAACAAATTTTATATCGGATTGATAAGACTGCTTTGAGTTCCTTAATTAATAATAATGATTTATTATTGAGGTAATCATGAACTCAGCAACATTTTCTCCAAATAAATTGACCTCTAAATTTACAAAATTTTTTTTCAGATCCATTTTCACAAGAAACAAACGGCTGTTTTCTCTGATAATTTGATAGCTGCCCATTGGATAGATACAAGTCAGCCACTTTGTTTTTATCCAAAATTTGTCTTTCAGTTCTGGGTTTTGGCCTGTAAGCAACAATTTTTTTGACATTGAAACTGAAAGCTATTATCTTGTCATTCTCAAAGAATCTTTCCTTTTTCCCAAAAACAAAAATGATGAAAACCAATACCTAATATCAGATACTGAAAAGTTAGAAACTTGTAACTAACTTTTTGTTACCAATCACAACAAATTGTAAAATACTAAATCGAATATACATTTCAATAAGATGGCAGAAATTTAAAATAATTTCCTCACTAATAATCAGACTAAAGCCCTAAACTGAGTTTAATGAAAAACTTTAGCAAAAAATATTCTGTACTGTGATATAGCCATGCACTGAGAACCACTAACAAGCAAACTTTTGAATTGCAAAGATATAGCACTGCCCATACTAATTTTAACCTGCAGCAACTGTGGCTTCTAAGAGAACAAAATGGAAAACAATAAAAAGAGAGAATTAAAGAGAGAGAGAGAGAGAAAGAGAGGTTTAATTGAAACACTCATACAATAAGATGAGAGAAGACACTACAACAAAAGTGAGACAAGCATGAAAACCATCAGATTGTCTCCCATGACCCAACTATCTCGGGCCATGATCAGATTTTCAATTGTACCAATCTTTGTACTGATTCGGATTCATGTAGCTTGTCTATAATTGTGCATCCAGTTTCCTCCGGTTGAGCAGGTGAATTATTTGGCATGGGGAAGGCAGCAGCAATTGGATGATCTTCTTTTGTAATGTTTAGAGAATCTTCCTTTTCAACAGCTAGATGATCTTTTAAAACGGTCTTGGAATCTACTTGAACCACTGGATGATCTTTTTGAAAAACCGGAGGATCTTTCTGAATGTTCAAAGGATCTTTTTGAACATTCAAAGGATCGTCTTTTCGAACAGCCAGAGGATCTTTCTGAACATTCAAAGGATCTTCTTTTTGAACAGCCAGAGGATCCTTCTGAACATTAACAGGATCTTCTTTTCGAACAGCCAGAGGATCTTTTTGAATATTCACAGGATCTTCTTTTCGAACTGATGGCGGTGCAGCATATACTAGAGAAGTTGGCCTAATGGTGACAGAAGGAGCTTGTTGAGGCAGCCCTCGCATCGCCTGAGGAGGAAGGGATGGTGGTTGACGTTGAGGTGCAGCAAAGACAGGCACTACACTTCTTATTCTTACAGGTTGAGCAATACCATGGCAATGCGCTCCAAGTTGTCTGATGGGGACATAGGGAGCTGCTCCTGCAGCTGGGAATTTCTGAGGATGAGTTGCCCAGATATCTAGTGGCTGTGATTGTTGGAGCTGAACAGTTCTTTCATTTGTTGCAGTTGATGTAGATCTGGGTGGCACAGGTCTGTCAACTACCAAAGTTGAAGGTCTATTCCGGAGATTTGTCTTTGGGCAAATAAAGGGCAGGATTTTAGACGTGGTAGCTGGGGCAGGCTGTGGACTTGTTGGCCTTGGGCTCTGGATTTGAAATTTTTTAGAAAATGGTACAGGGGAGTCACGGGAGCTTGCTATTGCCATCTTTTCCTTCAGTCGGTAATTCAACAAGGCACGTGCTATTGTAATTTGTTCTAGCTCATCATTGTTTTCTGGTTCCGACGAGGAACTTGCATCTTCTTTTGCCACTGGCCAGAAGGAAAACATACAACTACCCTTTAAGCAGAAGTTCACTTAACCGATATGCATTGTTGACAACACTGAGTTAAAGCCAGCAAAAAAAAAAGACCTTGCTTTAAACTACCAGAGCAGATCAAGTCTCTGTGGAAGTATTCCATGAGAACAATATATGTATAGCTCTTCTTGAGGGCATACCACTTGCACACGTAGGATGTAAATACAAGAGAAATACCATCCAAGTATTTCAAGAAAGGGCCTGCAGTGAATTTTAAAGGATGTCCAGTTGCATCCAAAATGGAAAGACAGTGAAGTCTTGACAAAGAAATAAATTGATACCAAATAGCAGACTTCCAGACAAATTAGAGTACCAAAGTAGTATGGTGATACATATATTTCTGCTTTGTATGACCAAGTGAAAATGAGTTCCCATTGAAGGAGACCTTTTGACTGTGTTACTTGTTTAATAGACACTCAGTTTTCTTCACAAAATCAATAAATAAATTGAGCATCCTCGTTTTGCAGAGAGATCACTACTTATACAATGAAAAATTGACAGGTACTCACATTGTTTAAGAGATGACCAGGCTGCCATTGCTGCATTCTTCTCAGCTTGTTTCTTGTTCTTGGCAGGTTCACCAGTGAATGTAATTCCAGCCAATTCAACTGTCCCCGTAAAAACAGGTTGGTGCCCCAAGCCTGACCTAAAAGTTGTATACTGTGGCAATGGAGCACCAACTCTTTGTGCAATTTCCTGTAGAAGATTCTTGTATACCCCAGTTTCATCCTGACAACAAAGAGACCTATGATCATCGAGGCCAAGCAAACCAAGAATAATAAGTAATGTTGACACAAGCCTTAAAGGCCAAAAATAACTTGAGATTCAGATGAACAGCTACAAGATATGAGCATGAATATAACATCCAGTAGAAGTCCAATTCCAATATCCTACAGTTAAAATTTTGATAAAGATATTTGTGTTATTACTGGATGATACATTTGGAAAGCCACTCAATCAACAGAAACCATAAAACACTAAATGATGCATATTTTAGGTTTTCTCATGCAAGATTAAGTTGGTGAAAGATGAGCAAGCTGTTAGCCAGATGAAATATAGAAACCCACTCATGATCCAAAATAGTTATGGCAGCAAAAATCAGAAACTTGTTTCAACAGCTCTAAAAACCTAGAAATCCTATCAGTTCATGTTAGCAAAAAGCTTTTGTAGGAAACTATCTTGTGAAAATTATCAACCTTAAGGACAGAAACACGGTAAAATTTATAGTCACCAAATGGAATCCAATGAAGCCTGGTTCTGGGGTCAGCCACAAAGTTATACAGACCTTTTCTTGTTCATGTCATTATATTTCAGTATATTGAATTCATTATCAGGGTGTTACTTCATCATGAATAATGAGTAACAAAATGTAAATTTGATAGGATCATAAGACATATCATATCTAAAAATTGTTTTCAAATTAAGCATGCTAGGGGAAATGTTGGAAAATCCTTAGAACTCTTGAGGCTGAAAAAGGTACTGGCAAATGAAGACACGTAAAGGTTCTGCCATTTAAGCAGGTAAGATCATACCAACTGCGTTTGGGTAAAGATCATACAATAAAGTGATGTTATACAAGCCTATGAAAGGAAAGGGTTATGCAACTGAAAGCTAAAATTGACGTATCCTTGACTTTAATAGAATCCAGAGAATTAGCAATGCAAGAAGCATAGATTAGGAACATGAAGATATTTAGTTTCTTGGCATTGAATAACTTAATATCCCTGGCTCAGTTATTATCTAAACATTGATTCATTTGACCATATATAGTCCAATAGTTCTCACATTAACATGATAATAAGGCTTATTAAACAAAATTTATAACTAGAACTTTATCCAGCATAAAATTGTTCACTAAATATGAATAGGAGAAAATGTTCTGATACTAATAAATTTGAAAAATTTTCAGATTCTTCCACTTTCCTCCGTTCTCCCAGCAACCATCAGCAGCCAATCAGGGCCAGTGAGAAACAGCAAAGAAAGGAGCAGAAGACGGGAAAAAACTGAAAAGCCACAAACTTTCCATTGGGCAATTAATTTATACACCTCCATAGATACAGAGAAACAAAACACAGATCAGATGGGTCTTAAACAACACTACATCACAGAAACTTCCCCAGTTCCATAGTCATAGTTTGCCATGATTTCTCCTTCTCTTTAAAAAAATTAAATTTAAAAAAAAAAAACGAAGTCAATAGTCAAAGAAAATCACAACTGCCTAAGTGCCTGTTACCAAATGGAATGAGGGCACATCCGTCTTCTCAATCTCAACCCATCCCCGACCCAGAATCTGTGAAAACTACCGGCGCCGGTTATCACAAAATTTTTTAGAAAAAAGCGAGCGCAGGATAAGTAGTTGCAACTCCTGCGACGCATAATAGCGTCACTCGGACTAAAATAATTGGGAAGACGAAGCAAAGATTATTAAAAGCATTTGCAGGCACGGCACGGCACGCGGGAAGGGAACGGAGGGGCATTTTCGTCAATCCATAAACAATTTCGCCGGAGACTCTGATGCGTGCGCCAGCACACGCAAAAAGTGGGGGGAAAAAAAAAGCTCAAAAATGCTGAACTGGAAACCGGAGCAAGTCACGCCCTCGGCGCATATTAGCGAGAATCAAAAAGAAAATTTCTATTTTCTCTTCTCTCCTCATTTCGCAGAGAAAGCTAAGTATCAAATAACAGTAATGGTGTAATTAATTAATCAAAGAACTAACAGTAAAGAAGAAGAAGAAGAAGAAGAAGAGAAAATATAAATTGCTTACAAGAATGCGGGCAGCGAGAGAATGAGAAGGGCCACGATTAGAGAGCGAGTTAAGGGCGACTTCAGCAGCGGAGTGCTCAGCCTGACGAAGAGTAGAACAATAGTGAGGGCTTTCAAAGATCTCGCCGTTGAAATTGACGGTGGCTTTAAATCTAGGAGCATGATCAGGACCTTCCCTTATGCAAGTATAAGAAGGAAGGTTGAAGCAGCTCCTCTGCGCCAGCTCTTGCAGCTGGTTCTTGTACATTTCGTCTCACTGTACAAATATTCTTCAATCTTCTCCAATTTTCCTTTCTCTACTTCCTTTTGGGTTCAGGAAATGAGGGGATCGGGTCGGAGGAGAAATGAGTTCGGATTCGGGTCCGGCAAGATCAAGGTTTTTAGGGTTTTTGATTGGAACAAAGAAGAAGGAAGAAACAAAGAAGAGACTGGAAACTGCGAGGCTGAGACGAGAGAGAAAGAGAGAGGGAAAAAAATGGAGTAAAGAGTAATTTTAGTTAGTGGGGATTTATTATTTATTTATTAGATTATTAAAATATTAAGAATTTATTAATGCTTTATTGCTGGGAGTCAACTGAACGTTAGGCTGCATGGATGTGATCTTTCCTCTAGATTTTCTACCTTTTGCTTTTCTTTTTCTTTTTTTAATATATTATTATTTATATTATTATAATTAATAATTTATTTATTATAATATTTTTGTACATCATGGATAAATAGACCTAATAAGTTTAAATTTTATGCTAAAAAAATTAAATTTTATATTTTTTTACATTTTTTTATTTTTTACTATTATCCACATAGAAATAAAGTTAATATTTTTAAAAAATAAATATCAATTATATAATTAAAAATTAATTTTTAATTACATTTCTATTATTAATAAAATAATATTAATAAAGTGTGAATAAAATAATTCTAATATTAATAACTTAATATATAGTATTTTAATTAATTTAAAATAATTTTTTAGAAAAATTATCAAAATATAATAACTATCTTAATATTTGTATATGAGTTAAAAATTATAATTTTATTTAAATGAAGGGTGTATTAATTTTGATTAATATATAGAGTGAATGCTTTTTTTATATATATTTTATGATTAATCAATTAATTAATACGCTCTTTATTCATAACCATTCTTTTTTTAAAATTTTAAAAAAATAAACAAATTTTTTTGGTAAAATAGTTGTACTTTTCAAAGGTGCTCATTGATCTTATTGCCACTACCCCACTTGAACGACTAATCACAAATTAAGAAATTGATAACTAAATATATATATATATATATATTTGGGATATTTTTTTATATATTTATTAAATTAAATAAAATCATTGCTCAAAAAAATTAAATAAGATAATTAATTTAGGATAATCATATAAAATAAAAAAAAATTAATGACAATAATATATAATTTTCATTATGGAAATGAAAACGATTTACATGAGTATATTTAACCTATATATATATATGTAGAAAAATATATTTAATTTTTGGGAAAGTAGTTTTAACTTGAATTTGTTATCAATATTTTAATTAATATAGTTCAAATTTAAGTTTTATTTATTTATTATCATTTTTTTTTTGTATACAAAACCAAGCAAAATTCATAAAGAGAAGTAGAAAAAATTTCATAAACATCAAGAAGTAACAACTAAAATCCAATTAGATAATATTTTAAAAACTGTAACTTTAACGTCAAAATCATTAGCCATCCACAGCAAATTTTTTAAATAAAAGTTGTTTGAAATTTTTAATTTAAAATGTTGAATTATTATATATTTCTTAAGTAAACTTTTAAAGTTCTGAAATTTAGTGACTTATTATTAAATAAATATTAAATATTGATGATTGACCTAATAGTTGAAGGAACAAATGATAATTAAGTATCAGATATTAATATTTCAGTTGTAAGTTTAAAATCTTAATTATTAATTTTAAAATGTTTATGATTTTTATCAAACTAATTAAACATAAATCAAATATAACAAAATACTTCTAATAATTTGGCTAAACATATAATAATCTTAAATTTAAATATATTGTAAAAGTGAAAAAAAATATAAATCAAAATAATAAATATCGTTTTGAGAGATTTACGATTGAAAATAAATAAATTAAAAAATAAATGGAGTTGGGCGATGAATGAATCATTATATGATGTTATTTACAATATTAAAATAATGATTATATTTGATTGGACTATTTATTATGGTTTATAGGCATAATTAAAAGTGATCTTTTTAAAAAATAAAAATATTTTTAAAAATATTTTTTTAAAAAAATATTTTTTTTAATTTATTTTTTTTCAGAGATACATATCTAATATATTTACTATATGAAAAATATAAATACACACTTAACATACATATAATATATTAAAAGTATGTAAAAATATAAAAATAATAAAATATTTATATAAAGAGTTAAAAAAAGTAACATTTAAAATATTTTTCTCTAATTAAAAAGTTAAAAGTTTTATTTAAAATTTAATTGAAAATATTTTTTTTTGTAAATTAATAATATTAATAATAATAAATGGTGTCAAATCCATAAGAAAATACAGAAAAGGGTGGGATTTAGAAGCTTTAAAAGCTATATTAATTAGGAAACGCGTTTGGGTCGCCAAAAGTAAGTGCGCCAAAACCGGCAAAACTCTCATCTCATTCGCTAGTGCTAAAGACTTGTCCGCACGCCACACTTCTTCTGTCTAATCCCTAATGCCAAACTCACCCTTAAATTAATCCTCTTCTTTTTATCCCCATTCCTAATCAAAAGAGCACAACTATAAAGACCGGTGTTTTTAAAATTAGATCAGACACACCGGTCAGATTAAATTAATTAAAAATTAATTCAATATAAAAATATTAAAAAAATAAATTTATAAAAAATTTATTAAAATTAATTAAATTAATTAAATCTGATCGCATTGAGTCTAATATAGATGAACTTATTTTTTAAATTTTAAGTTATTTTTAAATAAAAATATAGAATAAAAATTTTAGATTTATTTATATATATATTAGATTTAATATGTGGTTTATTTTAAGATTTTAAATTTTTTTATCAATATATATAAATAAATAATTCATAATATTATTAAATTTCAGTCAATTCAATTAAACTGGTTAAATTTATTAAAAAATTACATTATTTGGAGAGTCAAAAATAGAAGTGATTAACTTTGGTATTTTTGATATAAAATAGAGGTACCTAATTTAGATATTTTTGGTCCAAAATAGAGATGTCTAACTTAGGTAATTCTTAATAATAAAAAAATGGCGTTGTATAACTTAGATAAAAGAGGTGCCTAAAATTTGATAAAATTTCACCAACCCAATTTTTAAATCATATATAAACTCTTAAGATATCATTTGGAATCATCCCAAAATTAGAGAATTAAAGATAGTTTGAGAGAAAAGCTTAAGGTTTAGTGTGAGTCACAAACACTTGTTGGATTTGAGTGTTAGCCATTAAAATACTATTGTAAAGTTTAGTGTGAGTTATAAATACTTGTTGAATTTGAGTGTTAGCCATTAAAATACTATTGTAAGGTTTAGTGTGCGTTATAAATACTTGTTGGGTTTAAAAGTTAGCCTAGAAAAAACTCTTATAAGGGGTTTAAGTGTTAGCCTTAGAAAAACACTAGTAAAGTTCTGTGTGAGCTTGTGAAAATACCAAGTTGGAGTGAACTTGCAAAACTCTAAGTACAGTAGAATACTCAATTGAAGTTTGGGGGTGAATGTAGGATTATTGAATCCGAATCACTATAAATTTATTTTTGATATAATTGGGTGTGAGTTGAGAGTTATGAGTGTTGTAAAACTTTGTATACCTTCTCTCTTTAATAAAATAATCTCTATGAGTTCCGGAGACGTAGGCACAATTAGTCGAACTCCGTTATCAAAATTTTGTGTTTATTTTCGCTGTCATTATGCACTCTCACTAATATAATTTATAGAAAAATCTGTGTAATTTTCTCAACAATTGGTATCAGAGCTGCTGGTTGAGAATTTTGTCAATTTTCTAATTGCCAGAAAAGATTCAGAGGAAGTCAGATTCGAATGGGAGTGATGACTACAGAACTCTAAAAAAGAAAAAGCTCAGAATCGACAATGGAGGTGAATTTGAAGACAACATATTTAAGAAGTTCTGCTGTGAGCACGGAATCAGAATGGAGAGAACCGTGCCAGGTACGCCTCAACACAATAGTGTAGCAGAGCGTATGAACCTAACATTGACAGAAAAAGCTAGAAACATTCGCATACAGCCAGGTCTACTGAAGCAGTTCTAGACAGAAGCAGTCAACATGACATCTTACTTGATCAACCGAGGCCCATCGGTTCCATTGGAGCATAAAATACCAGATAATGTATGGAGAGAAAAAGAGATGCTAGCAAGTGAGAGCTTGCTATAAGAGAATAAAATAAAGTCTCTCATCTCTAATCAGACATAAGAACTAGCTGAGTTATCTATGGGGAATAAGACACTTCACAATAAATGGGTGCAGCGAGTGAAAGAGGACCATGATGGTTTTAAGAGATACAAAGCCCGACTAATTGTCAAAAGATTCCTGCAGAAGAAAGAAATTGACTATACCGATATTTTTGCTCCTGTTGTGAATCTCAATACTATCATATCAGTTTTGAACATTATTGTCATTGAAGATCTTCATCTTGAACAATTAGACGTGAATACTGTATTTCTTTGTAGAGATTTAGATAAAAAGATATATATGCACCAGCTAGAAAGTTTTCAAAAAAAGAAAAGAAAAACATGATATGCAAACTTAAAAAGAGCTTGTATGGTCTGAAACAAGTTCCAAGACAGTGGTACAGAAAGTTTGACGACTTTATACACAAGCAAAGATTTAAGAGGTGCAATGCCAACCACTGTTACTACTTCAAGAGATATAGCTCTAGTTATATTATTTTACTACTTTATGTTGATGACATGTTAGTAGCAGGTTCAGATATAGAGGATATTATAATGTTGAAGTATCATTTGTCAAAGGAATTTGATATGAAAGACTTAAGTATAGAAAAGAAGATTCTTGGAATGCAAATCATAAGAGATAAACAGAAGGGACTTTTGCAGTTATCTCAAACAGAATACATCAATCATGTTTTGCAAAAATTCGACATGAGTGACGCCAAAGCAATCAGCACATCATTGACTAGTCACTTTTGTCTATCTAAGGATCAATCCCCTCAGATGGAGGAAGAGAGAGAACCCATGGCTAAGGTTCCTTACACCTCAGCCATTGGAAGCTTTATGTATGTAATATCTGTACAAGATCAGATATTGGCTTGCAAGAGTAACAAAAATGGAAAGACCTGCTGCACAGATCGAAGTGTGAAGACAAATTGAAATCAATCTTCAAGTGAAAAAATTATTAAGAAAATTACACCATTTGAAGAGTCCAAAATGGAGGTGCCTAACTTAGGTATTTTTAGTCCAAAATGGATGTGCCTAACTTAGGTAATTCTTAATAAAAAATGGAGGTGCCTAACTTAGATAAAAGAGGTGTCTAACCTTTAACAAAATTTTACCAACTCAATTTTTGAAGCATATATAAACCCTTAAGATTTCATTTAAAAATTATCCCAAAATTAGATAATTAAAGAGAGTTTAAGAGAAAAGGTTAAGATTTAGTGCGAGCCATAAACACTTGTTGGGTTTAGTGTTAACCATTAAATTACTATTATAAGGTTTAATATGAGCCATAAACACTTGTTGAGTTTGAGAGTTAGCCTATAAAAATTTTTATAAGGGGTTTGAGTGTTAGCCTTAGAAAAATACTTGTAAAGTTCGGTGTGAGCTTGTGAAAATACCAAGTTGGAGTAAACTTGTAAAACTCTATGTATAGTGAAATACTCAATTGAGGTTTGGGAGTGAATATAGGATTATTAAATTCGAATCACTATAAATTTATTTTTTTTACTATAATTGAATGTGGGTTGCGATTTGTGAATGTTGTAAACACTTTGTATACATTCTCTCTTTAATAAATAATCTCTAGAGGGTCCGCAAATGTAAGTATAATTGATCGAACTCCGTTATTAAATTTGTGTATATCATTTCTGTTGTTATTCTACACTTTCTCTAATCTGATTTACAAAAAAATCTATATAATTTTTTCAACAGAATTTTAAATTAATTATGAATTCGATTCAATGTTCAATTCAGTTTTTAAAAACACTTACATAAACATTTTACTATTTAGGATGGATGGGTTTAGTACAAGATTTATAAACTAATTTTTATTATTTTAAATGAATCATTTAGAAAAAATAGTTTTGAGATATTATTTAATTATTTAACAGTAAAATGTTGATGCCCTATCAATCACGTTTTCAATAAAATAATTTATTAAATATATCAAATAAATCCTTAAAACGGTTAATTTATTATTAATAATATTATTATTACTACTATCGTTGTTAATTACATATATGTAATTTAATAAAAAACTAATCATTCGTATTGAAATTAAACATATTTATGACACAGATCAAGTTTTTCAATTTATAAAAAAAAAAAAAAATTATGAGTTGCAGAATAACATTTTTATAAAATAAAATTTGGTCCTAAATTATAAGCCTGTATAATTGAAATAAAGTAATTCATAATACAAAATCTTAATTAAAGACACCATATTTAGTTTTATTATATTTTTAAAATACATTTTTATATTACATTTTAATTTAATTTATATAAATAATTGAAATTTTTTTTCTTATTTTGCTTGTCCTGATTTTCTAACAAATGACAACGAAAATATCAAAAATTCATCTCGCACTTATAAATATAATCATTTTCAATAAATTGAAAAAAAAATATTTTTCCAGCCATGCTCCTCCTTAGTTATCAAGATCTTAAGATTGATTACCAATTATACAATTTAAATGACATAGTAAATTAGTTATTTGTAGAAATTACTTTTATGGAATTTGTAAATTAAAAAATAGCTCTCTTATCTTTTTTGGTAAAGAAACTTAAACATTATTTTTTAAAATTTTAATTTCCATTCCCAAATCATAAGTTTGTTTTTTTTTTCCTGACCAACCACTGCCAAAATAAGCAAAATAAACGAGTTGCCTAACTTGTCCAATTTAAAACAGTCTATGCTTGTTATTATGCTACAACAATTTTTTTTTCCAAATCCAATTCATTTTTTTAGTCGAATTGTATATTCTGGCCTTTTTAGTAATATCTCTACAAAATTATTAACTCAAAGAATTAATTGAGATTAGAGGATGGATATTCAATCAATCAGTTAATTAACCGATTGAATTAAAATTTAATAACTTTTCCAAAAATATTTTTTGCTAAATAAATCGATCAATTTTATATTTTAATTAGTTCAATTAATTGATTGAACTGATTCAGTTCAATTTGATTAAAACCTTTAAAAACTAAATAAATTAAAAATATATTTTTTAATTTTTTTAATTAACTATTATTAAAATTAAAATAAATTTCTCTAATCGAATTAACTATAGCTTAATATGGTCAATTAATTAAATTAAAATATTTGATTGATTAACTCTTTCAATTTCTCTAGCCGAAAACTCTCTCAATTGACCAATTCCATTGCACCTCTAATTTAGATAGCATTGAATTTAAGTGTATAGTAATAAAAATAAATAAGAATTAATATTTTAATAAGGTGAAGTGGTATTTTAATACCGTGAAGTGGTGATAAATATAAAATCATTTAATTTTTTTTTAAAAAAAAAGAAATTATATAGTAGTTGACATATTGCACCTCACATGCAATGATTTATTTTTCCATGCTATAAAAATGAATTATATTATTGGGCTAGTAATTAATAAAAATATATATTTTTTTTAAATTATTGTTTTGTGGACTCTATGAAATTAAATATATATGCAATTAAATGAAAGTTTGAATGCAGGATGACGATTTCACAACTCCCTTTGTTTCGTCCATAAATAAAAGACCCATAAAAACATTTAAAAATTATCAGAATTAAATGTTTTTTGGTCTTTAGCTTAGTAATAATAATAATTAATTATAGTAATAATAAAATAGCAAAGCCACTGCCCACAATCAGATATCTTCATAATTACTTACATAATACCAGTCAACCCCGTTTATAGCCCATCACGTGATAAGTGGACGGTCATCACGTGCACAATTATACTTCAAAATTTATTTTTTAAATCGAATTATGAGTCTGATTTTTATAGGAAAAAAATTATTGATATGTGTTGAATTTTAAGAGCTCCAAATTGTGATCCAATATGAAAAAATAAAAATAATAATAATTTAGCAAACTGAACAAATAGAAAAATAAATAAAGGTTTATATTGATAGCTAAGAGATAAATTAATAAATATTTATAGCCAAATCATGTTAAATATTATGTTATTTGTTTTAAATTATGAGATTGTGATTATGTATAATTTTGGTGATCATCACAATAAAAATTAATCAACCAATCAAATTGAATCTAAAAATTTAAATTTAATTTATAAACAAATTTAAAATAACTAAGAGGATTATAGATGAATTCGATTAACATATATATTTATGCTTAAATATAGATATAGAAAGAAATATCAATTTTATTTGAACTATCATTGATAATTTATTTCGTAATATAAAAAAATTTAAAATTTTAAACTATTTCTCAATAATTGTAAAATTAAAATTTTGATAAATATTGTATTGTTTTGAAAAAACTATATATACAAATAAATATTTTTATGCTTATAAATAATCTAATTATAACATAATGATTAATTTTTTAATCAAATTCAAAGGGTAAAATGAATGTATTATATATAAAAATTAACATAATGTTTAAAAGGAAAAAAAAGAAGGGAGAAATAATGGTTTGATTTAAGGTATGAATAGAAGGTGGTAGGCCTCCACACAACGTAGTGCACACTTTAATAAAAATGATGGGTTTGATAATAATAATGTTATAGTCAGAGAAGGAATATGGGATTCTCCACCAAGGTTGAGGGTGACAAAAGTACGAAAATACCCCTCCTAGTACTTTGAAGCCTGAAAGGATATTCATATGAAATATAGGCTCTTTTTTTATTTTACCAAGGATATTAGGGTAATTTCTTAAGTTGATGTAAGTAAAATCATGGACTTCATTATCATGGAGGAGGTAAGTGGGAAACAAACTTTATTATTAATCTCCGAAATTGATGAAATTTGACTAATAAATAACAAAAATGCCACCAAACCGAAGGGTTTTATACTTTTGACAATTTGAAGGCAACAAGTCCACACATTCATTATTATGGCAATTTAATATAGTAACATAAATGTGCAAGTTTGAAAAGTTTATACCATTAGATTTTGATCATTAATAGTAATTACTACTATTTGGCTTTAATGGGAAGAATGCATTAGGTTTACTTTCCTTTCCCATATAAATTTTAGTAATTTTTTTTATTCTAGATTAATAATATGTGTTATAAATTAAACTTAATTTTTTTCAAGAATTTTCTAGAATATTTATTAGTGATATATTCATAACTTAATCAAATTGAGTTTGATTCAGTACATAAAGTTTTCAAATTGAACTTGAATTAGTAAAGGATGATTTCAAATTGAACTTGAATTAGTTAAGAAAATTATCAAATTGAATTTGATAACTCGTAAATATTTTTAACACTACTGTATTATGGCCTTAGATCATTTGTTTAAGGTGTGATGAAAGAGTAATCAATAGAGTTAGCTTCAACAAGCTAATGCAAGAGAGGTTTAGTTTTAACAAGCTAATGCATGAGATGGTTAGCTTCAACAAGCTAACACATAACATGTTTGAGTGAGAAGGTTAGCTTTAACAAGGTAATACATAATGTATTTGAGTGTGAAATATTTGTTTCTAAATCTTGTAATTTTTAATTAATAAAAGTTCGAGTATTTGTTATTGAATTTGCTTCATCTTTTGGTAATTAATTAAAAACATATGGTATCTAAGGTTGAATCCAGATGGCTTCAAGTTCAACGTTTAGAGTTTAAATTCAATTAACAATTTTTAAGTTCGATGAAAAAAATAATTTTACGATGTGGAAGCATTTAATGGAGTTATGCTTAAAAAGCAACGGTTATGGCGAAATTTTAGAAAAAGAAATTATTGAAAAGGAAAAGTTGTCAGCTAAAGAATTACAACAACTGGATTATGATAGTTCGTTAAACGAGACTAATTTATTTTTAATTTATCAATCTGTGGAGCTATCGATCTTGGAAAAAGTATTCTGTGCCAAAACAACAAAAGATACTTGGAGTATCATGCTCAAAACATATAAAGGTGCAAACCTAGTCAAACGGACAAGGCTACAAGGATTAAAAAGACAGTTCGAGCTAATGGAACAAGGAAAAAATGAAAGTATTTGTGATTATTTTTCAAGAATAGAGAAACTAGTCAACGAAATGAAGAATAATGGTGATCAAATGAAAGAGAGAGATATCATAGAGAAGATTTTACGTACGTTATCCAGTCGCTTTGATTATGTGGTAACAACCATTGAAGAGTCCAAATATTTGAAAAAAATAACTTTTAATGACCTACAAGCTTCATTAGAGTCACATGAGATGAGGATTAATGAAAGATCACTGAGTATAATGGAACAAGCATTAAAGGCTCAAATGAACTTAAAAGATTCCTAGAACAGAGCATTATTAAAGAGCTTCTAATTTCAAAGGCAGAAAAGGTAGAAACTCCATATCTACTTCCAGACAAGGAGCAAAAGAAAATGAATTCTAATAAGGTAAATCTAATATTTAATGCTATAAATGCAAAAAGTATAATCACTATTAATCTGAGTACAAGTCACACATTCTATGTCATAATTGTAAAAAATATGGACATTTTGGTAAAGAATGTCATGGTAAAAGATTATATCATAAAGACAATCATGTTGGAGTAGATCAGAATGATGGTGCAGAATCCTTATTGGTGGCTACTCATGAAACTGGTAGTAATAACAATTGCAGTGATTAATAAACTCGGGTTGCAACAATCATTTAAGTTGAAACAAGGAAGTTTTCTCCCAGTTAGATGAATCTTTTCACTCTTCTGTGAAACTCGGTAACAACTATCAGATTTGAGTTACAAGAAAATGAAGGATTGCTATTAAAACAAAGAATGAGTTTTTAGATTATATTTCTGAAGTCTACAATGCTCCTACTATTTGTCAAAACTTGTTAAGTATTGGACTAATGATAGAAAAGGCTTGAAATAGTCAAACCAAGTTTAAGAGATAATGCTAGAAATTAAACTTGATTTTCTTCAAGAGTTTTCTATAATACTTAGTAGTGAAGTATTCTTAACTTAGTCAAATTGAGTTTGACTTAGTAAGGGAGATTTTTAAATTGAACTTGAATTCAAATTGAACCTGAATTAGTAAATGAGGATTTCAAATTGAACTTGAATTAGTAAAAGAAATTTTCAAATTGAACTTGAATTATTAAAGGAAGTTATCAAGTTGAATTTAAATTAGTTAAGAAGGTTATTAAATTGAATTTGATAACTCATAAACCTCCTTAACACTCCTATATATATGGTCGTAGATCATTTGTTTAAGGTGTGATGAGAGAGTAATCAATAGGGTTAGCTTTAACAAGCTAATGCATGTGAGAGTTAGTTTTAACAAGCTAATACATATACGTTTGAGTGAAAAAGTTATTTTTAACAAGCTAACATATAACGTGTTTGAGTGTGAAATCTCTATATCTAAATCTTATAATTTGAATTTTGTCAATTAATAAAAGTTCGAGTATTTGTTATTGAATTTGCTTCATCTTTTGACAATTAATTAAATTGCCAAGAATATGTATATTCATTTGTCTCAAATTATATGTATGTAAAAGGTATTGATAGTTTATAAACGAGTTTAGTGACTAATGGGGAGTATTTTATTATTTATAACAAGTTTGAAAGGAAATGAATACATATTTTTAGATACGTGCAGCTTGAACCCGTTTGTATAATAAAATTTATATTAATTATATTTTATTAAAAATTTTAATTATATATTTATTGTATTACGTTTTAATTATAAAATTTTGTATTAAGAAATTATTTTAATAAAAATTTGTTGGTATTAAATTTTTATTTATACTTGATTGAAAATATTATAATTGTATAATTTAAATTTTATTATATTTTAAATTTTTATAGTTAAATGGATAATTAAATAGGTACTAATAGTGTTAAATAAATTTAAGACATATGTGTATAATAGAGAGATAATTATAAATGAGTCTAAGATGGATATAAATAATAAAAAAAATAATTATAAACAAGTAGGGGATAGATGCAAGTAATTGAAAATTAAACGGATTTGAATATTCCTAGAGTAATTTTTATGGATATATTATCCATTGATATTCTTAATGAGTTTGTGTATTACTAAATATAATTCAGTGATATTTGAAAAATATTTTTATTGATATTTAAATTAACTAAACAATATTTCTAGTTCTTTAAATAAAAATATATTATCGTCGAGCTAAATTTTATAAAACATGAAATCATAAAATATATAACTTAAACATTGACATTGAAAGTTATCTTATTGAAAAAATACATTAATAAATAAGTAATAGTTTTTATGAGTAACATTATAACAATTAAACCTTTATCTTATCTTAATATAATTTTTTTTTACTAAAATTTATAATAAAAAAGTAATTTTCAACAAGAATTGGGCTAGTGGAGAATTATAAAATTCTATAATAGACAAGGTTTTAATAAATCGCACTAATCATTAATATTCTAATAAATATATATAGAAATTGATAGACGAAAAGTAAATATTTTAACTTAGATAATAGTAATATTTTTTATTATAAAATAATAAAATGAACAATTTTTTTAAAATTAAATAATAATAATAATAATAATATTCTCTAGCTTTGTCGAGCTGCCGTCCTCAGGGTTTCATCGTCATCAGTTCTGTAGTCCCAGGCAACCTCGCCTTGATCGTTCTCTCTATCACTTTCACATAGATATCGGTGTCCTCTTTCTCACTATTTATATCTTCACTCACGTTGATCTAGATCTATTGTTTCTGATCTTCCCTTCCATTTTTCCTTCCGATCTTTTCGATCTAAAGATTCTAACCTATAGATTCAGATCTTTCCGTTCAGTTCTTGATCTAAATCTCGGCCTTCTAGCCAATCCTTTCTCATTGTTGCCTTGTTGAACTATTTGCAGATCTCTTTGAAATGGGTATGCCTCTTTTGTTGAGGCCAGCGAAGAAGAGAATGACTGGGACTTGGGGAGTTCCAGAGGCTTCCTTTGGCTCGAAATATCACAGACATCTGGTTATTCTGGCCTTTTGAATTTAGCCCTGAATACCTTTGTTGGAGCTTCTATGTGATATCTCGAAATCCAGGTTCCAGATTGATCAGGCTTTTCTATTGTGTCCTCTCTGTTTTGGTTAATCTTCTAGTCATGGACCCTGTAGTTCTGGTAGCAAAAAAAAAAGTTTATTGTCCTGGACTTGACTTCTTTTAGGGGAGCTTGTACTTTCTTTCTTTTATTAATGCAACCGTTATTTCCCCTGGCCAAAAAAAAAACAAGAACAACATAAGGCATATATTAGTTAGACATAATTAAATATTAAAGAAATTACTTAGAATGTAAAGGGTAGTTACGTTTCAAATTCATCAATTTCCTCATTACTGTAAAATTACATTAATTGATTAAGTTAGTAATGAATAGATTGGCTATGGACGGTGATTTGGGCTTCAAAAATATTAAAATTTTGAAAGGTTTAATTCATTCATATGCACTTCTCTTTACTAATTGAGGTTTAAAATTCAGCCCATAACCCCACACGACAATGAAGGAATCGTTATGGCTTTTTTACTTTGTTTTTCTTGAAGTAATTAATATTTGATGACATAATATTAGTTGACAGTCCACTCTTTTTTTTTTAACTGTTACTTATAAAGTGGAAGATAACACTCTCTTTAACGCAGTAAAATTATCACTTTTAACTCAAATATTATATAAAATTATTTTAAATAAAGGTTCATAGTGCTTACTCTACGTTGGAACATTAACTTAGTGCTCTGACTCGGTGAGTCAGTGACTCGGCCAAAAGTAAATGTGCCTAATCATCTTTAGGGGAAAAAATTGGAAATTTTGTATTTGACCAAACGTTCAACTCGTTTACTTTCTTCTATATGTATTTAAAACAAGATATTTGACATTCAATGTTGATTGGTTACATGCATTTCATTGTTTATCGATTTATTATAATCTAAGTTTAATTTTTCAACTGTTTAATTATTAAATACTCTACAGCGATTTGCTGTATTTGTCAACATATTTCTTGTGAGTGTTGGAACAACTTCTTTAATAACTAATAATTTTAAGTGAATTTCAAGTTTATTAAGGTTAGAGTTTTTCAATTATATTTTGTGGGTGTTTCTCAAAACTTAAAAACTGGTCAAAACTGATTATAAACAGTTTTTAGATTATAAATTATTTATTTAAGTGTTTCTGAAAACTTAAATAGTAGATTATAATCTGATTTTAATCAATTTTTTAAAAGTTGGGTTTTGCTAATTTTTTTAAGCACTTATTTTTTAAGCAATTTTGACCAAGTAAAAGACCATACTATCCCTACCTAATATTCAATATTTCAAATTTTAAGCACTTATTTTTTATTTGTATAATTTATTGATACCACTAATATTATTATTATTATTATTAAATAAATATTATTATTATTATTATTGCAAAATAAATTTTGAATTGACATTTAAAAAATTATTTTTATATAATAAATAAACTCAGAAACAGTTTGGTCATTTTGATATTTTCTGCAATTAAAAACTGATTATAAGCTGATTTTACAGAAATACTTAACTGATTATAAACTGATTATCAGCTGATTATTAACTAGTTTACAGAAACGCTTAACTCCTTATTTTTAATCTGATTATTATCTAAAAATCACTGATTCATAATAAGCTGAAAAGCTCCAATTTTGAAAAACACCCTCTTTATAAATGCTTTGTTATTTATTTTCTATTATAGGCTATAAGTTTATTTTATTATTTTTTAATTTTTATTTGTTTGCAAAAAAAAAAAAGGAATGGGAAAGAAAAGGGCAAAAAAGAACTTCAGGGGAATGACATATTTATTTTTAAAAAAAGGGGGAGGAAGAAAATGTTTTAAAAATATTGTTTTGAAAATGACAAAAATTGAGAAGAAATAAAGATTTGAAAGTAAATTGACTGAACACTAAATATCCAAAAATTATATATCTTTTATAAAATGAATAATATACTATTTTTTTTATCGGTAAAAGGAATTATGGATTAAAAAAAAAAACATAAATCCCAGATTTTAATAGAACCACGGTCATGGAAAGGGTTAAAACTTACATTCAGATCAGAAAGAAGCTCTACAATAAAAAAAATAAAATAAAAAAAAAACAGAAAGGTTCTAATTAAAGACTCTATTACCAATAAATGAATAATATACGATAAGAATAAGAATTGATAAAATTGTAATTTAGTTAAATAGTCTTTACACTTTGTACATATAAAATAAACTCTTCACTTTCTCATTTTGATAATGAAATAAGAATTCTCAATTTTATTCTCTCTAAAAGCTCAATCAAACTTTGTTAGTCTAACTTATAGAATAAGATATTTTGAAGTAATTGGAGATATTTAAGATTTGATCTGATAATCTTTGCTAAAAATAAATCCAATAGCATAACTTAAAGATCTGATAACGATGGAAGCTGCGACATTGAAAATCCTCTTCTATTGCAAAACACATTTATCGAGTGCTAATGAATTCTATTAAACGAAAGTCACTGAGCACAGAGATTGATAAAAATCATATATTTTTTAAATAAAAATGAAAAAAAAAGTTGAAATTTTATAGAGAATAGAGAGATCGGATTAAAAAAAAAAAAATTAAAAGAGAGCAGAATAGAGAGATTAATGATGAACACCGACCAGCACATACAAAGTCAAATCAAACTGTTGTGATTTGAGACGTTGATGCTGCATCATAAAGTTTTTTGGTCCAATGACTCAATGAGCTTAGCAATTATATCTTTCTCAAAATAAATAAATTAATTAATAGTCCATCTTATTAGATGTTGCACATTTATATATTATTTTGACATTGCTTGAAAATCTAAAATTTTCAAAATCTTTATTAATTGTGTTTGAGGAAAGATCAATGCTTGTACATTTAGAATATAATTTCTACTATTAATTTATTTATGAATTAAACAAACTTTGAATTATTTTATATTTTTTTTATTATTAATATAGAAAGAGAGAAATTAATTTTAAATTTATTATTCATGAAGATATATACCTACAAACATGTTATATTTCTTCCATTTTAAATTAATAGCTCACTTTTTTTAATTTATTTTAAAATTATAATTTATTTATTATTTTAAAAATAATACTAAATTGATTAAATTGATATATATTAAAAATATTTTATATATTAATTATATTAGAGATAATAATAAATATAAAATTAAAATAATTATTTTTTTAATTCTTTAATAATAAATAAAAAATTAAAATAATTATTTTTTTAATTCTTTAATAATAAATATAAAATTAAAATAGTTATTTTTTTAATACAATTAATATATAAAATACTTTTAATTTAAATCAATTTAATTTATATAATATTTTTGTTATTTTAATTAGCTTATTAAAGTTTTACAATAACATTAATGAATTAAATTCCAGCCGACTAACCACAACTTTATGTGATGAGCACCGGAAAGAAGAAAGCAGAAAGCATTAATTTCAAATTTCATAAAATACAATTTAACATTTTAATTAATTGTATCCACATGGAAACCCTGGCAGATACTGACCCCAGACAGAGTCTCTCTTAATTACCCACTTGGAAATTCAATGAAATAAATATCACTATGAACGAAGACAGACATCAAAATCAATTTGAAAACTACAAATTCAAAATCAATTAAATCTAATTTATAGTGTGTGATTCCCATAATTTTAATTTTATTGTGGGACGTATACAGTCAATGTCTTCTGTATGCATGCGTTCTTGTACGTACTATTCATTTATAGCGAATCAAAAGATTGAAAAATCAAGATGGACTTTTTTCACTATGTAAACTTATAATCAAAATATGTATTCATATATATTAATATTTAACCCAATGATGATGACCAGCAGCCAACATTCAAACATTCAGAAAATGAACCTAATAAAGTGAAATTCACATGGCTATCATCAGTACAGCTGATAATACTGTATTCCACCTTATTTATCATTTCAGGCTTGAGCAAATATCCTTGACAAAATGTTGTTTCAAAGCAGGGAAAAGTTTCTGTGAATTGAAATTCTCTCTTCTTTCCTCAATTTATCAACCCCAAAACTGATTAAGAAAAATTTAAGAAGAACAAAATAAAAAAGTTTTTTTAAAAGAAGTAATCTTTCAAAAAACAGGGCTTCAGAGTTTGAATTCAAAATATATCAGCTATAAGGTATCACAAACAGTTTTTTCCGAAAGAACACCATGCAAAATCTTGGAGAAAAAAGAAAGAAAGAAAAACAGTCATAAACTCTACAATTCACTTGAAAAAAAAACTTTTAACTTCAACAACCTTCAATGAACATTTTTAATATAATATTCTTTTCTTTACAGTGATTTCAAACAATGCCATTCAAACTCTAAAATGCGATAACAGCCTAACAATTAGCAATTCATTTTAGTCTTGCATAAGATATAAAGTCGCAGCTTTATAAATTTGACGAGCGACCATACTAAGGAAGGAGAAAGCAAGTAGTTAACCGTCAACATGGAGGAAAGAAAACATTACAGAAAGTAGAATCCGATTGGCTGATTCAAGTGCTTTAATCATCAGGATGGTAGCATCCACTATAATCCTCTTTCCTGAAGTTCCTATTCCATGTTGGAAAATACAACTAATATACATAACAAAAACTCGTTTTTACAATTTTTAGGTGACTACAAGAGGATGCAAATATATGCAAACCCTTGATAGGAAACAAATTGGAGTGAACTTTTAGCGCATGCAAATAGAAAGTGAGAAACGGAAAAAAAAATGTGAGATTATTATTATTATTATTAAATTAACAAAACTAGTACATATGCAATATTGCAACATATTTTGGGATATCACCATGAAAAAGGGCTTGCTCCCAGCAAAAAAATCTCATTTTCCACGTCTTTCACCCATTGACAAACCCTGTTGCAAGTCTTTATGGCCAAAGCCTGCAAATTCAATTCAAATGAGAAGTTCAACATTTCATCTAAAGCCATATGTGGAAAGGATTCCAAATATTGGTGGCACTCCTAGAACTACAATCATTTGATACAGATTTTTGAAATAGAATGACAAATACTAACATCTAATCCCAATCAAATGAAAAGGCAATATAAACAAGATAAAAAGATTTTCCTATTTCTAAATTGATGATTATTGAAGATTTGAATTATAAGATGTTAATGCGAAGATTCATTTGATAGTAAAGTAGGCCCATAATTTTATGTTATAGTGTATACATATATAAGAACATGTCAAACCTTGTCCGCAAGTGGATCAAATGCTGCGTATAGTTCAAAATCTGGTGTGACCCAACAGAGTAGAACTGTTACAAAGGAAGAAAGAAAAACAGATGTAAAATCAACATGGCAGCTTTTGAATTAAGAATTTAATAGGGCAAGTATATTATCACATGCAAATGACTAACACAGCAAAATTAAGCCAAACAATTACAAATAGCGCAGATGAGGTCTGTTCAACTAAATATAGTAACTGGTGAAAAATATATCATGGCTGCCAAATTTGGTCAAGAACATTACAATCTTAACGGACTAAATAGATACAGGCAACTTCTTGTAATAGATATACAAAATTATTTATACTGCAATAAGACATTCCAATGATACTACAAGTCGCATTCTTTAACTGCCACCAGAGCAAATAAAAGCAAAATTTTTAGTATATCACAAATCAAATTCATTGTTAGAAACACCACCACTCATCTAGTTTTTGATAGATTACGAATACTCAAACATCATAGTACCCTTTGCAACACAAGAAGCATTCAAGTATGGCCATAGCTTTGTCAAGTCATTGTACCAAACAAAAAGGGCAAATGCAAGAACCAAGAAACATCAGCGCCCATGATTTATACTGTGAAAACATTTCTCAATATATGTTGAATCAAAGTTCATCACGTGAAAAGATGTCACAATATCATTTACAAATTTATGCAAGTTATAAATACACATTTCAACACGTGTTGCCTTTTATTTGATTCTTGCATGAGCTGAAGTAAAAATAAAATTGAGAAGAAAGCACAATTTACCATAATTCTCATCTCTTCTGAACTGGGTTTTGTGAGGCCCATTTCCCTTATCATGCATGGAAGCATAAAGCTTCTGATAAGCTCTGTACAATCTGCAAAACAAGATATTAGTTCTTTAATAGATACAAAATATCCAGAAGCACCTCTGCTTTGAAGGGGATTCAGAGGTGGTCTGACAAGAGCTACAAAATTCAACAGTGGTTACCTTTTCTGCTGTTTTGGACTATTAATTGGTGATGAAAACTCAGAAGATACATATTGATCAAGATATATACTGCGATATATAAAATGCCAAAGTCCAGCAGGACCACCAATGCCTACATATGATTCTCTGAATCTCTCAGGAGAGTCATTTGGTTGTTTATGCTGTCCTAAATGAGGAGAAGCAGTCCCAGGACGTGGCAATGGCTCACCAGGCAGATCCTCAACGTGCATCCCACCATCCAGCATGGATCTCTGTACTTCACTAAGAACATTAGACTTCAGAAGAACCATTTCGATGCCAATCCTGTCACAGTAAAAAGTTCTGAACAATATAATAGGACGAAAAAGAAATATAAATAATGTTTACAGTAAGTTAAGAAGTAATTTCAATAGAATTGCTCAGAGATTCAACATGGTGCTCTATTTCCTTCATGCCGTAAAGGCATATGAGACATTAAGAGACCATCTTGCCTTTCCATCTGTTTCCAGAAAGATTGGAAGTCTCCAAGTTGTGTTACAAGAGGAAAAGTAACAGGGATGAAATGAATGAGAGTGAGATTCAATTTCTTGAACCTACTATCATTGTTAAAAAGGATCAGAAATGACAAAAAATACTACCTATTTATGTGCATGAATAAAAATATATATTTTTTCTGAGTCGATTGACTGTCCTAATGTTATTATTACTTGGTCATCTATTTTTGCTTAAACTGTTGTTCTGTCTTTGCTGACTTTTTGTAGAACTCTCAGAAAAGGGAGTTAAGGCATAAACTCTTGGATTTTCTAATAATAATGTCACTTTTGATTACTCCTAAATTCAGTTAATTATCCAAATTTTTCATCACATGAAACAACAACAACAACAATAACTAAGCCTTAGTCCCAAACAAGTTGGGGTCGGCTGTATGGATCCTCAACAAAATAAGCTCAAAAGACATCAAAAAAGATACTCCAGCCTTAGGCCCCTTCCAAGACATGGATTTTACTTCTCCATTCAAGTCTGTCATTAATCAAATCCGCATCAAGATCTAAGGCACGTAAGTCTCTTGCTATCACCTCATCACATGAAAAAGCACAAAAATTATACATCCTCCCAAAACACAAAAATTATAGAAAAACACCCTTAAAAATTCCTAAATAAAAGATAAATACAGCACTGATAATAGAGAGCCACTAACTCTCTGCTTCAGCTTTGTTTCCACATCTACCCATACTCTGCTTAATTTTCACTCACAGCGCATGGGAGCAATACTTTTTGAACATATGACAATCCAGTGTACAAATTAAGTCAAGTTATTTGGTTAACGAAATATACTCAATTTTATATTCTGAATCAGAATAGAGATAGAAATTACAAAAATTATAAAGTTGAATTTTAATCAAATTATGGAAGTGTGTATTTTCTTTTAATTCTTTAGAAAATAATATGGAATTCACAGCATGTTTAGAAATTTTATTATTCCTAATTATGTAGGATGAATATAATATTTATCCACTGCAGAGAATATTTTGTCCAAAAAAAAAAAAAAGAGAAATCGCACTTCAATCCTGCACTTAATAATTTTGGAATCATATTGAAAAATCAACAAAACCACTGATAGTCAGATTTTTCTTCAAATCTTTCCGCTTTTAGAAAGAAGTAAAACGTAAAATGCGCCGCAGTTATTTCTCTCTGCTTTTTTCCACATGCATATCCACACCAAAGAATTTTTCAAATTTCTTTCTACTCGTCTTCTCTCCATCACTCTCGATCCAAAGTTAAATATCCAGTAAATTTACAGCCAGGTTTACCTGCAATCCTTAAGATGATAAAAGGCATCTGAACTAGCAGTCAGCAGCATCAAGTATGTGTCAACCTGCCACCAGAGAGCAATCGTCATCATTTCCCATGGCACAGTAAGAACAACCAACTGAAACCATTTAATGTAAATGAAAAAATACATATACAACTAAAGGGTAATTATTCCTCTCACAGTCATGACAGGATAATAGAAAGCACAAAGTTGGTTGAATATTACATCAGAACAATATTGTGAAACTAAATTTTTAACTCACATCAAGATAATGGACATAAGCGTACAAAAATGCCATGGGATTATATCTTGGCAGGCAAATTGGTGAGAAAGATTCAGATGTCCTGCATGAAGCACTAATAAATATAAGCTAGAACCGAAAAGAGTTCACAAACCACCACCATACATCCCTTATGAAGTCAGCAACTAGTCTGGAAAGGAAGAAGAATATGGAAGAGAGAATATGAAAAAAAAAATGAGCAAAATGTATAATCTATACAAAGATAATACTTTGTATATGATGAGTAACATATTATCAATAAAGAGAGAATACTTTGTACATGATGCGTCATCAATAGAACTCAAGGATAAAAAACTTGCCATATAATGACTTATCAGTAAAAGAGACAAATTTCATTAATACATAACAATATCAGTATTACGTTGATATTATTATGTATTCTCAGTCATTTAACACATTTAAGAAGTCCATAACAGGTCCTTTACAAAAGAAAGTCATCTATACTTGCCTAAATGATTCTGATGACATTATAAAGTTGGAAAGCAGCAACATGTCATCAGGATGAAGAGAAGCCTTCTGAGCTCCAACTAGACTAACAACCTGAAATCAAGCTTACAGTAATAAAGAGCTCTAGCAGTAAACAATATCAAGCAGGAAAATAACACAACAATAAAAGAGGACATTGCTGCATATAGAAAAACATGGAGAATTTAATAAAGAAGCAGGGGAGTGCATGTGTTTACTTTGCGCCTGCACATTAATATTGCAAAAAGAACGCCTGAATCAGCAACATCTTGCAATATGGCACCTGCAGCCTGCCTTGTTGCATAAGCTAGGGGAAGACAAGTATACGCATGAAGAAATGTGGCTGGATTCCTGACAAAGGAAAGAAGCAAATTCGATCAGCACCATCTGATTAATATGGGGGTGAAAAGAGATGGATATTCCACCATGCAGCTCAATCATAAGTAGAGAAAACAAAATTGTATAGAAGAAAAAGTCTAGAGGTACAGCTGAGGCATTTGAACTTGATAATATAAATGGCACAAAATGTTTGGGCAGGAAACAAACCAACTGAATGAATGTATGAGGGATGAGAAGACAACATCAGTTCCTCCAAGTAAGGGTGTCATATCAAACTTGGGATTCTTCTCGAAGCATCTATTTACAGATTTTGTTAAAATAAGTATCATCTGCATCCAGATCATAAGAAATAACATAAACTAATATGCAACTTGATGAAGAATTTTGGTCTAGTAAGAAAACAGCAAGAAAATAGTTAGTAACTAAATAGTTACCTGACCATAGATAAGCTCCAATTGCCCCCTTAATGATTCATAGGGTTCTTCAGTGCAACTGATGCAAACCAAGTAAATCGGTCCTTTTACAAGAAAAACCACCTAAACAAACAAAAAATTGTCACAACTTGGTACTCGAGATGCTATATCTCTCTCATGCATCCACTAAGAAACCTATTTCTCGTACAAAACAATAGTAGGTTTTTAGAGGCAGAAGTTCTTCAGATTTTCATCTTCATCAACAAAAGCACAATAGTAACTACTGCAAGGGTTTTTGAAGTAATATGTTAATGTAACTCTTTGATATAATTTCCTAACAATATTAGAGGGTGAAATAAATCTTAAGTGGCAGTCAATAAGCTATATTACAAAGAGAACAACAAAAGGTCCTAGAGTAACAGAGAATTGTATAACAATGATGATAGCAAAAAAAAAAATATATGAAGACCATAAGAGAATATATGAAGAAACCTGGTGCTTTCCTGCCCTAACCAATTTGACTCGGTCCCCCCTAAAAAGCACATAATAAAGAAAACTCCGACATAAGACTGAGTCCAAAGCATTTAAGTAACTAATAGGTGTTAAAAAAGACAATATTTCTTAAATTCATGTACCCATTCTCCACAAAGGATATGATAGCCTGCAATGTAGCTGAAAATCCAGCTAGCTTGTGCTCATCGCCATATCTGGAATTTGATATCAGATATTTAGCAGGCAAATAAAACACTAAGCAGAAGGTACAAATTTCATCCTATTAGCCTATTCTGTGCAGCAGATAAAAACTAGTTTGTAAGTAAACTAACACAAACCTGGAATATATTGGTTTTCCAGAGTGACTCAATATAAAGAAATGCTTCTTCCTTTTCCTCCATGATATGGAAGCATCATCCTGCACTTCATTTATCAATCAAACAAGACATCATATTGCAAGAGTCCTGTTAAATTTTATACTTTATAAAATAAAAGGAAACTAGTAAAACCAAAAAAAAAATGATAGAACCATGAGGCCAGAACTTCAAAAATATAATTAGCGATTGAATGAAGAGTGCAGTGACCAAAATAACTAGTAAACGATGACAGACCACATAGTGTACGACCTACAAAAGCTCCATTACTTTTATCTACTGTTTTTTTTCTTTCTTTCTTTCTATGGCAATTTGAAAATCAAAACATAGGTGATGGGCATGTGCAGCTCTACATTGAAAGAACGTCAAACTCTTCTGAAGCTTTAGGTGAGTGCGAGATTGTCCTCGAGTTGACCATCAGCATTCGTTTTATGTGAATGCTCAAATAGAACAGAATGTTTCACATCGTGACCACAAAAAAGACCCCAATAAATCACAAGTAGACAGATATAATCATTGCTTTATGCTTCTTAGGCTTTCTCATAAATAAATACGTTGTCAACCATGCATGCATTGTAGCATACAAGCAGGGTAGCAGCAGTAACAGAAATCAAGATTTTTTTAACCTCTGCCTAACTTTTCAAGTTCTCTCATTTCTCTTAAATTTGCATTAAGCTCAGGATTCTCTTGATTCTTTTATTTAAAGTTTCCTAACCAACAAAAAAAAAAAGCTGTCCATCAGGTTAGCGACTCTATGAGAGAAGTGGCTGCTCCATCTGGTAAATTGTGTAACACAAGACCAGTTTAGCAACTGTTTGTGATTATATGTCACAAAATTGGCCCTTGTTTCTTGTTTTTGCACTTTCTTAAATGATGTTTTCTCCCGCCAAATTGAAACAGATACATTGTGCTGAATGCATACATTTTTAAGAAAATTATTGCAAAACAGTAAACACTTCTAAAAGTCTACATACTGACTTCATACAAAATCTTCACCAAACCTAAAAAAAAAGCTATTCATTAAATAGAAATTGTTAAATGTCTTGCAGAAGACCAGGATTTTTTCAAACATGTTAAACTGGAACCTATAAACTTTACCGTTAATGCTAATACTATTGGACTAGAAATAAATTGATCGGGAATACACATTGTTAATGTCTTGCAGCAAATTATAGTTTTGCCAAACATGTTAAGCTGGAACCTGTAAACTTTACCTTCAATGCCAATACTAGTGGATTAGAAATAAATTGACTAGGAAAACAATATTTTCCTCCTGTCATTTTCTGCAGATTCATAAGTATTTAAAGCCCATCATTAACACATATGATAATAAATTTTTCAGCTACGCAGACCTTCCAACTAGATCAATAAATTAGCATACAGGGTTTCAGTTACGAGTTTGTTTTAAGTACATTGCCAGCATGAACAACTCTTCGCATAAACATCTTGGGAACTCGATTGTTAAACAACTTCATTCTGTTCAACTCATCTTTTAAGTCACAAGTTAGATTGCCATAGATACGGACACGTTAACCAGTTGAAGGCATCCAATTAACATTAGAAATAACTTCAATTTATCAATGTAAATTGATCAACAATTTTTTTCCAATTGATTTAGAAACTAATGAAGACCCACTAAATTTATAAACAATTGATAAATTGAGAGAATAATTGAGATAAATGGAGAATGAAAACGGGGAAATCCACAAGTGGAATAGTCCCAAAACCACAGTACCTCATCGAAATGTCGCTTCCCAGGTACCCAGGCTGCTTGCGAGTCCAAAACTCCATCAACGCCACCATCATTGCCAACTTCCTGAATCTCATCTTCACTCAGTTCACCAACTCTCGACGCACTCGTCGCGCTACTGCTACTTCTCTCACCAGCATAACCACTACTACTAGTACACGAAGGCGGTCCAGCTACTTCAATCTCTGAGTTCGTCCTCCTCCACATAATGCCACCAACGCCACTTCCGTCATTTCCAGTCTCTATTCTCTCTTCTTGATCATTAATTTCTTCATAATTACCGTGAACATCGTTTAGTGATCCATTAAACGATGACAACTGTTGATGCTCAACCGATGCTTCATCGATATTATTAGATTCTTGGAATAGCTGAGCCGATGCTTCATCGTTTTGGATTATGGTATTGGATTCTTCGAGAGTTACAGACTCGAATTGGTTCTCAAGAGGCTTCGATTTAGGGTTCGGGTTGGGCTCAGAAGAAGAGGACATGGATGTAATTTCAAATATGGAAGAGGGCGTAGCTTAGAGATAATTGAGAGAAAAATGGCGATCTTTTTTGTTTTTTTTTTTTTAAGGAAATTGATGGCTTGTTGGTGGTCTACCAGTCGTTGGTGGTGGCTTCGAGGCTCTGCAATTAAGTGAAGCGATGAGAGAGGTGACGCTCTGACCGGTAGATGGCTTAGGTAGTTAGGACGTTTCGGTTAACTCGGACCGAGTGCAATCGTTCGACTCGTTGCGGATACCTCGATAATAATAATAATAATAATTTTAAAACTAAATCATAACATTTTATGATTAAAGTTTTAAAAAATTTAATGAAAGTGCATTAATATTAAATTTTATTTTTAATTATTTAATTAAAAATTATAATTTATAATTTATAATTTAAATTTTATAATATTTTAAAATTTTATAAGTTGAACGTATATTCGATTTAGATTAAACATGCTAAGTTTAAATTTAAATTAATTTTTATAGGGATTTTATCCGTTGTTGTTCTTAATTCTATTAAAATTAATGGTAATTATTATTTTTTAGACAAGTTTCTAATTATAAAAAAGAAGTTTTACATTATTAATAATAATTATGATATAAAATTTTATAATTATAAATCGAGTTGTTAACTTAACTCAAAATTTTTTAAGTGGAATAATACACAATAACAAAGCAATTGACTAGTTACTAAATTAATCGAGAAATTTTTATCTGAAGTTGGTCTAGAATCTCATTCATATATATATCCAATCAATTATAACGTGTGGAGTAAATTATACTATTTTATAATATTAAAAAATTAATTTTATTTTTTTATTTTTAAATCACAAATTATTATTGATTTGGTGTATAAGTATGATCATGGACTCAATTTAGGATAGAATTCCTTCGTATCAATAAACACATTCCATTTGTTACATTATATCACAACTTAACATGTATATCTTCAAATGAAATTAATTGCATGATTAGAAATATCCTAATTATAATTCATTTTTAAAAAATTTAATACAATTATATGGAAAAATAAGAATAACTAAAATATAAAGAACAAATACTTCTATTAAAAAAATATTCAAATATAGTAGCAAATCTTTAGGTGTTATAATAAGTATAAGGTGTAATTAGATTCCCATTCTATTATATTTTGAAAAATTAAAAAAATTATATATAATTAAACACACTTAACTGAGATGTAGCTTAATACTCAATTTAACTCAAGAAAGTATTGCTTCCAAATCAATTGAGGTCAGCTATATGAATTCTTTACATATTAATTAGTTAAATAGCTATAAATATATATTACTCCATCTTAAATTTTAGGTTCAGATCTAGATATTTTCCCTCACTCACATATAACTAATAAAAAAGAAAACACAATCCTTAAAATTTTAATAATAACTTTATAAAATGTAAATATACTCTACTTTTATACATTTAATGGAATCAATATATCATTTCATAATTTTTTTTAATTGAGAGAGTTAATAATTAATTCTTAATTCTTAATTTCTAAAAAATAATATAATAAAAGCAAAATATATCAACCAATAAAATAAAAAAGGGATTTTTTTTATTTTGCTAAAATTGATAAAATCTATACATTGTTAAAGTTTTGCAAGTTATGTGTTGAGATGGTAAGTTATGTATAATTTAGAATTTTTTTTTTGTTAAATTTTAGATATTTTATGGATTAACTAAATCTTTTAGATATCCCTTTTTTTCTAAAAAAAAATTATCACTATTCCCTTTTTTATGTATATTTTTTTCTGGAGTTTATTCTATTGTAATGTAATAAATAAGCATTATTTATTTGAAAAGTAACATCCTTGCAAAAACAAAAATTAGATAAAAAAAAACCAACCATTGTCTTTTTGTTTTCTTTCTATTTGTTTTCTATTTTTAGGGAATATTTCCATAGGAATTGATGTAATTAGGAAGGCATATGCAAATTCCAAATCAAATTTGACAGGGCCGAGGGCCAGCTTTTGGACTCAACTTAATTGCCATATTAATGATTATTGATTAGATATATAAATTAAAATTGAAAAAAATAAGAACCATTATATTTTTTTAATTTTTACTTTTTATGAAAAATATTTTAATTATTTTATTATAAATTTATAATAAATTAATTATAAATTATGTGAAATTTATACACTCATTATAAACTAATGATAATTTTACCGTAAATTCATTAATAAAAATTTGATATTTTGATAAATATTTTATAAATTTTGATATTTTAGTAAATATTTTATAAATATTGTAAATTTAGAATTTTTTTTTATTTTTAACAAAAACACTTAAAATTGATTTAGTTTTAAAAAATAATAATAATAAAATAAAATTGATATCATTTTTTTTTATTGAATACATTAAATGTGCAATTACTATAGTTATCCTTTTCGTGAGATAGTATAGAACTCAGTTTATAAAATCCATTAGTTTTCAAACAAATCAAATAATTGGCAGTGCTACGCTGCTATGAATAATATTTTATATTTATGTATTATAAAAATATTTATAATAAAATAGGTTTAATGGACTAAAAGTAAATCAAATATTAAATATTACTTAATTGTAAAAAATAAAATTATTTTTTGAAAATTTATTTCAATAAAATTAAATTCAACGTTTAATTATAATTCTATGATGAAATAAATTATTTATTGAAAATTATTGTTTATATAAAATTATATGAATAATAATGAAATATATTATTTTTTAATGTAAAATCACTTTAAATAACATGATTAGTTGAAACAATATTGAAAAGTCATTTAAAATATTAGTTTTTTAATAATGGATATTCATGAATGTAAAAAGTTATTGATATTTAAATAAGTTAAATATTTTATATTTAATAATGTATATTATATGTACACATCTAGAAACAGATATTTTTAAAATTAAAAATTAAACAATAATTATTAAAAATAGTAGATATTTTTAAAAATATTTTTTCCTTTTTTTTAAATATTTTTATACAATGTTTGAAATAATAGATGAATTGAATGATTATGGGCCGACGCCCAGAAAATGGAAACATGAAAGGGCCTATTAGTGTCATATTAGTGGGCCAAACCCAAATTCGAAACACAACTATGGATTTACTTAGATTACGTGACCCAACTACATGTTAAAGTCGCTTAGCTGGTATTGAATTGAAATCCTACATTGTCCAGTCACTTGATGGTCTTTTTTTAAAAAGTTATTTGAGTATGAGGGTGTTTCTCAAAATTGGAGCTTTTCAGCTTATTGTGAATAAGTGATTTTTAGATTATAATCAGATTAAAAATAAGCAGTTAAGCGTTTCTGTAAACTAGCTAATAATCAGCTGATAATCAGTTTATAATCAGTTAAGTGTTTCTATAAAATCAGCTTATAATCAGTTTTTAATTGTAAAAACTGTCAAAATGACCAAACTGTCCATGAGTTTATTTATTGTATAAAAATAATTTTTTAAATGTCAATTCAAAATTTATTTTGCAATAATAATAATAATAATAATAAAATTTAATAATAATAATAATAATAAAATTTCTTTGATGGGAACTAAAGTGTATAAGGTAGGCAAATTTGGAATATTGAAGATTAGGTAGGGATAGTATGGTCTTTTACTTGATCAAAACTGCTTAAAAAATAAGTGCTTAAAAAAAAGTAGCAAAACCCAACTTTTAAAAAACTGATTAAAATCAGATTATAATCTACTATTTAAGTTTTCAGAAACACTTAAATAAATAACTTATAATCTAAAAATAGCTTATAAGCAGTTTTGACCAGCTTTTAAGTTTTGAGAAACACCCTCTAAATTTTTCATGGAAGAGGAAATCACATAAAATAATATTTTTTAATTTCATTTTTATTATTTTTTATTTTATAAAAATACTATTTTTTTTTATTTTTTACTATTTCTCATAAGATATCTCTGATAAATTTGTATAAGTTAATTTACTTTTCCTGAATGGATTGATTATTATTATTATTATTATTATTATTATTATTATTATTATTATTATTATTATTATTATTATTATTATTATTATTGTAGAGTAAAAAAGCTATTTTCATTAAAATGAAAGTGTGTGTATATATATATAGTAGCGGATCCATATTTTTTTTTTTTAACCTATGTATACATATTTGTATATATACTAAATATAATATTTTTTGTGCTCAAACTATAATTGCTGGGTCTGCCCCAGTGTATATATAATTATATATATATGCAAATGTATATATAATTGAAACAAGTTGATGAGAAAGCAGTCTCATATATCAAGTGAAGCTTGGCAGCCATTGCACTTTACAAGAATATATAATTTTTATTTTTGTAAAGGTTGGAAAGATCACAAAATGGCATGAAATCACATGATTCTTTCGATTTATTTCAGAAAGTGGTTAACACAATTTTTAAATATTTATTTTTCCCAATCTCAAGTAGTGTAATATATATTAAAGGTATATATGAGTAGTGGCGGAACTAAAAACTCTTCACAGGTTGGGGGGGAAAGGAATTCTACTGGGTTGGTGGCCGTCGGTCGGTGGTCAGCGTCGATTGTCGTTGCCTGCCAGTCTCTTATATCTGCTACTCTCCCTTCACTTTTGTCTTCCATCACCTGCCTCTCTCTCCCCTCATACACCCTTCGCTTTCACAGTTTTCAGCCCCCCCCCCTATGTGTTTCTAGTCGCCGGGGAAGGGGACTAGGTCCGCCACTATATGCGAGGGCTGGTGTAGAGACAAATATATCTAAAGGTAATAGCACTGAAATTTGAATTTCATGGATAATAGCTTTTGATTATGTAGAACTATATAATACTGCCAAAAATATGATTGTGGAATTAAGGGGTGTTAAGATTTTTTTTGTTTTTGTTTGAGATAAATGTTTTAGAATTCTTTACTTGGCCTTTTGATGAACTAGGAATCGTATCTCAAAACCTACTAACTAATTAGTGCATATCTAAATATTACTTTCCACATTTCATTTTAAACATCGCATAAAAATAGAGTATATAGATTAAAATAATAATAAAAAATTAAAAAAATTGCACACATTATTCTTGAAAAAAACCTATGATCATATTGTCATCCATAATCTTTATTTGATCGTGTTGTCATCTCTAAAATAGTTAGATTTATCTCGTTGTCTTTCTTGCATCTAAACTGATATAATGCATGCCTAGTGCAATACGCACCACTACAATAAAATGTATAATTTGCCACATCAATAATTGGTCTTCCAATGATTATTGTAATCTCTAACCATATTCTTTTCTATTCCAATTTCTCAAAAATATTATACTCTTTTTAATATTTTACCAATAACACTGTGTTGTCAATAAATTATATTTTTTTTTAAAAAACTAAATTTTATTAATTTATAAAAAATAATAATATAAAATTATGAAATTTTACAATGTAATTATTTTTCAATATTACTGTTAAAAGGTCAGTTATATATTTTTTTTCAATTTTATCATAATTTTTTTGAAAGTGTCAAAAGAATGTATAAATTATAAATTTATTTTAATTTTATCATATTTATCAGAAAAAAAAAATTAACATGTAAAATTATTGACATGTCAATATTTATTATATGACGTGGATTGTTGAGATGAATAAAGAGTAAATTATAAAAGAATGCATGAATTATAGAGTATTTTTTATTTTTATTATAAACTTTAAAAAAAATCAAAAGAGTATATGAATTATGTATTTTATTTCGAATATTTCATATTTACTAAGAGTTATTTTACTTTGGCAATCCAACACTAAAGTCACATTCAAAACAACCAAAAAATAAAATACTAATTACTAAGGAAAAACACATTCAAATTAAATTTTAATAATGTAAGAAAAGGTACATTACTTAAAATTTATAACCAAAATTCATTTTTAAAGAGAATTTATTTGTGTCAAAGAAAAAACCCACATCATATTAGTTAGTAAAAATAGGGTTCTTGATTTTTTTTCTCAATTTGGGTTATTTTCGAAGAAATACAATATATATACCACATAATAATATTTTTCAACTAAGATAATTTATAAAAATTGACACATTAACATTTTACTAGAAAAATAATTTGTCCCAAAAAATATGAAAGATTTGAAATGAAATATATAATTCATACACTTTTTTATATTTTGAAAATTTCATGATAAAAATAAAAAAAAAAGCTAAAATTTATTTTTTATAATTAACCTATTTTTTATTTAACTCATCAGTCGATATCAATTACAAAAACTTACACACAAGTCATTTTTATAGATCAAATTAAATTTTTCGATAAATATGATAAAATAAAAAAAATTATAGTTGATACATTCTTTTAACTCTTTAATAAATTTATGGTAGAATTGAAAAATGAATTAAAGTTTTTTTTTTGCAATTAATCATAAAACAAATTACAAGTATGAATAAAAATAACAACAATCTCAGTCTTGAAATATTAAATTAGATATCCAAAAGAAATAATAATAAATTTTCGATTTCTATTTTACTCTATTTGTCTTATTAAAATTATTGTCTTCAACTTTGAAATTTATGGTTTTACAGTTAGGTGTTTGAAATTTGATTCTCATTTATTATGAGTCGGCAAATTATATATTTCAACCCTTTTTTTTTTGTCATAAATTAATAATTTTTTTATTTATTTTAAACTAGCATCATATTATTGTTTCAATATATTAATTATTATATATTCATAATTAAAATATTTTGAACTAATATTCTCACCTCTCAAGACCCTGTACCAATCTTATCACTTAAGATCATATAGCCATATGGTACCATGAGTTAGTATAGTGATCCGAGTTCTCTTACAGGGCACCTCTGAATCTACTATAAATATTAGATAATTTGAGGAGTTCTAGTGATACTATATTCCTTTGGCCTAGTTCTCAGACGGAGCTCCATGTCTGGTTGCCTTTTAGAACATGCTCTTATAAGAAGATTCTATCTCGGTTTTGGATATTCCAATCCGATCGAGCTCTCCCGAAAGCCAATGTACAACTCTAACACACCTGTAATCAACGGTGACACTAACCAGAGTTTGTCTCCCTCTATCAAGTATATATAGGGGGTTGACTCCCACAAGTATGGATCCCTTCCTCTCTCCACTTCTATTCTCTTTATGCTCAGGCTAACCCTGCTCTGACTTAAATACCGAAGCCTCTTACCGCAGAGCTTGATCGGCCACTCTCTCTTGTCTTGCAGGTTAGAGACCGAGCACAAGCAGCACCCGAGCCCTAGCATGGAGAGCTAGGACCCCTCCGAGATTCACCCCAGCATCAGTAGTGTGGTGAGCGTGGACAACCTATTCCCCGATATAGGCGGTGGAGTTTCAGGTATGTCTCATAGCTCTCACAAGAGAAACACTCTAACCATGCAGTACTTTCGCAATTTATATTATAATGCCCCACTCTACAAATCATTACAATGCCCTACACCCCTGATTCTTATAGCGTCCTATGCACTGAACTTCTCTAGTGCCCCTGTGCATACCGTAAAATTCAACACAAACTATGTAGTTTACAGTGCCCTAGTCGCACACTGAGCATCTCACCGCGCCCTGGTCGCGCATCAAGCCATTAGCACCCACGGTGCAAATCATAGCGCCCTTGTCGAGCTCGTACTTTAAGCACTCACGATGCATATCAAAGCACCCTAGTCATACACCGAGTTATCAACACTCTAATCGTGCAATTATAAGCTCCCTAGTCGTGCACCGAGCTACTAGCACTCTAACCGTGCGATTACAAGTGCCCTAGTTGCACATCAAGCTATCAACACTCTGATCGTGCATATCACAATGCCCTTACGGGCCCTAAGCTATCACACCGCTCTTACTGCGCACTGAGCTCTAATCACCATGATCGAGCATTAAAGTAAGCACTCTAGCCGTGCATCAATTTTTAATATAATGTTATGTACTGACACTTTTGTATGTATCTGAAAGCTCATATTTTTTAATATAATGCTAACTCTTTATTATTGTGTACGATGCCTTTGCAATGCACCGAGATCTGACAATAATTGCACATCTTAGTGCTCAAACCGAGCACCTCGTGTTACTCTATATGACGTCTATATTTGTTATTCCCAAGCCTAATCTATTATTGTAGTAATTAGCATATCCAACATCCAATAACACGCCCAAGGGACTACTTGACATGAATGTCAAGGTAATGAAGGAGGCATTGGCATGTCTAATTGCCAAGCTGACATCATCGATTACCGAGTAGTGACATCCCCAATAGCTAGAGGCATACCCTTAAGGGCCAAGCACAAACACTCAAGCTCATTAAAGAGAAACTCTTCATTCCTATAGACCGAGCAATGGTCAAGCTAATAGCATAGACGAATGACCCACATTGAAAAGAAAGCTTATGTAGCTCCTCCCGAGCCACAATGCTCAGTTTTAGAAGGCTCTCCCAGGAGCCATACTTCAGAACAAGTCGGCCCAATTAACCGCCGCAGATAACACTTCAGGCAAGTAATTATGTTACAACTTTATTTTTAGTTTTATTTTACAAGTTCTTAAAATACGCGTATAATAGTAGAGCGCTCGGGACACGAGAGCCGAAGAGCACTTAGTGACCTGAGCATGCTATGTAAACCATGCCCAGGGCACCAACATTAAAATGCTTGTATGCACCTTGTGCTCAGGCAGTCTTATCAGATATTGTAAATATGTTAACAAAATGAAACGCGGAATATTCATTTTATCATCGTATACAACCGAGCCATCGAGATAGAACATATCATATACTGCATAATAGAAAGCACAAATATCAGTCTATGGTTTAAAAGAATAGACTTTATTATAAGGAAAAAGAGCATTGCTGATGAGAGTGATTTTATACTAGTTTTTAGTATGATTTATATGTGTTTTTAGTTAATATTTCATTTGATTTTTGTTTAAAGTTTGTTTTAAGTGTTTGTTTTAGGTTAAAGTGAAAATACTCCCTTAGTTGATCAAAATAATGAAGAAAGAGCATGAATCAAGCAAGACATGGCTAAGCCAAAGCAAGCTTGGCCGTGTCCCATCCTAAGCCAAAAAACAAGCAAGGAAGAAGCAAAATGAAGATATAGAAGCATTGACACGCCCAGTGACATGGGCGTGTCACTGGGCGTGCCATGTACTCAAAATCACAGTAGCTGTGACACACCCAGTGACATGGGCGTGTCACCCATAAAAAGTTGAATTTTTTTGCATGAATTGAGGGACAAGTGGGAGACAAACCAATTACTTTTGCCAAAAAAAATACAAAACAAATGGAATGTGGGGAACAAAAGAGAGTGGTGTGAGCTGGGAAACATGGACTTGAGCTTGGATTGACTTAAAAAGAGAAGAAGAGGGAGAAGAAAGAGAGTTGGAGTGGAGTTTCTGCAGAGGGTGTTGGCTGGAGGTTTCTGCAGAGAAACAGAGAACAGAGGCAAAGAAGAGAGGTTTTGAGAGGAGGAGGCTGGGCATACACGTTTTGGGCATGGAGGGAGTGACACTTTCCTTGACTCTTCATCTTCATCCTCCATTTACATCCTCTCCACCATCTCCATCTTCCATTGGCAGCTCTTGGAGATTGAAGAAGCTACATTGAAAGGGGTTTTTCTGTTTTCTCCTTTTAATTCATTTTATTGTTATTGTTGTTGTTGTTGTTGTATTAAGTGTATTGAACATGAACTAAATCATTCTCTATCTAGATGTTAATGAACCCTAGCTTATTTGTATGATTGGATACTTTTAATTGATTGAGTTATTTTATTCTTATGATGCTTAATGATTATTGCCGATTGATGATAGCATGCTTATTGATTAGTTGCCATTTTCATATTATTGACTTGAGAAAGCTTGATATGAATTGATTACTCATAAGGGTTGAGGATTGATTGGGGTGCTAGAGATAGACCTATAAGATCCTTTGGTTTATAGTTCCTTGTTCTTAATGCATGATCTAATTAATTGTGTTTAAGAGATTCTGGCACTCTACTTAGTGATTAGGGATTAATTCGCTCGAGAGAGGTTTTAGTCTAAGTTAGAGGAATGCCAACTCAACTCTATTATGTAATGTAATTGAGGCTAAGGGAATTCAATATCTAGATAGTATCATTATCATCAATCCTTTTTACATAATACACAATTTATCTTTATGTTCATTTATTTAAGTTAGTTGTCTTTAATTACAAAACACCACAAAAATATTGATTTCCTAAACAACAGTTAAGATTTGCACTAGTGCTTGGCCTTGTCCTCAGTGGAACGATAACTCACTCACTACTTTATTACTTGGGCGACCCGTGCACTTGCGGTATAGCACATAGCGGCAAGCACCAATTGCATAGGTAGCTCGATCTTTACAACTTGCTAACAAATCGAGCCTATTTAAATCCTCCTTATCGTTATCATCATCATCATCTTATGCTTCTGCTTCATCTGCTATCTCGTTAATGTTTATATCCAGCATCCAGGACAAATTAATGTTTGGATACTCTTCCTTCAGCTGCTTCGACATAGCTTGCTGGTAGGTGTAGAGACCCCTAGCGTATCACCTATTACTTATGTCGGACTTGGCGGCTAGCCATAGCAGGGTGGTTTCAAGAGCATCCTCTGCCAAACACAGCTTGCTGTCTTTCGTCTTTAAAGCTTGTTTTGCATAGCTCAGCTCTTGATTTTTGGCTCCAAGAGTCTCTCTGACAGAGCTCAGCTGTTCAATTTTGCTTCTCAGAGCCTCCTAAGCACCCTTCAGTTCTTCTTCTTTGGCCTTTAAAGTATATATTAATTATTATATATTTATAATTAAAATATTTTAAACTAGTACTCCCACTTCTCAAGCCCCTGTACCGAGCTTGTCACCTAAGATCATGCAGCTGTCTTGTACCATGAGTCAGCATAGTGACCCAAGCTCGTCCGAGCTCCCTTGCATGACACCTATGAATCTAATATAAATGTCAGATAACTTGAGGGGGTCTAGTGATACTACCCCTCATTTGGCCGAGCTTCATGTCTAGTTGTCTCTTAGACCATGCTCTTACAAGAAGATTCTATCTCGGTTCTGGACATTCTAGTCTGATTGAGCTCTCCCAATAGCCGTTGTACAAGTCTGACACACCCGCAATCAACGCTGACACTAACTAGAGTTTGTCTCCCTCCATCAACTATATATAGGGGTTGACCCGCACATGTATGGATCTCTTTCTCTCTCCACTTCTATTCCCTTTATACTCAGATTAACCGAGCTCTGACTTAGGTATCGGAGCCTCCTCTATAGAGCTCGATCCGTCTCTCTCTCTTATTTTGCAGATTAAAGACAAAACACAGATAGCACTTGAGCCCGAGTATGGAGAGTTAGGATCCCTCCGAGGTTCACCTCAGCATCAATATTTTATTAAAATATGAATATAATAGAAAATTTTATATTTATAACTAAAGTAATTAATTTTTTAATTCTTATGAAATAAAAAAAGTGTTCTTATTCATTCAATACGGAATGATTAATATTTTAATTTTAATAAGTTATATTTGAATATATAAAAATTTAAATTTTTGAACAAAATTTTATTATATCTTAATTTTACATAATAAAATTCAACATCAATAAATTTAATATGTAAACTATCATTGAATAATAGAAAATGCACGATTTGCTTCTTATTTAAATCACCATTAATTTTGTCTTTGGCATGGAAATGTGATGTATCTTTCCGGGAAAATTAGAAACAATGGGAGCAGCCATTGTTAATATAATTGTTGTGGGCGACTTTTGAAGAAAATAAGAAAAGTTGTTGAAGTTTAAAGGTTGCTTATAATGGAGGTGAGCAGTCACCTGTCTCACATGTTGTGTTTCGAATTGACATTGCCCAACTAAAGTAATTCATTTCCTTTACCAAATTTATGATTTTTTATTATTATATAAAAATAGTAGTCTAATTATCTATCTATCTATATATATAATACAAAATCTAAATACATTATCACAGCACTTTACCATGTATTTTTTTTCAAATTTTCTTAAATTAAAATTTTTAAATATTATATTAAAATTAATTAATTTTGGATTTATTTAAAATTAATTTAAATTTTTTAAATAAGTTTCAAATTAAATTAAAATTTTAATTATTAAATTAAAATTAATTAATTTTGGATTCATTTAAAATTTAAAAAACAAAAGCTAATTGCACATGAAAACCATTATATAGTTCCAACAAGATAATATTTAACTAATGAAAAAATCTAATTTTTAAATTTTTGAAGAATTCTGCTTCAAAATTTTGTCCAGTTATGATTTAATGCAACATTTGTCAAATTGATTTTCCTCCTCTATTCTAAGTAATGTTTCTATCTAAAATAAGTAGTGTTTTACAATTATTATTATATCTGCAACGATTGTTATTAATTAGTTTTTCAAGGACACTCATTGAAAAATTTTATTTTTTTTAATTGTTATTAATTTAATTATATATGTGGCTTTTACTGTAAATATATAAAAATCTTTATTTAGTAATAGAATTTGCATATAGCGGCCTATATTATATAATTTTTGAATGACTTTTTATTATTTATTTATGTTAATATTTTATTTTTTTATTATTTTATAGAATTTTTTATTTTTAAATTTTTTCTTATTAATAAAAAATAAAAATTTATTAAAATTATGAAATCTAATATTAATATCCAATCAATTTATATTAGTAATACCCGCGATATCGCACGGAGTTTTTTTTAATTTATTTACTAATTTATTTTCAATTGAGATTTAAATTTAAAATTCAATTAATTTTTTTCCATATTTAAATAATAATATTGTTTAGTTTCTTTTTTTTAGAAAATACAAAAATAGCTTAACAAATCATAAAGAAAATGAAACATACTCCTACAAAACTATCAAGAATATGCATTTGAATTTGACAAGGGGATGAAATTTGTCACAAAAATCATTCCAGCATTCCAATTATTAAACATTCCAATCTTGATAGAGAATAATTCAAATTTGACGAATTACATCTGCATGCCAGTACGCCACATTTATATTCTTTATGAACACTTGTATGATATTGAGGCTATTCATATAGAAAATGACATTCCCTTAGTCTCTATTTCAATCTTCTCTGAATCTAATATAAACTCTCCAAAATTATGCTTTATAAATCCAATTGCTACCTAATTTAATAAAGAATGATGTTAATAATAGTATATTAATTATTTGTCTTTGCTTGAGAAATGATAATTTTTGGCCTTTAAATTTGCTAGGTATATCATAGGATTCTAGGTTTTTTTTACCAAATTGCTTTAATATGACTTATAAACAAGACGAAAGTGTGAATTTCTAAAAAGAAACTAGAAATATAATAAAGTCCCTAAACTCCCCTTAATGATCTACTTGAATTCTTTAAGGATGGAAAATAATGGTCATCATAAATTGCAAGACTCAAAATTTCTATGGATTTCGATGATAGACCGGTGGACAAATGTGCAATTACAGAGAAGCAAACTAAATAAATTTCTATGGACTTTAATGGCAGACTGGTAAATAAATGTATAATTACAAAAAAACAAAACCAATTAAACTTCTTGGTACTTTAACAATAAACTGATGAACAAATGTACAAAAAAAGAAGAAGGTGAATTTGCTAAATAAATAAGAAAATTTCCTTGGAATTGTCTTATTAATTGGAATTCTGTTCTGGTCTTTTTTGGAGTTGATTTTTGGTCCCTTTCAGTGTCAATTGTTTCTCCTTTTATTGTCGTCCCACATTGCAAACGCAATGCCCTAATTTTTTAGTTTGTAATAAGTTTTCACTAAGAGTAAATATCGGTCGAGTTTGGTCAGATTTATAATATATTTCAACCCAATCGAATTTATTATATATATATATTTTTATTGATCCATGTATTTTTTTGATTTGATCAAGTTAAATCAGATTATATAATATATATTATAAATATATTTAATATGTAATTTAATATATAATTATATACTCCCTTTCATTCTTTTTATGTAAAGAAAACAAAAAAATACAGAAATTAAAAATATAGTTAATGTATTTATTGATCACAATATATCTTAATTAGCCTTAAATAAGCCCAGTCTTATAATTTATAATGTTAAGAGAGAGACAGCTCACAGACACAGTATTCTATAGAGCATTTATGGTAGACATTTTTTTTATTTTAAAATGAAGAAGATAAATTATTCTCCACTTGTATAATAAGGGCACATATTCGCACACAAACAACATAAATCATTGTGTATAATTGAATCATTTTCATAGGGTACAACACTTTATAAATTTGTGCATAAAATATTAAAAAGGAAAGAAAAACATGAATATATCATGCACATATCTATAATTTGAACACGAATATTAGTTGTCATTGAGAACTCTTTTACCTGTAAATTGTGGCATAAAAATGACAACACACAAATACATTTATTTCAAAATTAGTCCATAATTTTGACATAAAAATTTCAAATCATATCAGTCGATACAATTTAAAATTGTACCTCAATTATCAATATGATATCGATACCATCACCTCTTTCTAATAACTAGAATTAAATAGTTAAAATTAGTACATATATTGTGATATATGACAAGAACTAACTTATAGTTATGTCTTAAATAGTAAAACAGAGCACAATTTAATAAAATCTCTCTCATAACCATAATATTAATTCATACATTAAAAAGTGAAACATATTAATTATACATTACATTTTCCTGCTGCTAGTCTCATTTGATGTGCAAAATACAATTAATTGCAAGGGCAAATTTGAAATTTTCTTAAGGAATACTCCTCAATAATTTTCATTTTAAGTACTTTTCTCTATATAAAAAGAACACTCTAAATAGAAAATTTCTCTATATAAAGAGAACAGAGGGAGTGTAATATTGTATAAATTTTTGAGTTTGGTTGGATTCCATAGGTTAGATTGGATCACATAATATATATTATAAATATATATCTATAATGTATATTTATTTGTCGTTCGAATTTGGATTGAAATGAAAAAATAAATATGAATCTGATAACTAGAACGAATAAGAAATTTTTTTAAAAAATAAACTCGATTTCACCCATTTGTGCAAAATAATTTGATCGAATTCGACAAAAATTTATTCAATTAAGTCGAATTTAATCGAATTCAAAAAATTTACACACTCTTAATCCCTATGTCCTTCCTCAGCTTCCTTACATCCATGATGCACAACTTCTGCTCTTTTCTCTTGGCAGTTATTTGGTGAAATTTTTTCCTCAAGTGAACTCCTCAACAAATAGTTGTTTCCTCAAATGGATTGTCAATTATTGACTTCAGGCTAGGCGCGTTATTCTTTTTTTTTTTTTGTGCAAACAATTTGATATTAAAATTATAATTTATTTTGAATAATTATTATTTATTAAAAATATTCTAATAATATTTTTCTATTTTATTTTAATTGATATTTAGAGAATTTCACACAATTTAAAAAATTAATTAAAATTATCAATTTATCTTTAATTCTTAATTAATTATTTCTCTATCCAACATGCCATTTTAAATTGTTAAAAAAATAATTATTAATAACATTAATATAAATAGTAAAATAGTAAATATTATTATTATTTTGATATTATTTGAACGCCAAATATTTTAAAATAAAATTAAAACTCTAAAATAATATATATTTTGAAATGGATGAAATGTATTTTAAATATTATACTTTATCTATTCTAAATTAATAAACACATTTTTTTTATTTATTTCAATATATAATTCATCTATTATTTTAATAATTTTGTTAGTATGTTGATTTTTGTTTTTTCCATATTTAATATTATTTATTATAAATATTTAATAAATACATCACACACTTATAAAAAATATTATATATAATTTATATTTTTAATAAAATTATTTATTTATTTATTTATAAATTCAAAATAAAAAAAATATTTATTCCCAATGATATTATATGTGAATTTATTGTATTTAAATTAAATGTAATTTATGCTTTAATTAAAAAAAATTCTTCAATAATTTACTTTTACATTGATACATGTCATGAAAAAGCCAGCTTTAATCCATTAATTCTTTCTCCCTAGATATCACGTGAGACTTCAAATTCCAATCTCCAATTAGACATCTTTTGATAAGCTAGCTGGCAGGCTATAATTATTCTAAACAATTAAATTATGAATCTCTCATTTACAAGATCCAATGGACAATTTTATGATCTGTATGTCAGTTTAATAATTTATTATTCTAAGCTAATGGCATATTTTATATGTAAACGTTGTTAGCCTTCAATCGCACCTAATCTATCATAAACCTTATCCCATTATCAAAGATTTAATTAATCTTAATTAGTACGTACCAAAATGTTCCCTCTATCACTAACTTATATATATAATGCCTCCTTTATTAGGAGCATATCCAGTTAGTTTCAATTTTTTAAGTATAAAGCTTATCTTTTATTGCATTTGCAGCCGGAGCCACGTATAAAAATTAGATTTTTTTTAATCGAATCAAAGCATTAAAGATAAAAAAATTGAAAAATTAACTAAGAAAATACCTTTCTATAAAATACTAATAAAATTTAGACTATATTCATCTTAAATAGATCTTTTAGAATAATTTTGCCCTCTAACTAAAAAAAAAAAAGATTATCTCTTATCAGGGGCGAAGCCAGACTTTGAAATAAAGGGGGCGAATTTTTTTTTACAAATTTTAACTTTTTCGTAATTATTTATCTCTCATTTTATTTTAATAGTATTTTATTAATTTATTAATAATATATTTTTATTATTAAAAAATTAATTAATAAAAAATATTAATATATATGTACAAAATTTTAAATTTATAAAATTTTTCATAATAAAAATAAAATAAAGAAAAAAATAATTAAATAATAAATATAATTTCTTAAAAAATAATTACAATAAATGAGTTCTTTAATTTATTAAATGTGTTCAAATTAATTTAGTTGAAAAATTTATAAATGTTTTCAAATTAATTTAGTTGAAAAATTTATCATTTTCTTTATTTTTTTTTGCATTTGTATATTATTAATATTTTGTCAATTTTTTAAAAGAGAACTATTGCTATAGAATAAATAATTTATTATATATTTTTTTACTTCTTGTAAAAATTAAAAAAAAGAGGGGGGCAATTTAATTTTTTTAAAAAAATTAATAAATAATTTAAAAAATCTTAAAAAATATTATATATATATATATAAATTTTCAAAAAGAGAAGGGGGGCAACTGCCCCCCTTCCCTTCAACGTGGCTTCGCCCATGCCTCTTATAATAAACTAAAATTTGACTACTTTTTTTCTCTCCTTTTCCCAATCTCCTCTCTATTTTCCGTTTCTCTATCCTCTTTTTTGCTTTTTTTTTCTTGATCGCCTCTCTTTCTTTCTAGTTCTCAAAGATCATTTATCTCTATTTTATTTTACTAATTACAGATTTACTTTTCTCTTTTTTATTCTTGAGATCTGTGACGACTAGAGCTACTTGAAAATCTATTAAAATTGATAAAGTTATTTCTTTAAACCATATATATATATATATATTTATTTTATGAATAAAAATTAAATATGATGACATTCCAACCATACATGTATGTTTTGGATGCAAATATGATGAAATTCGAATAATGCATGTATGTTTCGGGTTTTAAAAGTTTTATGCTCAAAGAGAACTTTTTTTACTTTAATTTAATTTTTTGATATTATAGTTTTTCCTTCTCATGTTCCTTTAGTCTTTATTTCTTTCGTTATTTTATTTTATTTTATGAAGGCTTGAAGAGTTTGAATGGTATAGTATAAAATATGTGTAGATTGTTATGAGTTAGATCTATCATATTTTGTTAAAAATTAATATGGATTTTTAAGGAGTTTTTGCATTTGTTATGAGAAAATTTGTTTTATCAATGAATATTGTTATTGGCCTATATATTAGCATACTTAAATTATTATATGATGTGTTTATTTATTTTCTTTCAGTCAGAAAATATCTATTTATTGATTGATATGTATTGATATGGATTAATATAGACTGATATGGATTGATATACTTATATGTTGATGCAGTACAGATTTCAAGAGGGAAAAGGTCAACAAAAGGATAGGCCTAAAAGATGTGCCTAATGCTTATACGTTAATTCAGTGTGAAGTTTGTTGGGAAAATATAAATTTTCAAAATTACATATAAGAGTTTATAGAGAGATACAACACAACAGTTCACTTATGGGTGCATGCATCCAATAAGAGAAATGACGCATGTGATAGGGAGGACAATGATGATTTCGATGCCTAGTGAATTTTAAGTGAGCAAGCTTGGGATTATTTTTATTTTTCTATAAATATTTTGATTATTTTAGATTTCTCAAAGTGTTGATATAAATGATGGGTTTTTTAAATATAAAAAAATCTAAATTCTCATATCTATAACTAATACTGCATCATTGATGTTAGATATAACTGTTGTTGAACGATTTATGAAAAATTGTTGATTTTAGATGCATATGTTACTGAATAGGTTGTATTGTGTTGTTGATGTTGGATATATATGTGTTAATGAATAGATTGTGGAAAGCACTTGATGTTGTTGGATATATATGTGTTACTGAACAGGTTGTAAAAAAGCTGCTAATGTTAGGCGTATGTGTTGCTGAATAGGTTGTGTTGATATGGGTTTATGTGGGCTAATATATATAGCCTTGTGTTCATATGTGTAGATATGTATGATATGGATATATATGGGTTGAGATAAGCTATTATACATTTGATATGGGTTAATCTGTAATGATATGGGTCTATATGAGTTAATATGTGTAGATATGTATTGATATAAGTTGATATATATTTGATATGTATTGATATAGGTATATATGAGTTGAGATAAGTTATTATACATTTGATATAGGTTGATATGGATTGATATGTATAGATATGTATTGATATAAATTGATATAAATTTGATATGGGTTGATATGAGTATATGTGGGCTGAGATGAGTTATTATATATTTGATATAACTTGATCTGTATTGATATGAACTGATATGTGTCTTTATTGCAATTATTAAATATAAACTGCTTAATAATCACATAAATATTTCAACCTGTCAAGCATATCAATACACATTCAAAATATTGCCATTTAAAATATACTTTCCTTAACCTGTAAAGTATCTACTCTATTTTATATATCTTTATATTCATTCAAAATATATCCATTAAACACATCTTTTCACAACTTTTCTCAACCTACAATACATATATCGATTTAGGATCCTAACAAATACACATCCAATAAATTTTACATACATATCCATTCAATATACAAATGAATAATAAAATAATGAGAATTTTGATTTTATTTAATGAAAAATCTATACATGTAATTTATCAACAATGGCTACTATTTATAATATAAATATTCAAAATGAATACATAAATATTAAACTAGTCACATCCTTGTTAGTTTACAAGTCACTTGGCATTGCCATATTCACTATAATAAGCACCTTATCTCTTGTTTGTACCTGCAAAATTTAGTTTGAAATCATTTAAAATAGTTAAGCAATATGTAGAACACAAGATTATTCATGCTTTCAAATTTTCATATCAAAACATATTAAGGCATATCAATATATATCAACACAGATCAATCCATATCAGTATGCTAAACACACTTATTTAGTATTGAAAATAACTAAAGAACATGTAGAACAAAAAATTATTCACTCTTTAGTAATCTCATATTAAAGCACATCGACACATATCAACACATATCAATACATATCAACACAGATTACCACAAACCAAACTATATTAATTAAAAAAAATACAATTCTTCTCTATTTAAAACAACTCAGCAACATGTAGACTACAAAATGATTCAAGCTTTGGGATTCCCATATCAAAGCATATTAACATGTGTCAACACATATCAACATAGATTACTCCATATCAGTATGCTAAACACACTTCATTCTATTTTAGAAGTCCTATATCAAGCTATATCAAACAATATCAAGACATATCAACCCATATCATCAAAGATCAACACATATCAATCAACAAAATTACATTTATTTAGTATCTAAAATATCTAAATAACATTTATAACGCTAATGCTTTCTTATTTAGAAGTCCTATATTAAGCCATATCAAATCATATCAAGCTATATCAAACCATAACAAGCCATATTAAGACAAATCAACCCATATCATAAAAAATTAACACATATCAGTCAACAAAATTACATTTATTTAGTATCCAAAATATCTAAACAATTTTTATAACACTAATGATTTATATTTTCAGAAGTCGCATATCAAGCCAAATCAATCCATATTAAGATATATCAACTCATATCATCAAATATCAATATATATTAGTCAACAAAACTATATTTCTTTACTATATAAGGCATCTAAATAGCATATAAAACACAAATGCTATGTATTTTTGTAGTCTCCTATAAAAATAAAAGATACTAAATAAATGTGATTTTGTTGACTGATCAGTGCTAATCTTTGATGATATGGATTGATATGACTTGATATAAGACTTCTAAAATATAAAGCATTCATTCTTTAGAAATCTCATATCAACCAATTTCAACACATATCAACTCATATCAATATAGATCAATATACAAAGCACACTTATTTAATATTTAAAATAGATAAATAACATTAACAAAACAAACAAAAATTTATTTTTTATTAATCCATAGCAAAGCATATTAAACCATCACATAACAATCCATATCAGTCAACAAAAGTATTTTTTTTTACTATTTAAATAGTTAAACAACAAAGATCAATTAATAAAACACACTTATGAACTTTATTAAAAAGCCAAACAACATAAATAATACAAAATAGTTCTTGCTTTGGTATTCCCATACCAAAGCAAATCAAGGCATACCAAAAAATATCAATCCATGTTACTAAAAAACACACACACACACACACACACTCAATTTCTAACTATTTAAAATAGCTAAGCAACATGTAGAATACAAAATCATTCATCCTTTAAACATCTCATATCAAAGCATATCAACAAAGATCAACAAAGATAAATCCATGTTATTAAAAATCACTCATAAATTGATCTATTATGGATCTATTCTCATTATAATTAATAATAAAGTCATACTTAAAGTTTATGAAAGCTTATACATTTTAAAAGCTGATTTTAAAGTATTGAAATTACTATAGTGTGCATTGAAGCAAAATTTCCTAAAATTCACTACCATATTAATTCAAAATTTCCTAAGACAAAAGTTCATATGGATTTTTTATTATCTCAAGTTGTTCTGACAATTTGAATTGCATAGAGCATTTTCAGAAATCTAAAGGTGAAAGGAAACTAGTGGAATTAGATATTTTTCAGTTTAATGAATGTGGCATAGTTATTAATGTATTTAGCACCGTTGCCAGCATATTTATTGGTCTCCGTATCAAATTTCCCACCATGATATATAAGGATCATTAATTCGTCCGTCATTTAAATTCATCCTTCAATAATTTTCAAGTACTCCACTAATACTTTACAATTGTAATCACTAATTATATTAGCAAAATAAATCCATAACAACCTACTAATACACATTTATTGACTGTTTAATTCACATAAACAATATATAGAACATAAAATTGTTCAATCTTGAATAATCTCATATCAACATATATCAAAATATATCAATCCATATTAACCTATACTAACTTACAAATGCACACTTATTAACTGTTAAAAACACTTAAACAACAAATAGTATATAAAATAATTCAGTATTGAATAATCTCATAATAAATTATATCGACTCATATCAACCTACAGAAACACACTTATTAACAGTGTAAAACACCTAAACAATATATATAATAGAAAAATATACAATCTAAAATAATTCTATACCAAACCATACCTATCAATATCAAACCATATCAACTTAAAAATACATATTTTTTAATTATATAAACCACTTAAATAATATATAGAATAGAAAAATGATTCAATTGAATAATCCCTTAATGTTCCATAATAACTCATAACAACCCAATCCATAATAACAAAAAAAAAAAAAAAAAAAAACTCCATAACAACTTATATTAATCCATAACAAAATATGGCAACTCTTTCTTTATTTTAGCGTATGAAATCTTAAAGAGTTTGAATGATTATTATTAATAAAATAAATTATTTTAGTTGACACTTATTTTTAAAATTATAATTCTAAAAAATATATTAAAAATAATTTCACCATTTGAAATACTAATTTTAAAGTAAAAAAAAAATTAACTTTAAAGTTACTATTTGAGATGGTGATAGTGAATAAAAATAATTATTATGCCAAATAAAAGACTTTCTTTTTTGCTTTCAATACAATTTTGAAGATTAAATTTTTAGAATTCCTGTCTTTCAATATAGTTTTAGAGATTAAATTTTTAGAATTCTTGTCTTTCAATAAAGTAGAGATTTGCAAATCATCCAATTGAACCGAATTGTGAACGAACATACTTGCATGTTTTTTCTGACTAAATAATAATTTAAATTTAAATTTCTACACTTATAAATATAGAATAAAATAAAATAAAAACTTGTATTTTCTTTTGTCTTCGCAAGAGTTTAATATTGAGATAATGCATATCTCATTAGCAAAAATAAATAAAATAAATAAATTTGATTCATCTTCTCTTATGCGAAATGCTTTTAATTAATAAATAAATAAAAGCTAAAAGCAACAAACTGTTGATGAAAAGAAAATGTTACTATATTATGAATGAGTTAATATAAAAAAGAATAAAGATAGATCATATTATCTTTAAAGAATGTCTTTTGCCTAATTTGCTTGTAATAATACTATTTTGCTCCCTTTATGAGTGCAAAGAGATGAAATCTCAAGTTTGAATCTCTTTTTAATTATGTAAGTTTTCAACAATTTGGTAAGAAATTTAAAGGAAATGGGTATTCCTATTGTACAACCTTGCAATATTATTTACGCTTACTAGGCTTTTAGTGAATGTTTATTATCTTAAAGGTTAAAATTACATTAGAATTTCATAAAATTTAAGTAGGCCTCTTGTAAATACAAGGGTAGAGTGCATTTAGGGGCATACATTCAGTCAACCGTTTCATTATTCGGTCAATCATTTCATTAATCAACCAAATTAAAATTTAACCAATCTCTTTAAACACATTTTTCATTAACTAAATTAATTAATTTTAATCGATTCAGTCGAATCAATTCGATTAATTTATATAAAACTCTTAAAAGGATCTATTATTATTTTTAATTAATTTTTAATCGAATTAAAAATTAAAATATTCTTTAATTTTTCTAACTAAACTGACTATGATCGGTTAACGGGGCACTCGGCTGATTAATCAATTCCCGCCCACCCCAAGGTGTATTATATTATTTTGAAGATAGTGAAACAATATAAATTTAGGAAAGGGTATAAGAAAAAGAAAAGATCATAATTCGTGGCAATAACTAATCCAGTGGGGTCACCGTCCAAGATTATAACCTTTGTTTTTATTATTCTTTACCAACCCCACCCACACATCCTGTGATCCTCTTTCATATTTCCCAAAATGCCCTCATCCCCCTCCGCCAACCATTTTCAATTTCCAAAACTAATACTCAATGAATGACTCAACTAAACATTCAAAAATTTATGATTAAAAAAAAAACTAAACATTCAAAAATTATAATATAATTTAATTTTTTTCATAAAAATTTCTTTCCAGTTTCTGCTACAATCTCGATCAGGTTAGCATATCACAAAACAGTTATCAAAATTTAAAATAAAAATCCCAACCCCAAAATTTCATAAATATAAATAACATACCCGATTAATTAAAAAAAAAACCTGTAATAGTGGTGAATTCTTGTCTATAAAATCCTTCGATGTTATTTTTCTGATATTTCTTGGGGAAAAAAAGAAGTTATAAAAGAAGATCTCCAATTTTTTTGAATATTTTTAGTCTTGAAACCCAGTTTTTTCCCAAATTGCATTCCTGACCCTACTCAGATCCCTTCCTTTCAACGTCCTCCCTACTCCTTCATGAACAGAAAACGATGCGATCCTCGTCCTCGCCATCTGCCTCGCCAAAAACTCGTGTGGTGGAACTCTAGCTCCTCCGTCGAAATAATCCTCGCCGTCCACGTAATCATCCTCGTCATCCACATCTCTACTCCGATTGTCTCTGTACTCGTCTTTCAAAATCTTTGACCAGTCCGGTATGTTCACCGGAAGCGATGACGGCGTCCCGCTGGATGTGTCACTACGTCTAGTCGCTGATGCTACTGCTACTGCTGCTGTTGATTTCTTGTTGAGTCTCGAACTCGGCATAGCTTTACGAAACTCGGGCGAGTTAGAACGAGTTGCCATTGAGTTATTGTATATGTCAGACTCGTCGAGTTCGAATGCTGTAGACTCGTGCGTAAGGGGTGCGTGGTGGTCGCCGGACAAAAATCGGTAGTTTTGCCTCGCAAAGTAACTTTTACTGGTCGCCATTGAAGAAGATGAAAGCTTATTTAGCGGCTTCACGGTTTTCGTTTTTGGATTTTGGCGTTTGGCTTCTGCGTTCTCTCTCTCTCTCTCTCTCTAATTTGTATATATTTCTGAGTTTTCTGCTTAAGGGTTGTTTGGTTCTGGTTTTCATTGAAATGGGAAGGTTTTGATCTGCTTTTTATAAAGGTTTTAGGTTATAATATAAATGGATAAGGCTAGCTTTTTATTTATTTATTTATATTTATTTGCTCTTTTTAGTTTTTATTTTTCCCTTTTTTTGTCTGTAACTTCGTAAACATAGAATTACGGATATACCCTTCTATCTCTTTCGTCGAATTGCCACATTAGATTTTTCCATTTATCTACCTGGAACGAACCTTTTTTTTATTTTGTTTTTTGGATAAAATCAAAATCAATTACCTCATTATCTCCCTCTCTTTTTTTAAAATTATTTTATTTCAGATATAATAAATAAAGGTGTTAGGTAAAATAAACCATATTAATATTAGATTATAATATAATTATAAAATATTAAATTATAATAAATTGTAAAATTATAATGTCTACGTGTTCTCATGCATATTTTTATAACATTTGCAAAAAATATATATACTCTCTATAATAATTGATGCCATAAGTTATTTTTTATTTTTAAAATTAGAAAATTATTAATTAATCTTCTTATTATTTAAATTTATTAATATATTAAACTTTTGCAGACACATATATATTATGTTGTATGAATTTTATTATTTTCATATATTATAAATAAAATATATAATATGAAATAAATAAAATTTGTGTCTAAAAAAATTAATTAAAAAATTATGAGTCGGTAAAAATAATTATAAAAATTAATAATAAATTTACTTTAAAATTTTATTATTATCACCTCCTATTATATTATTATCAACTATAATTTAAACAGTTAAAAATGTTTCTGTTAAAACTACATATAAAACAAATCTTTCGAGAGAGAATCTAAAATTAGCTTAAAAATAAATTATTATCCATATAACCCAAAAACTAAAATTAAAACCATTAACTGAAATCAAATTAAGGTAAAGTGCCACGTATTAAAAACGACATAGTACTCTAAAACTGTGGATGAACCCACATCACATAAAAAATACTCCCTCCATATTATTTACATAGAAAAAATAAAATGAACACAAAAATTAAGGAAATTTCACTTTTTTTTATCTCTATTTACTTAAATACCCTTAAAAAATATCCCTCAAAACTTACTTTTAAGATAAGGATATAAATGGTATTTTGTCTCATTTCACTCTTCAAAATTTACCTAAAATGACATATTTTCTATATAAAAAATACACCAAAAAGAAAAATTTTTCCTATATAAATAATACAGAGAGAGTATAACAGTAACGTAATTAAAAAAAACTAGACTCTACTGGTGGACAAAATAGGGGTATTTTGGGAAAAAAGATTTGTCTCTTGCTAGAATAAAAACAACATTATTTGTGTTTCATGATTGTGAAATATGTATTTCTTTTGTTTTATAATAAAATAGTACAAGTATTCATTTATGTGCTTTAGATTAATAAATAAAATAAATTAATTTAAATAAATAAAATAAATTTCACGATTGCTGTAAACTATTACAAAAGTAATAATATAAATTATAAGATAAATTTTGCAGTGATTATAAACCAATGCAAAAATAAAAAAAATATAAATATAAATAATTTCATGACGATTATGAACCGTCGTAAAAATTAATTATATATATATTGTATAAAATAGCAAAAAAAATATAAAAATATTGCGGCGGTTTGGCAATCATTGTAATATTTTTTTCAAAACAAAAATTAAATTAATTTTTGTGACAGTTATATCAAATGAAATTTAGCGACAATTGTAAATTGTTGCAAGATATCATTTAGTGACGGTTATGCTAAGATTGGTTTAAACCGTCACTAAGTAACCTAACAACGTATATATTAGTGATGGTTATCAAACCGTCAAAAGGAATATTTAGCGATGGTTTTAAATCTTTTATAGTCCCTAAATCCCCTATGTTTTGTAGTGACTCTCATCATATATTAGTGTTTATATTTTTTTTTTTGCCTCCCAATTGATGTGAAATTATCCTTAATAATAATTAGATAAACTTACATTTATGGACAAAATAAAAATATAATCTTCTCTTTTATAATGCACAATCCTTAGAAAAAAAATGTTTTTTTAACTCCATTAGTTATGCCTTTCATTATCAATATAAGTCTCTAGTTTTCTATCTATTCGAATCTTATCCTATATTTTAAATTGAATCATAGCTTAAACTTATCAAAATTTAAGTTATATTAATTAATTTTATGTTTGATTTCGATGTGAACAATAATTACAATTTTTAATAAATATATATATATATATTATGAGTGAAATTATTAAAAAAAAATGTGTCAAAATTTCCACTTTTAAATAGAGTTTCATTTTGATTCTTATTCATATTATTAATCATACATCAAGAAAGACTAGACGTATCACGTAAATCATGTTTCAATGTTTTTCGTGTTATAACGTTAGCCTACCCAACTTTAATTTTTTTCTTTCTTTCTTTCTAAGTGAACCACTTGCCCTAGTCTTGACTTATATGGGGTTAAGATTCTTGAGTGCATTAAATAATTATATGGTCCACTAAATAAAAAAGGATAGCAATGACTTGATCATATGAATTGATGCACAATTTATCTGTTCACTTCCCTGTATTTATTGAAAATGACACTAACCAATCAATCATAATTTCATTAAAAACATTTATTTGCCTAATATAATCTTTTAAACATCATTAAAATGTATTTTTTTTATTAGCAAAAGAAGAAAAAACTGTCAAAAAACTTACAACTTGTGGATACGATATGCTCATCATGCCTTAGCAAATAAATTGTGGCATCACTGGTTCACAAACACCTACAGAGAGCTTGCTAGAATGAGAGGTAGGGGTGAGCAAATAAGCTGACATTACTTAACCTGACTATAAAATTAATAAATTGATATTAATGCTTCGATTTCAATTTGTATATATGCAAATCAAAATCGATTAAATTTAATAAACTTAATCAATGACAGTCAATTTTATAAATTTTTTTAGATAATCAATTTCGAAGATTAAATTATCTAATATGATTGATAACGGTCAATGTAACATACTCAAAAAATTCGATCAAACATACTAATGTTTATTTATAATGGGAGGCAAAAAATTCACTACTTGATTAGCTTCTCTCAATATATGATATAACTCAAATCTTTGGAGTGCCTTTTTTTTGTTTGAGAAGCTTTTTGATTTCATAAATCATAAGAGTGAAAAGTTTTTTGATTTCATAAATCACAGCAGAGTTTAAATTAACATTTATTGTATCACTAAATGCAAAATCCACATGATCTAAATTTTGAACTTTTCCATATAATAAGGTGCTGCTATTTGTACAAACTTACGTGTACAAAATATACAAACCAAACATAAAATCATTTCAATATCATTTTTAAATATCTACAGTTGTTGATATTATTTTTTTAATATTTTGAAAATTGAAACTAAATTAAATATTTATTGTCTTCCCAATTATCTTGTGTAACGCAGGAAACAATGATTATTAGGCATTTATTTCGTAGCTCATGCAACGTCTTTCTCCGTATAATCTTCTTTCATTCTTTTTCTTCTTCTCCGTCTAATTATTATTATTTATATTTAGTGTAAATTTGAATATCAAATTTGTTTATTGAATCAAATTGAATAAAAAACTAAAATTTTAACTTTTTAAAATTTAAATAAATTTGTAATAAAATAGTATTAGACTAAACTAATCAAATTAATTGATTCAATAAAATCAAATTAATTGATTCAATAAGTTTTTTTTGTCTACTTATTATTGATATTTTAAGGTTTAAAATATTTATTTTAATTACTTAAATATATTTATTTTAATTTATATTATATGTTATTTTTTATTATTGATTTGTTATTATAATTATATTTATTTATTTATATTTTTAGGTTAATATAATTAATGAAATAATTGATTTTTTTAATCCTCTTAATTCATACTTTTGAAGTAATATATAGTTTAAAAATAAATATTAAACTTAATTATTGAATCAAATTAAATAAAAAATTAATTAAAACTTGAACTTTTAAAATATTAAATAAAACTAGATTACAATAAAAGACTGGATGAATAGAATAAAAATATTGATTTAATTAGTTTTTTTTATTTTTTTTTATTATTTATATTTTTCAGGTTAAAATATTTATTTAAATGTTATCACGATTATACTTATTTATCTATATTTTTTCAAGTTAATAAGGTCATAAATATAATTATTCTTTGATCTTCTTAATATGTAGCCTAAAATTAAATATCATATTGAATTATTGAATTAAATTGAATCAAAATCTAAAATTTGAACTTTTAAAATTTTATATAATAAAATAATATTAGACCGAATGAACCAAATTAATTATTAATTCAATCAGATTAATTTTTTTCATTATTATTTATATCTTTTTAAGTCAAAAATATTATTTTAAATTACTTAAATATATTATTATTGTTGTTGTATTTATGTTATTATCATTATACTTATTTATCTATATTTTTCAAGTTAATAAGTTCAGATAAATAATTGATTTTTTTATTGTGTTAATTTATATTTCTAAATCAATATACAGTTTAAAGGTGAATATTGAATTCGATTACTAAATTAAACCAAATCAAATGCTAAAACTCAAACTTTTTAAAATTTTAAATAAATTTATGTTAAAGTAAAATTAGGACGAACGAATTCAACTAATTCATTTAATCTGTTATGCTTTTTGTTTTCTATTATTATTTGTTTATTTAGAAGGGGTAGGTTAATTGAATATCACCTCATATAAAATATATTATACTTACATGTTACATTAACAATGTTAGGGACAAATACATACACTAAAATCAAAAGTAATTTAAAGAATATTATAATAAAATAATCTATTTTTTAGAAAATATAATTAGATTAAAATAATTTATTTTTAGAAAATATTGCATAATTGCAAAAAAAAAAGGGGTAAATTTTATTTAGTTGTCTAATTTTTTTTCAATTTTAATTTCACAATAAGGTTTTGCTCAGAAAAATTGAATAGGTAGAACAATTGATATAAGAGCTATAGAAAACAATTACTTTAAAATTATATATTTATATTAATATAATTATTTTTTTATATTTTTATTGTATTATGTTAACGTTTTATAATATGGTTGGGCTTAAATAATATTAAATAATATTAAATTAGCTCATATTTTCATAGTGATTATTAATTACAGTTGACTATAAAATTCAATTTGTGAAATACATTAATTGCAAAATTGGAGGGAAAATTGATAGAAAAAAAAATAACAGTTTGTTTTATAATGAGGGCAATTTTAAGATTTTATTTAGTTTGTACAAAGTCTGTATACAAAAGTTTGTATAAATACCTTTTTCTATAATAATAATGACAATAAAATGATATTCCATTCATTTTATTTCAAATATCGTATAAATTTTTTTTTATTTTACTTTAAGTGTCACTTTTAAGAATTCAAGAAAATACTAATTAAAAAATTTTAATATTACCTTTATTAATTAAAAAAGAGAATAAATACAGCGAGAAAGATAAAAATATGTATTTAAATAAATTATAATAAAATTTTTATAAAATTTATAATAAGTAATTATTTTTTATCTGTGCGCATCATTGTTACAAGACACTAATAAAATAAAATGAGTATTTTTTTATCCCAAAATATTATAAATATTTCCCATATCATACATATTAAAAAAAAGTATATTATTTAAATAATGGATAAATTTTTTATAATCTATTTATTTTATTCTTCATTTATATTAAATAGTTATTGATTATTATAAAAATTACAAATGAAAATAGATATTGATTGGATTAAAATGATTATAATTTAAAAAATATAAATAATTAAATATAATTTTATTTGTTATAAAATATTTAAATAAGAATATAATGATTAATTTATAATATAATTATAATTTAAATAAATTAATGAGACTAATTTTAAGGTAAAAAAATATTTCTATTATTATAATTTATAAGACGAAAAAGAGTAGTATTATAACAAATCAAATTTTCATTCATTATTATTGAATTGTCTAAATCTATATTTAAATTCGAGTCATTATCAAAATTAATTATAAAAAAAATTATGTATTTAACATATTGTACGAAAAAGATGTAAAAAGGATTGGATGCCATAACACATACAGTATGATATATTTCTTTAACATTAGTAATATATAATAAATTAATAAACTTATTTATAAATGGAATGCAATAAAATTTTAAAAAATTTAATTTATGAATTTGTAAAAATTTTTTATTGTATTTAAATTAAATTTGATATGAATTGAGTTTAAATTTTAAAAAAGAATAAATAATTTTTTTTTTAAAAATTAATTTTTCAACACATAAATTTTTTTTATTAGTTGAGATTTGCAATTGGATGAGAGATAGATATAGTGGTGTGGAGCCCGATTTGCGATGATGTGTAATAATTGGTAATGGGAGTTGCGGCGATCATTAAAATTGGTGGTGGTCATTATCCATTGATTGATAATGTTGAAGAAATTTATTGGAATCGAAACTGAACGTTAAGTGATTCAACAGTTTTATATATCAAAATCAAGGCTTTTCTGCTAGCTCAGACAAGGCATATTCCCTTCCCACAATATATTAATTTTATTTGGCAAGTTTATACTTTTTTTCTTTTTAATAAATATTATAAACAATAGATATATGTTGATTATAAATATTAATTATTAAACTAGCAAATATTTAACCTCATATAAATTATAACAAATCAAGATAAAAATAAATAAATAAATACATTACTTTCAAATATTAAATATTAAATTAGCAAATATTTCAACGGCTAAATATCCAAATTTATAAGCAAGCGATTTTATTTGTTTTTATTCTTTCTCTTGAAGCCTAATTATTATTATTTTTAACTCATATGAAAGTGTTGTTCTTTTTATAAGGTTGCTATTGTAGAAAGAATTAGAGATATGCATAGGTCATATTGAATTTTGAATTTGTTTATTGTCTAATTCGAATACCCGAAATTTATTTAGATTATTTGAGTTATTGGACCATTAAATTTTAAATTTTATCTAAAATGGCACCACTTTAGCTAGAGATAAAAATAATACTATATTGAACAAATATTAAAATGTTATCCTTTTAATATTAGTCCACTTTTTTTTTAATCACTAACGAAAGATATCATTAACTTACAAGAAGTCTTGGTAATGCAAAGCTTGGAACATAGAAAATCAATAATTTATTCTCAAATTTAACAAGCTTTAAACCAAGAGAGAGAACCTCTTACAAAGCATTGGCCTATAACAAGAAGGCCTATCAAGATAACAAGGGCAACAGCCATGAGATAACTCTCAAACTTAAACTAAAAGTCCCAATCAACCTCGGATATTAGAAGAGATGAGAGGAAAAATGGCCAAAAAGCCAAACCTGAAAGTGATGAAAACTAGCTTAGATAAGATATTAAAGGTGAGTTAGAGGGAAAAGGCAAGAATCTCCACTAACCGACCAAAAAGTAGAAACACTGACCAAGAAAACACAAGGGGTAGGGAATAGCAAACAACTTCTTGTGAAAGCATAGAGGGGATTGCTCTTTCTTCTACAAATACAAAGATCACCGATAATCTTAAATCCTAATATCGAATCCACATGCAGAGGAAGCTTCACAAGTGTTCCACCACCAGAAAGAAGCCTTTGGACTACAAAAACTACCATGGGTGATCAAGCAAAAGATCATCTAAGGCAAAACTGGAAATAAAACATACAAAACCCATAACAATAAAAAAATAAATAACAAAAACTGAGAGAAACAACGTGGTCTAAAAAAAGCGAGAGTCTGGGGTTGACTCAACTATTTTGCTGGCAACAGCCAATAGACCAGGAACTGGAAACCAAAGAGAAGCACCGCTTGAGAGAGAAAGAGAGAAAAAACCATATTTTAATAGTTCTTGCTCCATAAAACCCATTTTTAAATGTTAAATAAATAAATAAATATATATATATATAGTTGAATCAAATTGGATTAACTTGATATTTTTCATATTAATTTGTGACCCATCCAATATTTAACAAATTTTAAAAATCAATCCAGCACTCAGGCAAAAATTTTAAAATATTGGCCAATCCAAACTATCACATTTAATTACTTAAATTAACTAAATTTACATGTCAATGCACACCCTCCCTATTTTGTCAAGGAATAATATACAAAAACATACACACATATAGAATATTGGTTGAACACATCTCATAATAAATTTGTAATAATTTTATTATGACATGTTAAATAATATATTCCCTAAAAGTAAACCTTTTTTCGATGTTGGAGGCCGAAGGCCCTTGGTGTAAAACACTTGATTTTTGGAAAATTGGAGTTTAGGGGCAAAATGGTAATTTTACCTTCAATTCATATTCGAGTGCATTTTATAACGTTTGGTGCTTATTTTTATAATGTGAGTGTTGAGATGTTTGTTTTGAGTATAATATTGTGTTTTTGGCTTCGGGGGGTATTTTAGTCATTTTAGCGGTCGAAAAATTTTCGGGTTTCGTTTTGCTGTTTTTGATGTCATTTTGGTGACCGTGATGTCATTACGGTTATTTTAAGTATAATTTTACTAGGGTTTGTGTTTCGAGAATTTTTCGGGTATTTATTAATTTTTAATTAAAATTAATTAAATAAATTAAATAAATTAAATAATTAATTAACTAATTAATATAATTCTGAAAATAATTAAATTTGGGGTTAGTTGTGAATTTTTATAAGTTAGTTGGGTATTTTTTTGAATTTTTAAAGAGTTTTAGGGTATTTTTAAATTAAATAAATTAATTTAGGGGTATATTGGTAATTTACCAACTAAAAATTATATAAATAGGGGTGTTAGGGTACCCAATTGAGTGTCTAATTTCTTGTGCCGTCGGAGAGAGAAAAGGGGAATAAAAAAATTAATTTTTCTTCAAAATCAGAGTGCTGTCGTTTCGTCAGTGGGCGTGCGATTTGCTGGTGTCGTTTGGCCAGGCAAAGGCGTCGTTCGGCGAGGCGCGCTCCTGTCGTTCGGCGTGCTGCGGGCTGCGTCGCTTGTCGTTTCGGGCTTCCCAGTTCTGGCAGCTTTGATATTTTGAGGTTTTTTTTCAATTTTTTTTTTCTATTTCTTCCAAACTCATGGCATGATTTTTGTTATTTAGTGTTAGTATAACATATAAGATGTTTAAAAATAAAATTTTAAGGTTGATTTTGATTTTTAATGAATTTAAATAGATTAAATTGTTTAAGGGTATTATTGGTGTTATTGAATTTGGATTTAAGATTTATGAAAATAGACTTATGATTTGTAACCAAATTTAATTTGGATCTGTTCTAGGGATGTTAAACTTGATCTAGAAATTTATTTTTTGAATTTTCATGTTTGATTTATATTTTTAATTCATTAATAAAGTGAAAATTTATTACTGCTTGTGATTACTGATATTTCAGTAACTTTGTTGAATTTTTAAAAAATTATTGGTAAATGATCTAGGTCTTAATTTTTGATATGTTTTAGGATAAGATGTTAGGTTAGCTGTAGGATTTTATTTGGGAATTTTAGGTTAAGATTTATATTTTTAATTGAATTATTAATTTGAGAATGATGTCTGTGCATAGTCACTGTAAATTCAGTATCTTTGTCGAATTTTTAAAAATAATTGGTGTTTTTTATTAATATGATTTTTTGATATGTTGTTTATTAGGATGTTGTGAATATGTGATAAATAATTTGGAGTCTGGTTCTAATGTTTAGGTTCTGAAATAAATTAAGAATTGACACTGCTATTGGTTAAGGGTTTTCTGATGATGTCTGTTTTGAAAATTATTTTGAAGGTCTTAGATGTCTTGAAAAATTATGAAATTTTTATATGTTGTCCATACTGATGTGATATTATTTGATAAATGAGTTATAAAAATTGAGTTGAGGTTCTGGTTCTAATAAATTTTAATTAATTAATTGATTTTGTATTTTTGAGGTGCGATCGGTTTAACCATTGGGTTGAACCATAATTTTGGGTTGAGTCGGGTTAGTTTTTAATTTTGGATTATCTTGGTTAATTATTGGTTAAGTATTGGTCTTTTTGCATTCATAGCATGCATTGCATCCCTCATGATAGATGAGATAGTGGGATTGATTATTGGACTATGTAATTATCTTCCCTTAGGCAATAATCCAGCTGAAGCTCAAGGTCAGTAGGTTGTGAAGATTTGGCTAAGCTTTCTTTGGATACCAAGTAAGTTCATGGGTGTATGTGAATTATTTGTGATGTGCTATTTGCTAACTAAAATAGTATATATATATATATAAGCCCTTCGTATATATTATTCTTTCTAATTTCGATATATTATCCTTTCTTGCCCTAGCCTCGTATGTGAATAGGAGATAGAAAAACTTGTATGCTATTTACTAAATGTTTTGTTGTGATATTGAATATTCTTGTGATGTGCGATGGTGTGTCTAATGGGGACGAAGGATATGGATTTGTGATTATGGAGATTATCTTGTATATCGATATCGATTTTGTTCTTGGGGCTTATGCCTACTTGCTCTTGGGGCCACATGCCTATTTGTTCTTGAATATGGTTGGAAGAGGAGGATGTTATATTTTGTAGACCCCGATACACCATCATATATGTGATTATTGTGGTTGTTACTTGATATATATTACTTTGATTGTATTAGTGTTTCTCTACCTCTCATGAACTTACTGAGCGTCTATATATAATGCTCACACCCATATAGATTGACTTGCAGGTTGAAGTTATATTCCTTAGTGAGCTCGGTCATTCTCTTTGTGGATTTTGGTTCGTCTGCATATTTTCTTTACTCCGTAGAGATTTCTGGATATTTTATGGGCAGACCGTGTTCGAACTCTTTTTCTTGTAATAAAGAGTATACTGTTTCTTTGCATCTAGTTTGAGTTGTAGTTATTGAACTTGATTTTGGATAATATCATTTTCTATTGATGACTTGATTATGGAATGAATTTATTGAACTTAGTAATTTTGCACTATAATAATAAATTTAAATTAGACTTGTAAGGTTGTACTTAGGTATAGTCTTACGCCGGTCCCGGCTCCCCAGTTTGAATCGTGACACTTGCACGCTTTAAGTATAATTAATGCTCCATATTTCTATAAGAATATGATTAACCAAATATTTATAACTAGCAAGTATATGACTAGATTTGTTCAAATGAAGTAAAATAAAATTGCAACTCCATATTACTAAGCGACTGCAAAATTAATTCGGTTAATCTAACTTGATCGGTTCATTTAAAAAATTTAGATTATTCAATTTTTTAGTTCGATTAACCGTTAACCGATTCAGTAGGTTAATCATTAACCATTTTTTAAAAAAATTATTTATTTATTATTTAATTATTTAATTATATAAATTTTTATTATAAATATATTTTTTATTAAAAAATAAAGTTATTTTTTATTTATTTTTTAATAAATTTTATTAAGTTATTTAATTATATTAATATTTTCATTGTAAATATATTTTTATTATAAAATAAAAAAATTAATTGATTCAGTTAATTAATTAAACCAATCGATTTAATTTGATTAATTAACCAAGCTGATCAAAAATGAAAATCTTTTTGTTCGGAAAATTTAATTTTAGAAATATTCAGTTAAAATGAAATTTGGTCGGTCGGCGACTCCTATATTTACTAATACTATTACTATGCATATCAACTAAAAGACGGGTTGGTTCGATTAAATTTTACACCATTAAAAGACGAGTTGATTCCGATTCCAATTCAAATTTGAACCGTTGGTTCAAATTAATTTTAATAATTTATTTTTTAATAGAAGTAATTATAATTAATAATTTTTATCATGAGATTAAATATTTAACTCATAAATTTAATAATATAAGTTAAATTAAATAATATTAATTGTTAAAAATAAAAAAATCATTATTAATTATAAATAATAATGGTAATAATAATAAATTTTTGCAAATGTAATTTTTTATTATAAATAAATGTATTTAACAATTTAATTTTATATATTTAATATTAAAATTGAAGTGTAAGAAAATATTTAAAAGATTAACTCTAAGATTTTAATTTTGAACTTAAAATTAAATATTTTTAATATATGTTAAAAATTAATATATATATTAATATTATATATTATAATATTAATAAATATTGTATATATAATAATAATGCATATTAATATTGCATATATTTTTTAATTTTTAATATATGTTTTTTATAATATATATTAATTTTTATTTTTTTTATTTTATTTTTTTATGATTCAAAATCGCTAATTTTAGTTTAAAAATTTGTGAACCTAAACAAAAACCTTATAACTTAATCTTAGTTTCGATTAAAAATTAATTTTTTTAATTTTAGTAAGATTTATAAATCAAACCACTAATTCATGATTTACTGTGAACCGTAGGTGTGGTTAAAGCAAATCTAAGTTTTAAATATTTTGCAGCAGCAGAAGCATCGGAAAAGGCATGCAATAACTTCCCAACTTCCGGACATAAGTTTTATTGTTGAGGAAAAACTAATTATTAAGCACAGAAGAAAATCTTTCTTACCATAAAAAAATAATTAATTAATTGTAAATTTATACTCCCTCTACCTTAAAATTATAGTCTTATTTTCTTTTTTTATATTTCAAAATAGTAGTTGACTTTTTATTTTCAGTTTTAAATACTATATATGTTTTTAATTGTGTCCATTAATTAATTAGTTTGTGCTTTTAATATTAATAAATATTTTCTATAAAATTATTAATTTTAATTTTATAATTATTAATTATAAAAATAAATAAAATAAATAAAGCTTGAATATAACGTATATAAAAAAATTATGTTAATTTTTTTCTATTTTTGGTAAATATTTTTATTAAATTAATTATTATTTCTATGATAATATTTCTAACATGATTTCATTTCATTAAATAAAACTTGTAAATTAATTAAGAGTACATATGGAAAAAAATTAAAAAAATATAATTTAATTAATTTAATTACTTTTTTTAAAATTGTGAAATATAAATAAGACTACTTTTTCTGTTTTATTTTAAATATCGTATAAAATTTTTTTTTATTTTACTTTAAATATTATTTTTAAAAATTTAAGAGGGTATTAATTAAAAAATTTTAATATTAAGAAGAAGTACAGTAAGAGATTCTAAATGGTATTTATGTAAATTATAATAAATTTTTTATAAATTTTATAATAATTAATTATTTTTTAATATATATATGTATTATTTTTATGTGATATTTGAAATAAAATTAAATAAATACAATTTTATGAAATCGAAGAAATATAATTTTAGAGCAGAAATAGTAATTAATACATTTTATTGTAATTTATGATGTACTACCACCACCAGGATCCATCCACATTTTATCACGTTGTTGTTAATTAGGTGGAAATCACAAATTCAATTCTCATTTTATAAACATTAAATAATAATAAATTTGAATTGGTAATTAATATTATCGTAGTATTCACTGTTATTTCAGTTATAATAAACTATAACTACTAATTAATTAATATTCACTTCATTTTATAAAAATTATTTATTATTTTATTTTAAAATATTTTAAAATAATTATTTATTTTTATTTATAGAATATATTTAATATTTTTTTCTATTCAAAAATACTACATAAATTAAATTGATCCAAATAAAAAATATTTATTTATTAATTATATTAAAAAATAACTATTTTAATTCTATATTTTTTTGTTAAAGATAATAATAAATATAAAATTAAAATAATTATTTCTCTAATATAATTAATGTATAAAATAATTTTAATCGCATCAATTTGATTCATTTAGCATTACTCTTTTCTATTTTACTCTCTAATAAATTTATATTTTAAATAAAAAATTAATAATAATTTAAATTATTTTTAAGATAAAATAAATATATAAATAATAGAAAAAAATTATAAAAATATTAATTATATTTTAAAAAAAATTTATAAAAAAATAATAAATAATTTTTATAGAACACATAGAGTATCAATAAAACAACTCATGAAATTTTTGTTTATAGTTAATGACGAGTCAAGTGATAAATCAAATTATATATAATGGAATATGATATAATGTTGTACATATATAAAAAGAAACTATAACAATTTGGCTTATTATAATAATAATTATTATTATTGGATTAGCTTTAAACTACTGTATTGAATACCTATTACATCACAATAAAGTAAATCATTTATTATAATAACTCGAGAATAAAGAAAAACACATAACCCTTTTATATATTCTCATCATGAATCAAATCAATACAGTAATATAAAAAGTAATTAAATTAAAGTTTATTATTAATTAATTAATTAAAATATTTGAAAAATATGATATATTTATTAAAATCCATAAGTCTAAATATAAGTAGTTGTGAGAATCTATTCATATAAAATTGATTTTCATAAGTCCGAAGACAAATAAATAAGCATCAAAATGTATTTATATACATTTAATTACATTATATTAAATTTAATTACTAACTCCCTCTGTGCATAGAATTTTAACTTTATAAAAAAATTCTATTTATAGACAGAGTTATATATTAAATTTAATTATAAACAATATAATATAAGAAAAAGCTCACATGATTTAAATATAAATAAATTAATATAAAAATAAGTTTTCTAATATAGTAATCTTATTAATTTTTAAGACTGATATTTTTAAATATATATTAAAATAAATACTCTCTCCATATCATTTACATAGGGAAAATTTCTTTTTTTGGTGTATCTTTTATATAGAAAATATGTCATTTTAGGTAAATTTTGGGGAGTGGAATGAGACAAAATATCATTTATACCCTTGCCTTAAAAGTAGGTAGATTTTGAGGGATATTTTTTTAAGGGTATTTAAGTAAATAAAGATAAAAAAGTGAAATTTCCTTAATTTTCGTGTCCATTTTACTTTTTCTGTGTAAATGATACGGAAGGAGTATAATATTGAATATTATTATTATTTTTAACCAATTTATGTTATATATTATTATTATTATTATTATTATTATTATTATTATTATTATTATTATTGTTACATATACTTTTAGAAAGAACCAAGAATATATAATGCAAGATATTATGAAGATAAAACACATTGAGATGTCAATGATAGATTAGTATGCAAAACTATAGCAACCATCCAATTAATATTCTTGTGGTAGCCAGCAAAAACCACATTATCAATGGAATTTTAGAATCATGAACTCATTATTCTAATTTTATTTGCTCTAAAAATTTTATTTTTCTAGAATCACTTTTATCATAATCTTGACTTTAAAAAAAAATTAAATAAAACTAAAATTTATAAAAAGAATAAATTTCCCTTTCACATGTAAAGTGCCAAGAAATTACAAAAAAAAAATTTATCGGGATAAGATATTTTGATAAAACGAAAAAGATAAATTGGGGAGATTTTAGAATGTCGAGTTTGAAAAGACACGAGGAGAAGTCAGGACGCGGTGGCTTAAGTGGGGACCCCACTTCACATGCGATCACGCCCTCACTTCAATGCTTGACGAGACTACGCCACGTGTGATTTGATCAAAAGATTTTACACGCGTCATGATCCTCGATCTTCTAAACTGTGCCACTAATCCAATACATTTAAAATAAATTAATTTCATATATAAAAAAATAACTATAATTTACAAATAATAAAAATATTTTGAGCTATCATGGCTAAAAACTCTTGAATTAAAAAAATTAAAAAAAATATTCTAATGTTATATTTCTTTGATCCTTTCTAAAATAAAAAAAAAATAGAAATTCATTTAAGAGAATCATCTAAATATATGAATACATGAAAGCATACATAAAAGGTAAATCCATGCATGGGTTTAATTTAAAATTGATTCAAAAATAATTCAACCCAATCTATTTACTTCAGTTCCTAGTCATGAAACCAAAACGAAATCTAAAAAAATCATTAAAAATAAAGGAAAAAAATTAAAAATTTTATTAAATCTCGGATTAATCCCCTAATCATAAAACTGCACTTACTAAATTTTCTAATTTTTTTAGAAATATTTTAATTATTTTATATAAATATATAATAAATTTATCATAAATTTATAGTAAATTTATAAAAATTATTATATATATAATAAACTCATAATAAATTATATAGCTAAATTTGATAAATTTAAAAAAAATTTTAAATCTAGTAAACCTTTTGCATTTTTATTTTTTTCTCGCAATTTTGTAAAAAACACTTAATTAGGTTGTATAGGATAGGCCCATAGATACTTTTAAGAGTTGCAAGTCCTGATACAATTATTCTTGTTAAAGCAACACATATGGACGAAAATGTGCAGTCCAAGTTGAAGAGAACCAACCTATATATATAGATTGAAAAGAGAGGCAAAGATAGAGATTGAAGAGCACCAATTGCAATTGGAGTATGGCATTTCCCTTTCAATTGTCATATATATAAAAAAAGAGATGATGTATGTCATGTCCATGACATGTTCATATACATATAACAAATGGCCAATATTTAAAGATAATGATATTGAGGGCCATGGAAGCTATGAATCCTAACTTAGCTCTCACTTGTAAAGTTAAAACAAGTATTGAAAATGTTCAAAGAATAATAATAATAAAGAAGAAGAGTTGGATGATTTCATTTTCAAGACAATAAAGATATTATTTTAACACTAACACATCTATAATGCCTTACAAGTTACAAATTGTTATCCTTAATTAGTAAATTACAAATATTAGATAATGACAATTTTGAGGTGTAGATATATTAGGACTTTTTGAATATCTACCTATCTATCTATTTACGTAAAAATAAATGAAAATAAATCATTCCCACTAGTCATAGTAGAATCAATGACCAATATAATAAGGAAACCGTTTCAGTCCAAATGTAAAAAAAAAAAATAGCGATGTATAAAATTTGTTTTCTAATAAATATTTCAGCTTTTTTTTCAATACTATTAATCAAAGAAAGGCATGTAACGTTAGGAGCTATTTTAGTTTGTCCAATATGATTTTGATAATTATATTTAAAAACATTAATTTTTAAAAAATATCAACTTCTGAACTGTTAAATTTAAAAATATCTTACTTATATATGTATATCATATCAAAGGAGTACTCGATTTTCAGATATATATATATATATATATTATATGTATGCTATATATTTAATATATTAAAAATATAAAAAAATATATAGGATATTTTTGAGAAAAAAAATATTTACAGATTTGTAAAATATGCTTTCAAAACAACAAAAATAAAACAAAATTAATGGGATTGTTAACTGAAAAAATTTTCTATTCTATCAAAACTTGTTTCCTAATATTCTTCTTCGTCTTTCAATAAATCAATAAAAGTAGAGAAATTATCAACAAAAAAACAATTTCAAAATCTCTATCGAAATTCAAAACAAATTAAACAAGAATAAATCAAGAGCAAAAAGTTGGAAAAATACAAAACATTAACAAAAGCAACTTCAGATTCAAAATATCATGAGATTCAAAATCAAAGATCAATATAGATTTAAAAAAAGAAATTAATATTAGAAAGATAAAAAAAAGCATATCTGATTAAAAAAAAATATAGATATACACCTTTCTTTCAAAATAAATTAACAGCAACAAAAATATAAATATTATATATTAATTAAATTAACATAAAAAATATAGACGTGTGTATATTAAATAAAAAGATATAGGGCGGAATCACCATGGGTCGTGTGGGGTCACATGACTCTCCTCATCGACAGTCAGACGTGGAGGACTCATGATGCGTGGAAACTCAGCCCCCGTGAAGGGAGGCTGAGTTTCAGAGCAAATTGCAGCGAGGGGTGGACGAACCCCTCGCTGAAATTTCAATTTTTTTTTATAAATTAGTCCTTGGCGAAACGGCGTCGTTTCGCCAGGGACTAATTTTTTTTATAATTAAACCCCTGGCGAAACGGGGGTTTACTTAAAAAAAATAAATCGGCCCAAGCGTTTCGCTTGGGCCGGTTCAAAAAATTAAAAGGGCTGCGTTTTCCTTCTTCTTCTTTCTTCCCTGCCCTCTTCCTGTGTCTCTGTTCCCTTCCCTCCCCAAAATACAACAATTGCCAGGCGCCAGCAGTCACCATACCGCCGACCACCACCATCCACGACGACCACCGGCCACTGCTCGAAGCAGCCGCAGATCCGACCCCCTCAGTAAATGTCACGACCCAAACGGGGAAGCCGTGACCGGCGTAAGATTATACCTAAGTACAACCTTACAAGCCTAATTTAAATTTATTATTAAAGTGCAAAATTACTAAGTTCAATAAATTTACTCCAAAATCAAAACATCAATAGAAAATGATATAATCCAAAATCAAGATCAATAATTAAAACTAAAACCAGATGCAAAGAAACAGTCTACTCCATTATTACAAGAAAAAGGGTTCGGACACGGTCCGCCCAAAAATATTCAGAATTCTCTATGGAGTGAACCAGAATCCACAACCAAACTATAAGAACTCACAAGGAGAATGACCGAGCTCACTAAGGAATATAACTGCAACCTGCAAGTCAATCTATAAGGGTGTGAGCGTTATATATAGACGCTCAGTAAGTTCATGAGAGGCAGAGAAACACTAATACAATATATATCAAAGTAATATATATATCATGTACACATCCACAATAAATCACATACATGATGGTGTATCGGGGTCTTCAAAATATAACATCCTCCTCTTCCAATCATATCCAATAACAAGTAGGCACGTGGCCCCAAGAGCAAGTAGGCATAAGCCCCAAGAACAAGATCGATATCGATATACAAGATAATCTCCATGATCACAATCCATATCCTCCGTCCCCATTTGACACACCATCGGACATCACAAGAATATTCAATATCATAACAAAGCATTTAGCAAATAGCATACAAGTTTCTCTGTCTCCTATTCACATGCGAGGCTAGGACAAGAAAGGATAATATATCGAAATTAGAAAGAATAATATATACGAAGGCTTATATATATAATAGCTTAGTTAGCAAATAGCACATCACAAATAATACACATACACCCTTGAACTTACCTGGTATCCAAAGAAAGCTTAGCCCAATCCTCACAACCTACTGACATCGAGCTTCAGCCGGATTATTGCCTAAAGAAAGATAATTATATAGTTCAACAATCAATTCCACTATCTCATCTATCATGAGGGATGCAATGCATGCTATGAATGCAAAAAAACCAATACTTAACCAACAAATAACCAAGATAATCCAAAATCAAAAACCAACCCGACTCAACTCAAAATTATGGTTCAACCCAGTGGTTAAACCGATCGCACCTCAAAAATACAAAATCAATTAATTACCTAAAATTTATTAGAATCAGAACCTCAACTCAATTTCTATAACTCATTTATCAAATAATATCACATCAGTCCCTATGCAAAAATCATAAATCATACCAACACCCAAAACCGATAAAAATTCTTAAGTAGTCTCTATTACTCAAAAATTTCCAGAAAATAATTCCATCATTCAAAAATTCTGAAAACATTCCAGTAGCTTCTCCAACATCAAAATAACGTTTGTACAAAATTTCAGACTAATCCAAATTTATTTGATACCTCAAAAATATTTTACAATAATCTGGTTCTGTTTGAACCACTAAAAATCAGTACTGTAAAAATCATCATAAATTCTTCACATTTCGTTACCATCAAATTATCCAAATAATTTTCTCATATAATAGACATCAGGATGGACAACCTATAAAAATTTCATAATTTTACAAGACATCTAAGACCTTCAAATTAATTTCCAAATCAGACATCATCAGAAAATCCTTAACCAACAGCAGTGCCAATACTTAATTTATTTTAGAACCTAAACATTAGAACCAGACTCCAAATTATTTTTCTCAGATTCACAACATCCTAATAAACAACATATCAAAATTTCATAATTTTTAGAAACCTCTAAGTCCCTCAATTTAATTTTTTAAATTGGATTCATACAACCAGTTACCATACTGGCAGCAGTAGAGAAATAAATTTATTTCAAAACACAAACATTTGAACCATACCTCAAAATATTTTTTATAAACACCTAAGATCATATCCTAAAACATATCAAAAATTCCGACCTAGATCATTTACCAATAATTTTTAAAAATTCAACAAAGTTACTGAAATATCAGTAATCACAAGCAGAAATAATTTGTCACTTTATTAATAAATTAAAAATATAAATCAAACATGAAAATTCCAAAAATAAATTTCTAGATCAAGCTTAACACCCCTATAACAGATTAAAATTGCCAAAAATACTAGATCAATAACTTAAACTCCCAAATCAAATATTAAACATCAATAATCTCCAAAATCATCCTACAACTTTTTAATTATTTAATTAATTAAAAAAAATCGTAATAAATAAAAAATATTATTTTCAAACACCCTAAACATCATACAAACATTTAAAAACACAAATCATGCCATGAGTTTGGAATAAATTGAAAAAAAATAGAAGAAACCTCAAAAAAATCGAATCTGCCAAAACTGGGAAGCCAAAACGACAATCTGCGATTTCGCGCTGGCCCGCCGAACGACAAGCTCCACTCGCCGAACGACATCGCCTCCAGCCCGCAGCTCCGCGCCGAACGACAAGCCCACACGCCGAACGACACCGGCACTACTGCGCGCGCACTGACGAAACGACAAGACTCTGTTTTGGGCCAAAAAAATTTAATTTTCTTTCTTTTTTTCTCTCTCCGATGGCACAAGCAATTAGACACACAAATGGGTGCCCTAACACCCCTATTTATAGGAAAAAAACTTTTAAAAATTTATATTTTGACTCCAATCTAATTTATTTTAATTAAAAACACCCCAAAACTATTTATTTTCATAAAAATTACCCAAAACCATAAAATTCACAAAATCAACTCAAATTTATTTTTAACTTCAAACTTTAACCCAAAATAATTTATAAATATGTTTTACGCATAGTAATTCCTGAAAATACCGAAAACGACGAAAAATCCAAAAAATGACAAAAATACCCTCGGCACCCCAAAATACAATATTATACTCAAAACGACCGTCTCGTCGTCCCGAGTATCAAAAAGACATTCAAACCATCAAATTATGTTCAAACGACATATGAGGGTACAAAATGACTATTTTGCCCTTAGACTTAAAATCATTCAAAAACCAAGGGTTTTACAGTAAAATTCTAGTTTCGCCAATTGGTCAATGTATATCAATAATAGACTTTTTAAAAGAAAAAAGAAAAATAATTGATGGTTGTGTGGTTGTGAATAACTGGATAAATATTAAATATACTACAAATGTTAGTCATCATCATTAGGTAGACCATCTTTGAGAAAATATATTAATGTACCTCATAAATATGCAATTTCACGATATAAGAAATGAAATATTCTAATGTTATATTTCTTTGAACCTTTCCAAAATTTAATATATATATACATATATATTTAGTTATCTAAATATATGAATACATAAAAGCATACATATTAGGTATGAGTATATCCATGCATGGGTTTAATTTAAAATTGATTAAAAACTAATTCAATCCAATTTGTTTACTTTAATTCCTAGTCATGAAACTAAAATGAAATCGAAAAATATATTAAAAACATAAAACAAAAAAATTGAAACATTGATTAATTAAGGAAAAAATCATAGTTATCTTTGAACCTGTGACTATAGATTAATTAGGGAGAAAATTACACTCACTAGTTTTTATAAATTTTTTCAAGTTTTATGAGGGGTGTTTTAATTATTTTATACAAATATAAAATAAACTCATAATAAATTTATAAAAAATATTACGTGTATAATAACTAATAATAAACTATCTAAGCCTAGTAAATTTATAAGATAATCATAAATTTAAAAATATTTTGAAAATCTAATAAAACTTATAAATTTTTATTTTTTTCACAATTTTGTAAAAAACCCTTAATTAGGTTGTATAGGCCCATAGATACTTTTAAGAGTTGCAAATCCTAATACAATTAATCTTGTTAAAGCAACACATAAGGACGAAAATGTGTAGTCCAAATTGTAGAGAACCAACCTATATATAGATTGAAAAGAAAGGCAAAGATAGAGATTGAAGAGCACCAATTGCAATTGGAGTATGGTATTTCCCTTGTCATATATATATAAAAAAGAGATGATGTATGTCATGTCCATGACATGTTCATATACATATAACAAATGGCCAATATTTAAAGATAATGACATTGAGGGCCATGGAAGCCATAATGTTAAAACAAGTAATGAAGATTTTCAAATAATAATAAGAAGAAGAAGAGGTGGATGATTTCCTTTTCAAGACAATGAAGTTATAAAAAATGTAGAAAGGTGGGATCATAACACTTACACATCTATATATGATGCCTTACAAGTTAGAAATTGTTAACCTTAATTAGTGAATAACAAATATTAGATAATGACACTTTTGGGGTGTAGAAATTTGAATTTTTTCAATATATATATATATTAATATTAACACAATAATTTATGAGATGCTGATGTGGCATTATGTCAACACATATGCTGTTATGGTTATGGAATCTGACATGGCGTGCTATTATCATTGCTTTATCAGCCATCAACTATACATCATCATTAACTTCTTGTTAATTATATTAATAGTAAAAGAACTATCAATATGAAATGTGAAGTTAAGGAATTATCAATGCATGACGAGTAAAAATTACTTTAATTTTGAGAAGGAATACAAATAATGCTTAGTGATGTTATGAAAGGATTGTTTGTAAAATAATTATAACAATGTTATGAAATTGCGATGAAATATCAATATAATTGCCAATTCATATATGATATGATCGCTTTGGGTTGGTTAGGAATTACTATTAATGTTTGAGTGAAAGTTTATTTAAATGCGATGAGGTTACAACTATTTTCATTTGTGATTATTATTAATATGAATTTTAGATATTATATTATGTTTGTTTGAAAAGAGTACCATTAAATTATTGAATGAATTTGAAGTTTTATATATTAATTAAAGGATTAACTATTAGAAAAAATTTTAAAAGGTAGTATTCTGTCAGTTTAATTTAAATTTATAATTTTGTCAATCAAACACAAATTAATTTTTTGACGTTAATTTTATTCAACATATACTAGTGAGTTGCTTGAGTCTACATGATATGCTGGCATAGTAAGCTTGAACAATTCCTTAACCCATGTTGCAACTGTGCATGGGTTGAGTTAGACCATGTTTGCCCCTTGCCCACAACTTGGCCCGAGGCGACTTTCGGGCTTTTTCTGCTTTAATTTTAGTATTTAAGTGATAAAAATTATAAATTTGAATTAAACTAATAAAATGGGATATTTTAAACTTTTTTTAATGGTTACGCCTTAGTTAAAGGAAAAAAAAAAAGAAAACTTTTTAGTTATTCACTTTTCTTTTTAATGTTAAATACAATTCCAAGAACGATGAAAGAATGATGTAAGATGTAATAAGAATTTTTACATGGGAATATCACCCTGTGGAGCAATTCACAAGAGATGTATTGGAAAATGGGGTGTGCACTATTTTGTTTTAATGGAACAATCAACTTAACCAATGCAATATAGTCGTTTTGATGGTAGATAATGTTGGAACATGCATATTTATACATGTGAGCTATTTCAAAAGATCTTACATTGAAAAAATAGGTTTTTATATTCTTTACATAGTGTCTTTCTTTTTATGAGTTTGTAATGGGTTGAAAGAAAGGTGGGCCTCGTGCACATGAAGAGTGAGCCAAAGTCCATTTCATATGGAAATCATAGAATTTCTCTCCCTCCCCCTATGCACGCGATAAACGCGAGGTCAGGTTTTTAGCTCATGTTTTATTTTTCATCTATTTTTATTTTAATTTAATTTTACCTTATTTGAAATACAATAGTTTTTAGCTTTAAAAATTTTGTCGCATAACAAACTACCTTTTAACATTAATATTATCATTACGCAAATTTATTTCATCATTTTTTTCTCTTGAATATTATTTTAACGTTCATAAATTTTTTCTATAAATACTTTGTGCTGCCAGTTTCCATATGCATAAAAAAAATTTACCTTATTTGAAATACATTAGTAAAATAACTTTAAAAATTATGTTGCATAACAAACTACTTTTTAACATTAATATTAATGTTATGCAGATTTATCTCCTCATTTTTTCTCTCTTGAATGTTGTTTTAATGTTCATAAAGTTTTTCTATAAATATTTTGTGCTGCCAGTTTTAATATGCATAAAAAAACTACTGATTTTATATCTTTTGTCTGTTGCTCTTTCGCTTGTTGTAGGGTTTAATTATTTTGCAGACACACAATTTCAAATGCTGGTAAGAACGTATCTACTCAATTCTTGATATGCATGGTGTGGCTACTACACTTTCTGACTCCACACATGCTAACAAGGTATGCAGACACAAGATTGTTAGCACAATATCTAACAATCTCTTTGATGTGCATTGCTCCTACAAAGAAGCAAAAGAGATATGGGATTCAATAAACCTTAAGTACATCGCTGAAGATGCTAAAAAATAGAAGTTTGTGATTGGAAACTTCTACATATGGGAAATGGTAGATGACAAAGACATCAAATTGCAAATTAATAAATATCGCAAATTAATAATTCCTAGCATTAGTTATATAAGCATGGATAAATGTTAAATATGTGTTGAATCTAAATTAACTAAGAAAACTTGCATGTTTCTTCAAAGAGAATGAGAATTATTAATTTAATTCATATTGATTTAGGAAACCTTAAACAAATAATGACTAGACAAAGTAAAAGATATTATGTAACCTTTATTGATAATTTTTCAAGATATACTAAAGTATATTTGCTTAGAAATAAAGATGAAGCCTTTGATACATTTTTGATATAAAATACTGAAGTAGAAGATCAACTAAACAAAAGGATTAAAAAGGTTAGATCTAATAAAGGTGGTGAATATATTATATTTAATGATTTTTGCGAAGAAGGTATTATTCATGAAGTAACTACTCCATATTCACCTGAATAAAATGGTGTAGTTGAAAGAAAAAAATAGAACTTTAAAAGAAATGATGAACTGTATGCTTGTTAATTCTAATGTATCTGAAAACCTTCATGGAGAAGCTATATTATCTGCATATCACTTAGAAAATAGGATTCTATATAAGAAAACTAGTAAGACACCATATGAGTTGTAGAAGGGTTAATCACCTAATCTAAAATATTTAAAAGTGTGGAGGTATCTTGCTAAGGTAATGCTTTCTAATCCTAAAAAGAGAAAAACAAGCTCTAAAACTTCTGATTGCATGTTCATTGGTTATGCTGAACATAGTATTGTATGTAGATTTTTGGTTTTGAACAGTGATGTGCTTGAACATAATTCCATTATGGAAACTAAGAATGATGAATTTTTTTTAGCATATTTTCCCTTTAAAAGTTGATAATACTTATCATGCACTTGTTATTCAAAATGAGTATAAAAATAAGGATTTGAGAAGAAGTAAAAGAACAAGGAAAGGAAATTCCTTTGGAAATGATTTTTATACTTATCTTGTGGAAAATGATCCTTTGAATTTTTCTGATGTAATTTCTTCTTCCGATGCACCATTTTAGAAAGAAGCCATTAAAACAGAGCTTGATTCTATTTTGCAAAATAATACTTAAAAATTAGTTGATTTACCTCATGGAGTAAAACCCATTAGTTGTAAATGGATTTTTAAAATAACATTTAATGCTGACGGTTCCATTGAAAAATATAATACTAGACTTGTTGCAAAAGGTTTTTCACAAAAATATAATGCAGACTATTTTAACACTTTTACTCCTATGACTATAATATTTTCTATTCGTATTTTAATTGCTTTGTCTTCTATTTACAAACTTTTTATTCACCAAATGGATATTAAAATAATATTTTTAAATGGTGATTTAGAAGAATAAATTTATATGAAATAACCTGATGGTTGTATAGTTATTGGTCAAGAAAATAAAGTTTGTGAATTTCTTAAATCATTATATGGCTTAAAACAAGCACCTAAATAGTGGTATGAGAAATTTGATTAAGTTTTGCTTGGTGATGATTTTTCTTCTGTTGAAGTAGATAAATATGTTTATACAAAAATTATCAACAATGATTGTGTGATTATATATTTTATGTGGATGAAATGCCCATTTTTAGTATTAGTCTTGAATTAGTACTTGAAACCAAATATTTTCTTGCTTCTAAATTTGATATGAAAGATATAGATGAAGCAAATGTGATTTTAGGTGTTAAAATCATAAGAAAATGTGATAGTATAATGCTATCACATGAACATTATGTTGAAAAACTTCTCAAGAAGTTTGGACATTATAATGTCACACAGTGAGTACTCCTTATGATGCTAATACTCAATTAAAGAAAAATAGAGGTGATCTTGCTACTCAATTTAAGTATGCTTAGATTATTGGAAGTCTTGTGCATTTAATGAAATTTTCTCAACCTGACATTGCATATGTTGTATGTAGATTAGGCAGATACACACATAATCCAAATTATGAGCATTGAAATAAATTAGTCAGACCAATGAAATATTTGAGAGGTACCATGAAGTATGGTATCCTTCATGGTCGATTTCTAGTTATATTAGAAAGATACAGTAATGCTAATTGGATTTCAGATTCAGATGAGACAAAATCCGCTATTGATTATATATTCACCCTTGGAGGTGGAACTATTACTTAGAAATCAGTCAAACAAACTATTATTGCAAAGTCAACTATGGAATCAGAGTTTATCACTCTGGAACTAGCTGGTAATGAGACTGAGTGGTTTAAAAACTTTTTAGCAAATATTATGTTATGAATAAAACCAACACCGTCTGTGTCTTTACATTATGATTGCAAAGCAACAATAGCTATTGTAAAGAACAAAGCTTTTAATGGTAAAAATAGATATATTCATTTGAGACATGATGTGATTAAGTAACTAAAAAAAGATGAAATTATATCTATTGACTAGGTGAAGTCAAAAGTGAATTTGGACGATCCTCTGATTAAACCGTTGGGAAGAAAATTAATAAATGAAACATTCAGAGGAATGAGACTTAAGCCAATTTAGAAAATAACAAAGGCGGTAACCCAACCTTTGTGATTAGAGATCCCATGAAAAGGTTCATAAAGGTAATAATAAATCTTTTGTTATTTCTGCTAGCACTATTAATATGGTCTTTTTCCTATAATGTGAGTAGTGCTAAATTGTATTAAGTGAGATGATGAGTTAAGAACTCTTAATAGTTTCATATCCCTTATGAGTGGTATATGTAATGCAATATACACATGATGAAATCACCTATGTAAATGTGGAGTGGGGCTGCTCTTATGAGATTATGGCATAATCTCTAGAGCATGCATGGCCTATTAACGCAAAACAACAATAACAATAGAAAATATGGGGGTGTATTATGATTGATTGGACTCTAATGTACAACAAGAGTTATGAGTTCATAAACTTTTTAAAACTTTACTGTAACTTTGTATATTATATTTTTTCAGTCTAGGTCTAGTTCATAGTCCAAAAGACACCAGATTGAAGTATTTACACTCGTAATTATATCAGTAGAAAATAATTTTTTTTCAAATATGTGAGGGATTATTGGAACATGCATATGTATATATATGAGCTATTTCAAAAGATCCCACATTGGAAAAATACATGTCTTTCATATGCTTTATATAGTGCATTTCTTTTTATGAGTTTGTAATGGGTTGAAAGAGAGGTGGGCCTCGTGCGCTTAAGGAGTGGGCTAAAAGTCCATTTCGTATGGAAATCATTGCATTTCTCCCCTTTCCCTGTGCATGCGATGGACATGAGATTCCGTTTTAGCCCATGTTTTATTTTTCATCTATTTTTATTTTAATTTAGTTTTACCTTATCTAAAATACACTAGTTTTTAGCTTTAAAAAATTTGATTGCATAACAAACTCCTTTTTAACGTTAATATTAACGTTATGCAGATTTATCTCATCATTTTTCTCTCTTGAACGTTGTTTTTAACATTCATAAATTTTTTCTATAAATACTTTGTGCTAGTTTCCATATGCATAAAAAAAAACTAATGATTTTATATCTTCCGTTTGTTGGTCTTTCACCTGCTGCTCGGTTTAATTATTTTTTCATTTTTTTGCTATTCTGTTTCCTTGGATTTATGCTAAGACGGGCCTCTTTCATCCTGGGGAATTATCAAAGCAATTCTTGAGGATAGTGGCTTAGACACAACTCAAGTTATTTAATTCATAAAACATATTTTAGTTTCCTCCTGTTGTCCTTTGCTACAAAATTCCATTTCCAAATATACACTACAACAGATAATTCTATTCGATTTTCAATTTAAAAATTTATCGATTTTAGTTATTAGTTTGCTTGTCATACAATCGGTAAATTGAATGAAATAGTTGATTTTTTTATTTATTAACATATAAAATATAATTTTTAGCAATACTAAGTTATTTTCAATAATTTTTTAATAATACATAATATTTAAATTATAAATTATAATTTTTATTTTTATTTTCCTATAATCAAAATTTTTATTGCGCAAATCAACCTAATTAGAAGACCTAGATCTACTTCCTCAGGAAATTCTTTTCCAACTTCTCATAAAGAACCATTTTTGGTGTTTTAGCCTTAGATGAAAACATTCCAATTCTTTTTGTTGAGGGAAGCGAATCCATAAATGCATGCAGAGAACTCTGCAAATGCTGGAGGTGTGGCTCACCTAAACGTTCAGAAATTACAAGAATAATAGGAACATTCTTGAATCAGAAACTGGAACAAAAGGAAGTCTTCTGTTCTGTAATCTATTACAGACATTAGATAGCTGCTATCTGTACCTGTGTCGAAAGTTGGTTGGCCAAAACCTGTTGGGCATTCTCCCAAAGCCTCTCATCGGCGGTAGGAAGATCCAAGTTAGGAGTTTTCACAAGGGAGAATCGGTCTTTTAGATCATTGTAGCTAGTTTTTTTTTTTTTTTTTTTTTCATTTTGTGGTTTTTCTTGAAAATAAGAATTTCTTCTATGTTTTTAGTGCTCATTTAGATGAATATATAAGGAAGTTTTTGCATTTATATTTTTGCCCAGCCTGTGTGCATCACCAATCCTGGTGTGAGTAGGAGTAAACTATGGATTCCCCCTTCATTTTAAAACTTGGGTATTAGACATGTATCAGTTGGTTTACAAGTTTTTATTTTGTTTGGTTTCTTCGTTTAAGATTAAGGAAATTGATTTCTCAGCGACACTAGCAGCCCCTATGGGATGACTTAGTTTTTATGATGGCTTTTTACTTTTTTCTCTATGGCCTCTTTCTAAATTTTTTGATCTTAAATTTCTCTCAATTTGTGCAATATCTAAGGATGTTGGAGCTGAAAGTGTTGTTAATGTTCTTATCTTTTATTGTTTGATCATTTGATTTCAAGCAACCTTAAGGGTGGTTTGGTCATATGTCTTTCAATGGCCTGTGTTCGAGGGGATAATTTGTTTGATATCTATTTCTTTTCATCCAAAGGGAAGACTTCTTCCTCTTTTTTGTTTTTGTGAAAAAAAAGCCAAATAAATATAGGCCTATTTCTCCAATTATGTGTAGGGTTTTGCAAAACTACTTATAAAATTAATTTTTTTAAAAATATTGTTGATATAAAAATTTTTACAAAATACCTAAAAAATTTATAAAATTACAAAAATACTATATATCATTATATTTTTACTATTTATATATATTATATATATGATATATATAATATAAAATTCTTTAAAAATATATAAAAAATGAGTTTATCTCATATATTATTTTGTAAAACAATACCTTTAATAGAAAATAACATAATTTTATAAAAATTTTACAAAAAAAATCTTAAGAACAACATTTTATGATATAATTTTTATATATTTTAGATATATTGTATATATGTTACAGCTATATCGTATATATGTTATGTATGTATTGCGTTTTAGCCATTATATATAGTACAACCTTCATATATTGCCTAATTATAATATGTATATTATAGATATATATCTTCTAGCTTTTATGCGTTGGTTAATTTAAGTGTATATATTGTGAATTATTGCAGATATGTTACTGTTTATTTTATGTATATTTTATATATATTATGTATACATTATATATATGTTATATTTTTTATGTGTATATTAAAGATATGATAATAAAAAATATTTATAAATAAAAAATATAAATAAAAATAAAATAATAAAGTGAAAATTAAAAAATAAAAAAAAGAAAAAAAAAGAAGAAGAACGTTAAAAAAAAGAAAAAGAAAAGCCACACCATAAAAACAGAAAAAAAAAATTGCAACAAATATTTGAAAATGTAAACTATAAATTTGGTATTTCGTGTAATTTTCCCATTATGTGTGCCATCCTTGCGCATCTGGACCTGTATATTGAATCGGATCAGACTCAAATAAAATTGGGATTTCTTCAAAAATATCAAAAAAATAAAAGCATTTTAAAAAATATTATATAGAGATAAAACACAGTTTAGCTTAATCCGGAGATCTATAAATACCAAAAAAACAGTCCCAAAAAATTAGAGATTTAAAAAATATAAGATTCAAAATCATTATATATAAAAATCTCCATATTATTTTATTTCAAAATTATTCGGATAATTTGGCTTCGAAATTTGGGGCTTTCAGTATTAAATTTTATCAATTTAAATTTTTTTAAAGCAAAATTTCTTCAATTACAGTTTTTATATAATAAAATTGTATTATAAAAAAATAAAAATTTAATTCATAAAAAATGTAAACTCACAAGTTGTGAACGCTAATAGGAAAGCAATATATATATGTGTGTGTGTGTGTTTATGTGTTTCCTTAACAACTTTATTTATATGTTTTTATATTTTAAGAATTAATTAATTATATATATATATTATGAAATTATATATATAACACTAAATATTATAAAATTTAATATTAAAAATTGAGCATGTAATAGTTTTAATTATATTTTAAAATTTTTATATAATTAATATTAATTAAATTATTTTAATTATTATTTCATATACTATATTTTCTATATGAATAAACTAAATTTAAAAAATACAAAAAAATCAATTATTATTTCAATTATTCAGTTCGAAATAGTTCAAAATAGTTCGGAACAGTTTTTGGTATAGTCATAAAAATTCAGTAGAATTCGATTATGAGAAAAAGCCAAAAGTCAAATAAACTTTTTCAGTCTTAGACATTTTTAATCTAGTTATTCAAGTTGGTTTAGAGATATTCAAAATTTATATTCAGCTCTATACATCTAAGCATATTAAGGGTATGCTCGATTTTCAGATATACATATATACTATATATTTAATATATTAAAATATATAAAAATTATAGAATATTTTTTTAAAAAATAAAAGTTAAGAAAGTGATATACAATGTAATTTTGCCAATAAAATTCGGTAAGTCATAGGCTTTTCAAAATAATTTTTGTAAGATATTGAAAAAAAAACAGGAATTTTTTTAAAAATATCCTAAAAAATAAAAATATTTTAAAAAAATACTCACTTTTCCCTTTTAATTTCAAAAATATTATTTTTCAATTTTCAATTTTAAAAATACCCCATTTTAGAGGTATATCTTTGATATACTAAATATATACTCAATTTTTAAAAATATACATTAAATATATATTTAATATATCAAAAATATATAAAAAATATAAAATATTTTTTAAAAAAGTTAAAAAATATGTCATACAATGTAATTTCCTAAAAAAAGGTTAATAAAGTTTTATATTGGATTAATACCGGACCCAAGATTACTAACATTAAGCATGGGCTTCCATTAATTAAAAAAATTTTTGTAGCCCATGTTTATAGTGGGCTTGTATTTAAATTAGCCCAAATTTATTTCCCAAAAGACATTTAATTATATAAATTACTTAATATATTTGTGATGCCATATACTTGACACGATTTATCATTTTATTTTTTAAACTAATCAAGCAATCCTATAAATATTTCAACTTAACCATTTACTTAACAAATATTTCCCCCAAACCTCTCTCCTCGAATTCCGTTTTCCCCAAATTGATGAACTTTTGATCTGAAGCCTTAGCCAACAATGGTTGTTTCATGTAACCTTTGAGTAATTCACGGTGTTTCCTTTCTCCTTACTCTCTCCTAAATCCGCTGCTGGTCATTTGTCGATTTTCTCAGAATTCACTGCTTCTTTTTTTTTTTCTTTATGTTTGTTTGTTTGGTTTTTTGTTTGTTTTTGCTCTTCATTCACCGGTGAGACATTCAATCTTAAAAAGCAGGTTTAATTTCTTTTTTATATAGAGAGATAAACTAAAAAAGGGGAAAAACAACAAATATCCAACTCAATCAAACCCAACCAAAGTCATCATTATTGCTTGGCTTCTTCAACAATTTTGGGTATAATTTTTGGCAAATCAGTTGGCTACAATTTGTTGGCTATATTGTGAACAGGAAAATAGTGTAAAGCCATTGATTTCTAGAAAGAAGAGATCAATTAATTGGTTTCTTCTTCTTCTTTTTTTCAAGATCCCATTTGAATTAATTGAATCGTGGATCTGTAATTTTCAAGAACCTATTTTTGCAGGACCCATTTCAAAAAAATAAAAAATCAACTTCTCTACTTTTTCTTTCTTGTTCATATTCTTCACCGTTGATTCTTGCACTTGATTGTCCTGCGTCGCCATTTGATTTTTTCGAATTAATAGTAATAGAAAAAATTATCACGGAATCTTGAATCTGGAATTCGATGATAGTGGTTTCAAGGTTAGATCTCTCACTTTCATGGCCACCGCTGACGAGCAAAGACAGATTTGGGTTGGGGGCATTTCGGTTTGATTTTAGATATGAAAATGTTAATAGATTGAGATGATTTTCAGTTATTGTAATCCAAATGGGTCTTCTAGAAAATGGGCTGGTGGAGTTTTTCACCTATGAGTTTGTTGAAGGATCTGAGTTTTGTATTGTTGCATGCGTTTGTTTGGCCGACGAGAAAGTGGAGGAAGATGAAAGAAAATACTAAATGAAATTAAACTAGTTATTATTATTATTATTATATTATTATTACTATTAATGTTATTATTATATCTAAATTAAAATATTAAAAGCCAAAATTAAAATAATTTTTCAACAATTAAAATCATATAATATTAAACAAAATGCTAAACTAAGGATAGTATAGTCATTTTATAATAAATATAATAGATTTCAATCTACTCGTTCGCTCCAAGAGAGTGTACCACATGGATACTGCCACATCAACAAGTTGAAGTAGAAAGAGTCATGTATATAAATTAACTCTAGGGTCCAGCCAATGCAAATCTCCGATAACATTGTTGAGGGACAAATAAGTCTTTTTGATTATCGGATGCTCAAAACCCTAAACACTATGAAATTTGATATATATACTCTCATTTCTCCATTTTGTGTTTTCTCGAAACCCTAGTGTGCTCTCTCACTCTCAGAGCAGCAAAAATGCCGCCCAAATTTGATCCTTCTCAGGTCGTCGATGTCTTCGTTCGAGTCACCGGCGGTGAAGTAGGTGCTGCCAGTTCTCTTGCTCCGAAAATCGGACCCCTCGGTCTTTCCCCTAAAAAAATCGGTGAAGACATTGCTAAGGAGACTGCCAAGGATTGGAAGGGGCTTCGCGTTACTGTCAAACTTACTGTGCAGAATCGTCAGGCTAAAGTGACTGTGGTGCCATCAGCGGCGGCTTTGGTGATCAAGGCACTCAAAGAGCCAGAGAGAGACAGGAAGAAGACTAAGAATATCAAGCACAGTGGAAACATCTCGCTTGATGATGTAATCGAGATCGCGAAGGTGATGAGGCCGAGATCAATGGCGAAGGATCTGAGTGGGACTGTCAAGGAGATTTTGGGGACTTGCGTTTCGGTTGGGTGTACTGTTGATGGGAAGGATCCTAAAGATTTGCAGCAAGAGATAACTGATGGTGAAGTTGAGATTCCGCTTGATTGAGAGACTGCTAGTTTCAGTGAGCTATTTCTTTTACTTTTTAGAGAAAAAAACAGATAAACTGTGCTTTGATCTAATTTATGGTTTTTTCGATGTTGACGGATGTTTTGATAATATTTACTATTTTGAGAGAATTAGATGATTTGGAGATAATTTTTGCTCATCTAGTGTCCTAAATCTTATTTGCATGCGTGGTTTATTTAATTCGTTGTAGTTAATGTGATTTGTGGGTGCTATTGATTTATATGCTTGAAACTGATTTGTTTTTGTATAATGTTCACTGTATTAGATTATTTTAACAATTGATTTTAATGATTACAAATGGAATAGCTGTTGAAAATGTTTGATTTGTTTGTGTTAGCAGACATATTAAGATTAGTTTTGTCAATGGAACGGTGTCAAAGATCAGTTTTAAGTAAATTGAGTTTATTAAGTAAAATGAGTTTATTAAGCACCATTTTTTTTGTTTTCTTTAAGTGATAAGCTTTTTTTTCCTTGATCTTTGAAAGTTTTGCTCAATCTTTTTGCTTGGATTTTCAATCATTTGTATGAATTTCGATCTGCACTACTATTCTTGAACGATTGCCATTATACTATTGTCTGGAAGTGCTTTACATTGATGCCCATTTCCTGCAATTCTTACCATAATCTATCAGTTTTATGCTTGTGCTTCCCAATACATTTAGGTATTTAATTCCTGCAACCGGCTAAATGTTTAGGTTTTGCTGTTTCAAAACAGCCCTGCATTCTCTCACTTTCCTTTGCCCAATTAAACCTTTCCATCTATCCTTGCTCGTTCAGGATCTATATGACCTATGGAATGCAAATATCCTTTATTTAGGGCTACTCGTCCTCAGAAAAAAGATTCCAAATTAATTCAAGTTTATGATGTTTCAAGACGTCAGAACCTTGCTATTATGTAATTAAAAAAGAGATTATGCAATTAAAGGAAATTGTTTTGTTATTATGTTGCATGAGGTTGTGATCTTGCAAGTTATTGTTCTCTTCTGAGGATGGTTGTTGGTTTGAATTGTTCTGGATAACTGGGGTCGCAGAATTTATAACATTTACTGGTTGTTCTAGGACTTATGAGTTACATGCTTAAATCTTACTTGTATTTTCTTCTTGGTGGAATAGGCTATTGCACCTACGCCTTTTTGTCTGTTTTGAATTATGCTTCTACTCATTTGAATTATTGGCTTGGCCTAAATTTGAGATGGTGATTGGCTTATGCCGTTCAGTAAACTGTTGATTTGGATTTGAAGTCAATCCACAGTTTACTCTTAAAAAACTTTGTTAAAAACAAGAAATATGTGTAGTGCTACAACTCCCACTTGTTAATGAGAATGTCTTAATAAAAGAACAGTAGAAGTTGAATCTTGAAATTTTACGAGTTGAGAATATCTGTTTTTTTTTTACATAGTTGAGGATATTTGTTGATTATATCTATATACGCATGATATTGTAAACATTTTACATTTATCAATTTATAATTGGCACCGATGAATACAATGTTTCTCAACTCAGTAATGAAATGTAAGGACAATCCCTAATATCTAACCTTATCAATTCTGAAATTGCCCACCGTCATTAATATCTAACCTCCGAATCAAATTCCCAATTGCCTTTTATAGACTATCATGCTAGTAGTTTTTTAGTATATTTATTATAAGGTAATATTTATGGTTTTTTTTTCCTCCAAAATTCTATTATGGGAGTTACGTATTCATTCATAGACTAAATCAATCAGAATTATTTTTTTAAAATATTATAATTTAAATCACATCTTCTAATTAGCTTAGTCTATAAATAAAGATATTAATCATGTGTATATTATAATTTTCCATCGGAAAGATATTAAATATCTAAAATCTTGTTCTACTATTAGATTGTGTAAATAAAAAAAATGTTTTGTTCACATACTCAAATTGATCAATTTATTTTGATTTCAAAATGGGTTGGTTTTATCTTATTGGATGAGAATTACATATAATTTCTTCAAAATACCCAAAAAATATTTTATAAGATATCAAATTTTCTTTCTTTTTTTTTTTCCTTTTACAGATACTTTTCAACTTTTAATTTTAATAGTATCTTGAGTTAATATATAGTATATATTTAGTATATGATACGTAATATTTTATTGGAGTAATTTTTAAAAATATTTAAATTTTGCACCGATTTTTAATTTTATCATGAATTTTTTTTTTGATAAATTGATACTTAAACTTAATTTTTTTTTATCAATTTTATCTTTTGGCCGATTAGACAGTTTGTGATCAGAATTGATGCTGACATGTTAAAATTTATTTTTTTATTTCAATTTAATTTTTAAAACGGTAAAACAGACGTTAAAATTTTTTAATATTTGCTAACATCAATTTTTAAAAAAAAAATAGTATGATACAAAGAATCTGTTATTAATGCCTATTAATTGACTGACAAATTGTGATAGAAAAAATTAAAATTTGTTAATTTAAAGTTAATAATAGATGATTTAAATATTCATTTCTATTTCAATTCCCATTTTTTTTAAGGTAAACTAAGTTTGTAATAAAAGAAAAAAAATTATTATCAAATATAATTTATTTGTGAAAGTGTTGTACAAACCATGAATTATATGTTAATTATTAACATCAGAAAAGCTTTTAAAAAGATAGTATAAAACAAATTTTCACATCTCATGACCTCTAAAGTCTAAATAATATTAAAGAAATTTTTACATCTCATAACCTCTAAAGTCTAAACAATATCAAAGAATCCTTACTATAATTTTGAATTTCAACAATTATAGCCCATCCTTTTTTTTTTCTATGGCGGTAAGATATTCATTAAAGGACAATAATAGGAGTTGCCACTCAAATACAATATAGGAATATTGCTAGATACATATTATATAAAGAATTGTACAAAAATGTTTAAATCAGAAAAAAAAATATTACGTATCATATATTAAATATATACTATATGGACTCAGGTCTTATTTTTGTAGGAAGAGTCAGATCCAATATGGACTCTTCCTCCAGGGCTGAGCTGGTCCCAGTACCCTGCTCGGTACGAGTTATCCTAGCCCTTTTCCGAGCGTTCCTTCTTACTTTCCTTTTGGCTAAATGTTTCAACTCTCTGCCTGCTGATTTCGAGCCTGACTCTGCATAACTAAGCCAAAATTTAGTATATTAACATATTCAAAAGAAGCAATAATAAAATCCAAGTGTTGAAACATAGTATACCTGTTCAGTTTTCTGGCTAGATCTCCTTTGGAGTCTTTCCAAGAGAGAAGTACTCCCTTATTAGGGCAATGACATTTCTCGTTTCTTTCAGAATGTCTCGCTTCACAATTGTGAATATCGCGAGCTCGTCCTCGCTTAATTTTGCTCTTGTTACCTGCTCCCCACTCGGATTGACCCACCAAATATTTTGGTAGTCGAACTCCTCGTGCTCCAAAATAAAAAATTGATCTTTCCAAGCTTTGATTGAGTCTACTTTTTCTTTGAACATAACAAGCCCAGACCGACGTTGCAAATAAAGAAAGTCTTCATTTGCACCCGATCGCATTCTGAGTACGCTGAATGCACTCAACACCCGAGGGGTGGGAGTTACCCCGAGCAACCCGCACAGAATTTCAAACCCTATGATAATGCATAATACGTTAGGGCTGAGTTAACTAGGAGCTATCCTGTGATGGTTCAAGAATTCTCAGGGGATGGAAATCCCACTCCCGATTTCAAATCATCTTCATAGATCATCAGTTGATTCTCGGGCAGTGTGTCATAGGTTCATTTTCCTCCTCGTCCATCAGAGTTGGAGGCCTTAGGTTCATTTGCTCGGTGATCTCGATCATAGCCGATCCAGCCTCAACTCGAGCTCCTTCCTTGTGATGGGTCTCCTCACTCATGGCACTTGGAGAACCCCACTCTCATACCTTTTCTAGAAGAGCCGAACTCACAATTGCTCGCACCATCTTACTGCTAGAATTGAATTGCAAAACTTAAAAGCACAAACTTAATGCTAATCTCTTTTAACCGCGCTTTCAAGCCTTCACTCAATAAATTATACGAACCGAGCTTCTCTCTTTTGAATTGTGTATAAACTGTTGTCACCATACTATCTATTTGTAAAGTTCACTTCGGTCATATGAACCGATATCCCTCTTTAATGCCTCAGATATTACATCTTTTCAGATTTTGTCAAATTGTTACCTCGGTTCTTGAAGCGTCCCTTCTCCTATGCATGACATGTGTTCTTTTAGAATCTGTATCGACTCCTTGGCATAAATGCCAAGATTTTTCAGGAGAGACTAGTGAGTGGTTCTGCCCATACTACTACTTGATAACTAAACTTTTACCCCGAGCTCCATGTGCCCTCTTGAGCTCCACATTTTTTTTCGAGCTCCACGAGCTCTCCTGTTTCCTAGACTTTCGAGCTTTTATTTTTCAAGCTCTTTTCTTAAGCTCAATTTTTTTTTCTCAACTCTCAAGCAGCTCCGACATAGCTTGTTTTTGTCTTTTTGAGTTTCAGTTTTAATTTAATATAAATGTCAAATGACTAGTAAGGGACTAGTGATAATACCCCATTTACCTAGTTCTTCGAGCTCTATTTTCGAGTTACATGTTTGAGCATTGCGTATTGTCATACTATATTTGTTTCATGAGTCAATACATACACTTTATACTTAGTTTTTTTGAGCTCATATACATAAATGTCAATGACTTGAAGGGAATAATGATGATATCCTAAATTTATCGAGCTTCTATCCAGTCATCCTCATGACCGGTCTCTTGGCAGTATGCAAATTTTGATTTTGGACATTCTCAGTCTTACTGAGCTATATGTGTCTAGCTGACAATCATCCAATACATTCGCAAATTACGCTTATAGAATTTCAGATATTGTCTTTCTGTATTAATTATAAACGGGGTCACCCCCACATGTAAACTCTCTCTGGCTCCTCTCTTATCTTAACTTATTCTCTCTATAGACCGAACTCTAACTTAGATATCAAAACCTCCTCCGATGAAGCTCAATTTGTCTCTTTTTTATTTTGCAGATTAGAGACTAAGCACTATTATTATTCGAGTCTGAGCTTGGAAAGCTAAGAGAACTCCCCACCATCAGATATTTTTAGGAATCAAGAACACATGAAAGATCGAAAAAAGTCGTTAATGAAAAGATCTTTTCTCGTCCACCAAATTTCTTGGAAAAAATATTATATTTAGTATCTATTGTCTGTTGTGCTATTTTCAGTTTTAATTAAATTAAAACTGGTTAATTTAATTTTTGTCGTCAGGCAAAAACTAATCTTGTTGCCGTCAGACACTTCTTCTCCATAAATCTCTCATTTTTGTCTATTTCCTCAATTTTCAGCTTTATTTCATTCCTTTAAATCCCAATTTCTCATTTGAATTTTCCCATTCAAACAAATCCCTTTCTTTTTCTTTTTTTTTTAATCTCTTCTACATATTCTTATTGTTTCCTCTTATTATCACCTTCTTTTCTCTAAATTCAACTTAGTATTTTTTTAAAATATTAAATTTTAAAAATGACAAAATAATTATTGATGATCAAACACACAATGATAAAACCGAAATCATAGATCGAGGTCGCACCAAAACTTTTTAACTTTCCATTTAAACCCCCATTAATTTTTCTAATTTGGAAACTATTGGAGAAGAGAAAGCTGAAGAACATGAGGATGATTATATTGAGAATCATCCACTCAAATGATGTTCTCTTATTTTTTTTCTAATTAATTTTTAATATTCTATGTAATTTACTATAATATTATATATTTTTATGTAAATAATTTAGATTAGTCATTTTTATATGACTAATATTCTCCTATGATTAAAAATGGTTGTAAAATGACTTGAATTGTATGTTCACTTGTCATGTGATCATATTAGACTTTTTGTAATACTTATGTATACAAATATATTTATATATTCATACTTATTATTATTTAGTTTTGAACATGTTTTTTTCCTAATTAATTCTCAATTAAATATTAGGGTTTGTATTGTATATAATGGGCATTCTTTTCTACTAAGGCTAGGCTTAGTTTTGGTCCTTTTCCTGGATCATATGTGTGTTTAATCCTGGCCCCCATGTTTAAATACTAATTTTATTTTTTAAATTTTTTATAAATAATTTATAATTTTTAAAGAATTTACAAAAATATATATTTTATTAATTTAATGGAAATATATATTATATGAGAAAATTCTATTTTGGATTGGGTGAATATACATTTAATAAACTGATAACAAAAAATAATTAATTTTATTTAATTTTTGTTAATCGGATACATATGATAGAATTTTTCGTTTCTAAGTATGTTTTTTTTTATCTTATATATTATGTATATTTTTAGGGATAAGTACTTTTAAAAATGAAAGTTGAAAATATGATATTTTTGAAAAAAAAATGTTTTAAAAAAGTATTTTCACTTTTTAAGATTTTTATATTACAAAGACTTTTTTACTCTTTTGGTGAAATTTTATGAGTAAGGACTGAAAAATAGAAACTGGGAATTTGCATATTTTCACTTTTTTTTATTTTATAAAAAAATAAAATTTTCATTTTAAAGTTAAAATTAGTTTTTAATTTTTTCAATTGTGTTTAATTAGATTCTTGTAAACAAAATTTTCTTTTATCTTTCCCAATATTCATTATTTTTTATTTTGATTTTCTATTGTTAAGGATATTAATTATTTTCTGATTTACTATATGGGTATTGGATTTTTATTTTTTATTAAAAAAATAATTTTTGAAAAAATATAAAATTATTTATATTTTTATGTTCTAATAAAATATATATTAAATATAATACAGTTGTATTAAAATTTTACAAAGAGAGTTTTATCTTATTTATAAATTTATCCGGTTTAATTTTAAAAAAATAATATATATATATATATATATTTTAGATTCAGCTGATTTAAAAACTAAAATTTCACATACTATTTTAACCCTGGTTGTAACTTAATTAGATCAATATTAAAATATCAATGATTAATTTTAACCTAAAATTAAATTTTATTTCAATTGAATACAAATTAAAAAAAAATTAATTTCAGCGTAATTTATCTTTTTTTTTCAAAGGATTTACACTTCCCGATGGAAACTTAATTATTTACGATGTCGTATCATCATCTTATCAATGTTCACCTGCAAAGGCTATTTCGATTTTTTTTTTCTTTTTAAAGGCTATTTCGAATTATTCATTGACCTTTTGTATGATTGCACAGAAATCAGCAGGCTTTGCAGTGTCAAAACTCAAAAGGGGCTGAGATAAAATTTTCTTAAATTTTATATATATTTTTCAATTATATATATTTTTAATCATATTTTAATTTAAAATTTTAATGTTTTAATATTAAAGACATATTTTTATCAATAATAAAAAATTAAAAGGTTAAATTGATTTTATTTAATTATTGTACCATATTATCCATTTAATTTTTAGATCTCAATTAAGTTTAATTGAACTCTCTAATTTTACATATTTAATTATTAAGAATTAAATTAATATTTTATTATAATAAAGTTCAAAAGTAAATTTCATTTTAATTTAAAGTAAAATTACAATATAATTATAATATGAAAATATAACTATAATTATTTCAATTTAATTTTTTATCAAAAAAATATTTCAGTGTAATTTTAAGTAAAATTACAATATAATTATAAACATTATATTTTTATTTCTCATGAAAAAAAACCTCCAAAAAAAGACTTCAAAAAAACTCCAAAAAAGACAAAAGTGAAAAGAGATACTACACTATCAATCTAACAATTTCATTTACAAACAATTTATCATTAAAAAAAAGAAAAATAAAGGACCTTTTTTTTAAAATTGAAAAATGAAGGGCTTATTTATCCTTACGTAGCCATAAGCATTATTCATTAAAAAAAAAAAAGAAGGAAGAAAACTATATAATAAAAGTGATTGGTAATCAAGACAATATAATTATAGAAATGAACCTAAGAGTAATCATAATTCTAAAATAAAATCATACATTTATAATTTTAGGTTATTGCTTCTCTTAATTTTATATTTACGTAAATATGGATTTGCCCTGGCTTCTCTACAATATAATTTATCAATTTATTTATCCAATTATGTGATTTGATTTAATTTAATTTGGAGTTATAGTTCGCATTTGTAAAAAAAAACATAAAATTGATTTTACTAATATTTATATATATATCATAATAAGAATATGCATGTCTATAGTATTTTTAAAAAAAAATCTAAAAATCTGATATATTTAGTGTAAATTTAAATGAAAAATTATTCAAGAAAAAAGTTACTAAACAATTTAGCTCATATAGTTAATACTAAATCTCGATTAAACCAAGGAAAATGATTTAATAATACTCTTGAATTATAAATATTGGGAGAATCAAGTATAAATTTTAACTGCATAACAGAGCTCTTAATTTGTTGATTCCAGCAATTTTTACTACTACTTTGGGCACTTCCCATTGGTCAATTCTCAAGTAACAATAAAATAAAACAAAATAATCCCTAAGAAATAAAATAAAAAATAGGAAAAATTTATTCTGCTTCAACCAAAAATCTCGAATTTAATTTTTAAATATGAGGGGATGTATTTTATTCTTTAATATATTTATCTAATGCTATCTAAATTCAAATCAACTTATATACTTTAAAAAAATATTGAAATAATATCAAACTAACAAATTCCCTAAATGCCAATTCCCTCTATATCTTATTATTTTCTTTTATCTTTCTTCTCCAAAATTCTTTTCCTGCAAAAATGAATTGAAAATCAAAGTTACTCTTTTCTTCTCAGAATCCCCCCACCCTCAATAAATAAAAATAAATAAATAAATAAAAAGGAAAAATTAAAAATTATTTAAGATTAACAATTAAAAAAAGATCAAGAAAAAAAGAAAATCCCAATAACCCATTAATCAAGAATGACAATTATTTCCAAAAATTCAAGGACATAGGCAAGAAAATTAAAGAATTCAATGGAGCTTATTTTCTTGGTGTTGAATTTAAGCAAAACGATTAATTAAAGCTTTGAATGAATGTAATAAAAACAAAAAATAACATAGTAGAAATTAAGTTCAAAGATCTTACAAACAAAACGACATAAAAAGGACAGTAAAGATGAAGAAATTAAAAATAAGGTCAACATTTGAGATTGTGAGCTGTGGCTTTGGCTGCCATCACCAAAACGTGTATATAAGGTAATGGTGATTAAGTCGCTATTAGAAAATAACACCCTTTTAATATTAATTAATTAATCACCTATTTTTTAAAATTTATTTTAGCCTTTTAATTAAAAGAAAAGAAAATGCCACCGACCAATTATATGTCATTATTAAGCTTACAAAAGCCAACAACAAAAATCTAAAATTATTCTTATTATATTATTATTTTCTCTTCAACATCACTGATTGGACACGTGGTTCTACTTGTAGCCACAAATTAAAATTATACAAAGCTGCAATTTAAAGAAAAATGAAAAATAAATAAATAAATAAAAGTGATCGATTATTAAATAAAAATATAAATAATTGGACGGTAAATAAAAAGATTAAAAATTATAGTGGAAAATAAATTGACAAGACTTAAGAGTTACAGTGAAAATAACGGGAGGCAATCGGTTCATCACATAACCATTTAATAATTTTATATACACAAGAACATTGGTCCCCTCTTAAATATAATTAATATTTTTTCTTTGTACATAATTAATATACATATATACTTTATAAATTAATACAAAATATAAATTATACCAGTTAACAAAATATATCAATAAAAAATATTTCTTCTCCATTTTTCAGAAATATTTTTAATATATTTCTTCATTTTGAAAAGTTAAAATTTTCAATATACATTAACTATAATAACGTATCAGATTATCAATAAAAATTTATAGACAAATTTTTTTTATATATACATATATTATAATAATGATGTCAATAAATGATACCAATAATTATTGACAGACTTTATCGATAGGAATTTTTTTATATATAAAATTACAGATAAAAATATTTTCTATAGATAAAAATATCGACATAATATATTTTTTAGAGGTAATATCAATATAATATATTTTTTATAGGTAAAAGTATCAAAAAAATATTTTATATTGGTAATATCGACAAAAATATTTTCTGTAAGTAAAATTACTGATAGAAATATTTTCTATAGATAATACCGATAAAATATATTTTCTATAGGTGATACCGACAGAATATATTTTCTGACGGTAAAATTACCGAGAAAAAATATTTTTTATAGGCAATACCGAGAGAACATATTTTTGTAGGTAAAATTACCAACAAAATATATTTTTTATAAGTAATACTAACAAAATATATTTTCTGTCGGTAATTTTTTGACAAAAAATTATTATTTCAGTAATTAAATAGTCACACCCTAATTAGTTGGACATAAAATTTACCATCATTATTTGAGATATTTATCGAGAGAAAGTATTTTTCTGTCGGTAAAATTACAGAGAGAAAATATTTTCTGTCGAAAATACCGTGAGAACATATTTTTTATAGGCAAAATCATCTATAAAAAATATTTTCTGTTAAAAATATTTTCTGTAAGTAATACCGATAAAATATTTTTTTGTCTGTAATTTTTTGACAAAAAATTATTTTTTTGATAAATAAATAGTCGCAATTAAATTAGTTGGGTGAAAATTTTACCTCAATTATTTAAGATATTTACCGATAAAAATATTTTCTATTGGTAAAATTACCTAGAGAACATATTTTCTATATGTAAATTATCGATAAAAAATACTTTTTATAGTAATACCGACATAATATTTTTTTTATCGGTAATTTTATTGAGAAACACTTAATTCTTTTGGTAAATTTTTCTATAAAAATATATATTTTTCTCCTTTTTTATTTCTGTTAATTTTCTCCTAATTTTTATTTATTTATTCTCTCTCTATCTGTCTCTGTCTGTCCCTTTTTTATGTATTTTTTTATTATAGAAGAAGAATAATAATATATTTATTTTAATTTTTTAATTTTTGATAATTTTTGTAATATATGTTAAATTTATTTATTTATTTTTTATTTTTTATGTATTTGATATTTTATTTTGGGTTTGTGAGTATTGTAATTTAAGTTGATTATTTATAGTTTGGTTGTAATTTAAGTTGATTATTTAAGTTTGATACATCTAAAATCATTTATAATTTAGAAAAAGTTGATTCATTTTTATAAATTTCAAAATAAAAATTATAAAAAATTAATTTTTTAAATTTATTTATTTAAACACAATATGTTGTAAGAAATTTTAAAATTTTTTATTATATTTTTAGAAATTTTTTGTTAAATAAAAATATTTTAGTGTGTTTTATGATTTTTTTTTAAAAAAATTAGCTAAAATTTATTTATTTTGATAAATTTTAGAATAAAAAAAATTTTAAAAATAAACTATCGAAAATTTTATTTTTTTATATTTTTTGTATGTAATACCGATAAATTTTTTTTTTTGGTAATATATCAATATAATTTTTTATTTGTAATTATCGATAAAATTTTCTCTAGATAATTTACCAACAGAATTTTCTGTCAGTATTATTAATAAAAAAAAATTTTTTCTCTCAATAATTTACCGACATATATTTATTTTCACCGGTATTTTTATTACTGGCAAAAAAAATAACTACAGAAATTTTCTGTCTGTAATTTATCGGTAAATCTAATTACCGATAAAAAAATAAAGATAATCTAGTATATTTTTATAGTGATATATACAATAATAATGTGAAATTTTAATAAATAAATTACATGATTATCTTTAATTAATTTCTATGAATATGATATTAGAAACCTATCAAAAATAACATAGATAATCTCCCAAAATTATAATTAAACATCCAAAAAACAAACAAAACTATGCCTTATTTGTTTAAATTAGAGAGTAATTGAATTTTTTTTTCTTAACCCTTTTCTTTCTATCTTATCCTCTTTTTTTCTTAACCCTTTCCTTTCCACCCAACCAAACAGCCATTGCAATTAGTCAAAATAATGAAAGGTTAAGCTTCTACACAAATCTGTAAATTGTAATTAATAGGTTAATTAAGCTTCTACTTAATTCTATAGAGTGAAATATCCACCTTACTTTATCCTAAATCCTAATTAGTATCGTTATCAACCAATTTTCAATAAATCTATTTTTTTAGAAAAAATATTATTAAAATTTCAATAATTGTATATATATATATATTATAATATGAAATAGAAATTCGACCATTTCAACATCCTACCAATAACTGCCACTGTATTTCCCTACTCAATTAATTAGCTTTTACACTTAATTTTAATTAGCCAAAAAAATTAATAGGTTAGGCTAGCTTCTATTTAATTAACTCTATAATGTGACTTCCCACATTAATTTATCCTAAACCTTAATTAATTATGTTATCAAATCTTTAATATATCTAAAAATTCTTTTTAAAAAGGTTATATTATTAGAATTTAAATATTTGATTTTTATAATATAAAATAGAAATTTCACACTTTTCCCTGCCCAATTAATTAGCTTTTTTGCACTTAATATTTGATATATGGTGTCCAAAAGTATATGGTAATAATGAATTTGGTGAAACTATATATAGCTGCTTTTTTTTTTTTTTTTGAAATATGAAACTATATATAGCTGGCAACCATTTGATCTAACATTCTTCTTATTCAATAATTTCATAATTGCTATTTAAGGAATAAAAAAAATCTCAATGATCATATAAAAAACCTTATATTAATTAATCAATTACGTACATATCCCTCCATAATTCCTTCTAAAAAAACAAATATTCCCCATTATTAGTTGAGAATATTGGAATGAAAGTGTATTTTTGCCTAATTTTGTACAGATCAGAATTCAATATTTCCATTTTTTTTTTCATATGCATCTATCTGTTTGGTTGCCAAGAAAATGCAATTGACGGGGAAAAAAAATTAAACTAAAAGATTGTTATCTTAATTATTATGTTTTAGCTGTGATTCTATAATTATGAAAACAACCATGCAGAAACCCTTAATATGAATTATGATTTTCATAAGTGTAACTACCATAAACATATAATATAATTAAACTATATTATTTATTTTACAATTAAATTTTTTTGAAAAAAATAATATGGTTTTAGCTGAGTACAGATAAGTTCATCTGGCAAAACCATCATCAGCTATCAATATGACAATATTGTATGCTAATATTATTGTATAATAATCATATGAATAATTTATGGAGTAAAAATATAATATAATTTTCTTCGATAATGTAAGATAATGCTCTTTTTTTTCTTTAATTCATTTATTTTATATTTGTGTTTAAGTGCATTTACTTTTTAGTTAATTTATATATATATGTATATATATTTTAAGCAAAAGGGTTTTCTGATTCTCCAAGGCCAGAAAGAGATGGCGTTTGCCTTAATTGCTATCATATATAAATTTATATATGAACTTTATTTCTTTTACCAACTTTTGTTGAGTGAAAGAAAGTGATGAAGATGACATATGCAAACATATAATATATGTGATAACATAAATAAATAAATAAAGGTTTTGTTAATTACCTATTCAAAATTCCTAGTGAAGAAATTATTATTACATAGAAAGAAAGTAAAATAACTAGAAAATTCCAAAGAACAATTTGAAAGCATAAAATCCACAATTCAACCAAAAAACAAATATTTTCAAATAATCTAGATAGGTATAGATGTAGATGGAAGAATTTTAATATTTAAAAATAATTTTAATATATTACTTCCATTCAAATGAAATTATCACTTTAAAAAAATATCTCATTAAAACCATCATTTTATATAATAAAAAATTTTAATTTTTTTAATTATATTCTTAATTAATTAATGAAGTAACAATATAATAATTTTAATATTATTGAGGTAATAGAAGACATTTTAATTTATTTAAAATAATTTTTATAGTATTTAGAAATTTAATAATTTTTATAATTAATAGATGTGTATGAGTTAAAAATGATGATTTTAATGGAATAAAAAAATAATAATAACTAAATTAAAATTTATTAATGAACACCATTTGAATTAATTTACCTTAGTAAGTTCAAAATTATTGTTGATGTGAACATGAGAAGTATTCATTGAGAAGGTAAGAATTAAAACTTCACAAGGAGGATCACATTTTCTTGTTTTTTTTTTTTTCCAAGATTCGGAGACAAATTTCTTATCTTTTGAAATTATATTTCTATCATGATAAAATTATGAAATTCATTAAAAAAAAAGGAATAATCATGAAAATTCAAAAAAAATGAAAATTTCTGTTTCATGAATCACCACGCATTCCAATAAGAAATCTAAAATGGAATTAGCTGGAAATAATAATAAGCTCTATATCAATAATTCAAGAAAATAAAATCTACTTTTCGGTTTATCAACCATGAAATTGATTTTTTTTATTAATTAATTTTTCATTTTGAGGGTATGAAGGGAATTAGAATTTTTCCTTTTAATACCTTTGATAAATTTATTTTCTATTATTATTAGACTAAATTGTTTTCTTATTAAAAAAAAAATCTAAATTTTTAGCTTGCCCTCCATTCACCCAAAGTTTTAATCATTATGTTGGAGTAAAAAGCTAATGATCTAATCCTAAAGTGAAGCTTAATTTGGACCGTTGCCTACCTGTTAAATGACCCTTTTCTTTAGAGTTAAGTCCATTAAACCGTTCTACTCCAACTACTTTATCTTAAAAAATTCTCT